>JARHVA010000911.1:892500-1242500 GCA_037957365.1 Torreya grandis | reverse complement strand
ATAATAAAATAAGGCAAACAAGGTTTAGAAAAAATAGTGTAAGCATCATTTATTTCATTCCAAATATATGATAGTGGTGTGTACATAGGTCCTTCAAGCCATCTCTCTCAATCCCCATTGTTGATATATATTCCCCCCTCTTTGATGATACTTTCCCTCATCTGCTTATGAGGGTAGGATAGTCCTACATCCACCTCATAAAATAAACTAGTAGTTAGCTTGAATCATGATAATAATCAACATATATACATAATGAACTACTAAATGCAAGTAATATATAAAAATTATGATCATAAGCATAAAAAAACATATGCAACATATATTTATCTAGATAATGATCATAAAAATGGGTAATATATATGTCAGCCAAAAAATATATATAAAGCCAACTCAAAATAAACAAAATATCTCCTAATCATTAACCACATAATCTAATAATTAATTATTTAAATAATCCATCGGGGAGACTAGATGTGACATCATCCCCCGTAAAATTGGTCATCATCTCGATGACATTTATTTCAAGAAATTATTCTAAAATAAAATAAAGTTTAGCAAAATATAATTAATGTTTAGCATAAAATAAATAATGACCAGTAGAAATATCATGTAAAAAATAAGGAAATAGCCTCAAAAACTCCTCACAGTCCTCCCATGTAGCACTATCCTAAAAAAAAGGCCCCACTAGGCCTTGCACTATGATACTTCTCTATTACACAAGTTAAGATTGTGAGTATCAATTATTCTAATTGGTTCTACTGTGACCACTTCTAGATCCTGAACCTATGAAGCATTCCAATACAAAATGTGTAGGATTACTAATTTACTTTGTAAGACATGAACCATGAAAAACATTATGCATTTGTGCTAGATTTGGTGTAAATTCAAGCCTATACACTATAATATTAACCAATTCTAGAACCTTAAAAGGTCCTACATATATAAGTGAACTTTGCTATTTTTCCAAACTTTATTGCACTCTTTTGGGATTTAACCCACATAAAAATTGTTCCCAACCGAGAACTACCATGTTGTTATTTTTAGATCAACATAGCTTTTTTGTCTATCACTGGATTCAACCAATATTTACTTTATTAGTTTCACTTACCATATAATGCCTCAAAGAGAGTCATTTTAATAGTTGATTGGTATGAGTTGTTATAAGCAAACTCAACCAATGGAAGGTAATCTTCCCATTTAAATTTATAGTCCATGTAATACATCCTCAAAATATCCTCTAAGATCTAATTTATTCTATCTATTTTTCCATCCATCTTTGGATGGTAATCTATACTGAAATTTAGCTAAATTCCCAATGTTGAGTTTAAAGTTTGGCAAAACTTGGAATTCATCTTAGGGTTCCTATCTGAAATGATCTTTTTAGGAAACCCATGCAACCTATAAATGTTTTTCAAAAATCACTTGGTAAGCATAGATGTATCATCAATTACACTACTAGGATTAACATGAGCCATCTTGGTTAGTTTATCCACAACTACCAAGATCATATCATGATTATTCTTAGACATAGGCAAAGCTTGGACAAAATCCATACTAATAACTTGTAATTTTCACTTAGGTATGGAATGTGGGTACAACAACCTAGATGGATGCACATGTTTATCATTGAATCCTTTATAATCCAATCATATAGACATGAAATTAGTTGCATCTTTTGTAATTTATTTCTATAAATATAAGGGTTTTAACTTTGCTACTAGCTTAGTCACTCCAAGATGCCCTGAATATAGAGCATTATGTAATTCCTTTAGCATAATATTCCTCAAAATTTTCTAATTAGACACATATATCCTACCATTAAAATTTAAAATACGATCATTCTCAAACTAAAAACCTTTATATAAGTGATCTTGAGCATTTTCAAGTGAATCCTTCTTATCTTATTGCTAGAAATCATCGCCAAGTGATAATTTTACTACCTAATCTTGGAAGGTACTCCTATTTGTAGCCAAAGCTAAAATGTATCTTCTATGACTAAGGCATCTGCAACTCTATTTTCTTTTCCCTTAATGTATTTGATACCAAAATTATAATTTGATAGAAATTATAACCACCACCTATACTGAACATTGAGGTTGGGTTGTGTGAAAATATACTTAAGACCTAAGTTATCAATATTAAGCTCCAAGGATTTACCTAATAAATAATGCCTCTAAACCTGTCAGGTATGAACTATAGTATCAAGTTCAAGGTCATGTGTAGCATACTTTTCCTCACAAGGCTTTAGTTTCCTAGACTCATAGGCTACAACTAAACTATTCTACATGAAGACTCCCCCTATACCATCCCATACAACAATTATCTATGTAGATACTAATCATGAAAATAGGTAATTTATATATCAGTCAAACAAAATATACAAATCCAAATCAAAATAAATAATATACCTACTAATCATTAACCATAGGGTAAATTGGATGTGATAAATTTATCTCTCCAATACTCAAATTTGTCACCTTTGAAAACATGAATAATTATGGAAGTAGAATTATTAAAGCCATTATATCTTCTAAAAATGGCCTTAAAAACTTTTAAACCTTGTTTGAACGTGTCTATAATAAAAAAATTAAGGTTTTTAATGATTGTATTGAGTGAAAATCAATGTTTTTCTCTCAAAAATTAAAGATATGTATCAACAAATTTGTCCCAGAATTACTAGCTATCAAACTAGTTGTGTTGTGAGTGAAATTGTTGATTAAAACGTGTCCTGAATAGCTTCAAACTTGAAAATATATGTTTTATGGTATAAAATATTGTATACGTACAATAATATCAGATATAAAATATTAAAAATTCTCCTAAAATTTAATTAATGCACCACACTACTTTTGTGTGTAATTCTTATTAATAAAGAAAGCTAAAATAAGCTTAAGGTAACTTGCAATGCAAGTAAACTCTAAATATAAAAATATAATAAAAAAACTCTTATACCACTAAGTGAACTAAAAATATACTAATAAAATATAAAATTACTAAATAAACTAAATTTAACTTACTATAAATATTTGTACATTATGTAAGAAGCCTCTTTAATAGTAAAGTCAAACATGCAACTACAAAGTCATCCTAGTCAACTAATTGAGATAATCAAAGAAATATAACTCAAATTAAATTTAATCTAAGTAATATAATTATTAAACCAAATGATTACTATTTTGGAATGATTGGATAATAATTTATACTCAACTAATTCCTCAAATAGTAAACTTGAGTTAACTGGAGTGAACTATAGTTAGTTAGAGTGAACTAATAGTTCCACCCATTTTTAATAAAATCATTATAAAGTGTCCCAAAATGACCAAAACACTAATTAAGGTCATAAATAAATTAAATAACCTTCCAAAACACCTAAAAAACTAAATCATATTAATTATAATATTAGAACTCAAGTGCCCATATTGGCATCATGCTCAACACATATATGTAGGGCCTAATATAATATGCTTATATTAGTTGTTTACTATTCATTTATTTTTCGCTTCTTTGAGTGTATTAAATTACTTTCTATTATCTCATTTTATGAACATTTGAATATATTCATTACATTTTGGCCTCTATTTCATTATATGTTATTGGAAATTTAAATATGTCATTCCATTATGATTAGACATTTTGATATATCATTCATTTCAATTGTGTGGCATTCAAACATGCCCATTATATGAGGTCTCCTTAGACCATTCATTTGCATTAAATTTAGTGACATTGTGTGTGTTCTTTATTTTTTATGAACTTGTAAATTACTCTCTAGATATTTCCATGATTTATATCATACATCTTTGTGACTTGATATGATCACATATTGTGAGCCTAATTTATATATCTACTTTGACATGTTATCCATATATGCTACATGATTCATACACAGATTATAATATATATATATATATATATATATATATATATATATATATATATTCTTTTTAGGTAAGGTACCTATTATTTTTTATTTCCCTCACTTCAAAGGGGAGTATATCAGGGGGCATGTTGTAAAAACATGAATTCCACACTTATAAACTTACTCAATATCTATATATTTTTGTGAGGGAATGCCACAAAGAGATGAAATCCATACATGCACACTCTCCATTTCAGTTCTATTAGTCAACTATACACTTGGGTTAGAATCCTATACATTATACATATTTTTGCATAGATTTGAAACATCATTTTTAATATTTATGACACACATAACCTATCTAAAATATATTAAAGGTACATATGACATGTTTTTGCACCAAAAAATTTAAAACTTAGTAATTATATTACTCATTGTGATGCACTGATTACACTAGGATGTACTATTATCAAGATTTTTCTACCGCAGTAGTTGGTTCAATTTATAGGTTAATGTGACTAAATAATTCAACATCACCAAATTTATATATTAGAGTGATTAAATATTCCAATCTTACCATATTTATAAGAAGAGTTGATTAAGTAACTCACCCTCACCAAATTATATATATTCACATTTGAGTTTTGTTATTGAGATATAATGATCTCAATGGCCATGTCACAACTCATCCTTGTACTAGATCAAGGGCATAATACCTTTTGATATCCCTATTTAAAATATCCAAAGTTCAAGTATAAACCTTATCTAGATCTAATGCTTCATAAATAAGCATATTTGCCAAGTAAAAGCATCAAGATATAACATGGTTGTATCAACACACATGTGTACTCCTTCTTAATCTCTTTATTTTCAAGCATTTTAGTTATTTAAAATTTTATATAATATGCATTGATTATATTGTAACATGATCTTGGTTATAGGATATACACAATAAAATCAATCAAATGAAAGGTGTGTTATACACATCCAAGTATGCATTTATTTCCTTTAACCAAGTAATTTCATCTTTATGATTTAATAAATTAAATAGGGGAATGTAGATACTAAAATTGAATATTTATAGCATCTTAGTGTTGTGTATTTGATTAATATCAGTCAGGGCTCTACCCTTAAATTCTAAACCTCCCTACTACCTAATAGTTTGCATTCACCATTTCACTATACCTAAATTATTATCTCTTAGTTATATCCATATCATTATAATGGACCATATCTCATTTACTGCACAAAAATATTAAAACCTAATAAACATACTTTACTATCAGTTTCATATCAACACCTATTTTTTTATCACCTTGGATACTACCAACCACAAAGGGACACTACTACTAATGATAGTGTTCAAATCCTTATCTAGTGTTTAGTAGCTAAAATTCATCCATATTATAAATGATGCTTAACCCAACTTATTTTTCATAATGAGCCCTACCATTAGATATTTTAAAATGGTGTGGTATAAATATAAGTCTAAGCCTTATCATTCCTCATCTAGAAAATACCAAGAATCTACTAAAGCTAAGTCAATCAACTACACAATCACTCCATTCATCCCTATTTTCCCCATTTTTATACTAATATTAAGATTAATCATATTACAGGTCTAAATAAATACATAGACTTTCTTACACATAGGGGATAACTACATAATTATGAATCCATCCTTAGATGTTTATGTAGGCAATAACCATTGATAGAGGTGTCTTTGGGGCATCGTGAAACCATAACCCCATTTTAGTAAACTCATTCCAAGGGTGACTAAGGGTGAAAAACTAGGGTTTGATTAATCACCAAAAAGTGACAGCCTGTATCCCATATGATAACACACTAATAGAAAGATGAAATAAAAGTTTATCACATCTATATCTAGACATAATTTCATACTAGACACCCATTTCACAATTAGACACTAACATTGATGGTAGTGTCTGATCCAATGGTATTGTCCATGACTACATAGTGTAATTTCTAGAATTTAACAATTGATCTAAAATACTGATCTTACATATTTTACACTTATTTTCATTCTAGATCCACTTGCACATAGTAAACCAAATAAGTACCATTATTTATTATTTATTTCAATATCTTTCAATAGTTTCACTTCACTATTTTTTACAATCTCAATTGTATAAAATCAAAATATTATTTATTTGAGTTTTTAATTAATTGGCCTAATATATATTATTTTATCACCCTTGTGTTTGAACCACTTTTATACTATTAATCCTATCCACACATTTTTATATTTTAGGTTAAAATAAATTGTTACTAATGTAATGACATGAAAATATGGATATATGACACACTTATAGTGTTATTTGTATATTATTATTTTTGGTTGTTAGTGTCGTGTATGTGATAATGTTACTCAAAATTCATTTCCAAAATTGTTTGGAAAAATAAAATCACTACAATTTGGTTGGCAAATATGTTATTGAATAATTAAAAATACTTCTAATTCTAGTTAGTGCAATTATCTATTGACCTATACTTTTGGTTGTTCCATATGCACTTGATTTATTTTTTGCTTCCATATTTGATTTAGAGAAGATATAGTTACACTTGTCAAAAGTTTTTTTAACTTAGATGACTACGAATTTTTAGTATCACTTATATCAAGAGCTTAAATGACCAATGGTTCCCTAGAAGGAATATATTTAGATAATTCAATCATGGTAGAATGTGAAGCAGGACTTATTCAAGTGTTTTATTTCTAAAAAGTCCGATAGATCACCATTTCTTTGGTAGGAATGTATTTGGATGCCTCAGTATTATTATAATAACTACTAGAAGAAGTAAGAGAAGAATACCTTTTTTTCTTGTTCTCAAATGTAATTAGTCATATATTAATAACTTGTGTAATATTTTATCATAAAACATAAAAATAATTATCACAATGCCCACTAATACCCTAGTAAATGCAAAATGGTTTACCCTTTATCTTCTCAAACATGTGAGGTGGATGATATTAATTTAGAGGAATAGTATTAATCTATTTATATAATAATTTATGTAATATATCATGTGGTTGATCTCTATGATGATAAAACTTAAGTGGTTGCATTTTAGTAGAAGTATAATTTTTTTTATTGTAGTTGGTAATATGTAAACCGATTCATTTCCTTTGTGTATAACCTTTAATGATTGTTCCTTGTTGTGACCCTTTTTTGTGGGATAAATAATATTTATTTTATTTTTAACCTTGTTGGAAAAAACCTCTTTTGTCAGTTCTTTCTTATTGTACAATTATTTTCCAATACTTTTTCCTTTTAGAGAAGATGAATTGGATTCAACCTTTTGAGTGTTAATTTTTTGGCTTTTTTAAGGTTCACTTATAGTGTTACCATCTAAATCACATGCATAGTGGTGCACATCCATATATAATTTGTGAAAATAATGTAAGGATCTTTGTCTAAGTGGAGAAAAGAAATACCCTTATTAAATATAAATTATATTTACAAATGTAAGTTTTGATATGTCAAAGAGTGTAAAAAAATAGTAAATATTATAATGTAATCTCCAATAACCTCATCATGATAATTTAGGCATTTCATGCTTATGGTAATATGATAATAATATCTCTTTTAATCCCTTTAAGGTAGGTAAATAACCATTAGGAAGACTATATAAAAAATCCCAAGCATTTCATGTGAGGATTCTATGGAAAGATTTTAATAATATGCATCCATATTTTACCAAATGGAAAAAAAATCATGCATATTTTGATAAATTGTTATCATGGTCTCCATGAGCATAAAATAAAGGAAACATAGGCATGAAAAACACTTTTGGATATGGATACTAAAATAGTATTCATGTAAGAGGCTGATACTAAGAAGGAAAACTTTATTTTGAAGGTCTCTGATAACATGCATCATGGAAACAATGTAGCTAGTAGGAATAATATTAGTTTTACAAGGTGCACTCATAGGTTTTAGTTTGTCATCTACTCAAAACATAGGTGTGATGGAATCATCATGATTATAATTTCATTTTAATACAACATCATTTCATAATTTGGAAACATTTCATGTTGGTTCATTCATATCACATGAAGTTTGTAAACCATAAATTACATCATTTTGAATGTAACTAATATTTTCATGTAAAATTTGACTATCACATTTTTTTTTAAAAGGAGATAATGGAAAATTATGTTGATGTGAATTTATTTATGTTTATATATTTTCATTCATACCTTCTAGAGAGAGAAAGGTATAAAACATGTTGTTTATATATATATATATATATAAGGAGAATCACATTTAATTTTGTATCATTTTCATTATCTAGACAAAAAAGGATAATTACATTATGTAGGAAGCAAATTGACTAAGAGAGGGGGGGAGGTGAATTAGTCTTAAAATTTTTATTATCAAATCTTAACCAATCATAGATCATTTAGACAAGCATGTACATCTTAACAAGCATAAGAACCAATTCACAAGAGTATGAAACACATGAAAACAATATGTATGTGGAAAATACTCAAGGGGAATAAAACCCAATGATGATAAAAATTTAATACAATCCTATAAGACAAACATCAAATTTAGTTAAGCACCAACTTCACATGGAGCACCAACCCCAACTAGCTAAGCACCAGCTCATCCAGGCTTTAACAAGCACATACTTTCAAGGAGGCACCAATCCCCTAGATTACTCAACACCAAATCAAACACATAAAACAAGTTATCACCTATATAATACCTTGTTTCTCATATAACATATGAATATCTCCTTACTCATCTCTTCACACACTTATATTCCTCTCAAAACTTTTCTCTAGCCTTCTTCGCTCAACTAGCCCTCTTCTTGACTTGATGAGGTCATATGACCTTGATCCTCACACATATAACCTATGTAAAATGTTCATTAATGATATTATATCCTATTTTTATGGTCTAAAATACATCCTTATACTCTACAATATATATTCTTTTTCACTTGATCTCTACTCCATAGAATAGGCCTAAAAATACCTAGTATATATATAAGTTTCTTGTTCATATCATTCTTAGTCAACCAATCACTCTTCTCCTCTTAGGTATGCCAAGTAATGGATATTATAAAATCTCATAAACATGTATCAAAAATTATTTTATTCCCTTTAGGTATGAATTTTCTCAAATAGGCCTTATCTCTTCTTTAGATCTCATAGAGACCTAATCCTATTAGGCCTACTTAGCAAACATTACCCTTTGATCTTCTTGGAGAAAATATAAAAAATTTATATGGTAAAAAAACATAATATTCCATCCAAATATACCCTTGATAATCTCATCAATGCTCTGTATCACTTTTTAGCTCAAACCACTACTTGGAGTAAATCAATAGTACTTCATATTAGGCTTATGCATACTCAGAAATTCTATCATGAATAATTGAAGAACAAACAAAAAATTTCAAAAAAAACATGGGAAAAAATACATATAATTAAGAGACATTAATTTATTTTCATCACCATATCCATTAGTCTTCATAACTCAGAGTAAAAATATTCAAACCCATCTCTACAAGTAGCCCACTCAAAATTGTCAACTGGTGTCAAAAGACAATCATGAAGACTTGAACTTAAATATATAAAAAAATAATTCCCATGACCTATGACACATTTAATATATTATTTTAAATTTATATATCACTCTAAAGTAAAAATATTACGAGATATAATGTCAAATACTGATCTTATAGACCAATCTTTTGTCTTCAATATACACATATAAACCTGAATCAGTCAACCCATTTTGGCTTTACCATATCAATCTCTTTCACTAATTTAAAAGATTATAAAAATCATGAATAATAATTTCATATTATAAAAAAAAACATAATATGCAGTATATTCTTCATCTAAGGGTAGATAACCTCCAACTCATCACTCCCACTTGCTTACTTAGATCTGCTAGTTTAGCTTCAAACATAGTCATGGTGATAATGACTTTCAACACTTGTGTAGACACTTTTAGCTAATATTGATTAATTTTTATGATCCTATTATATCATTTTAAAAATATTATATATAAATATACCATGATTAGGTGACAATATTAGTCTTATAAACCAATTTCATAACCTTACACCTTCACTATCTCATTTGCACTAGAGAGGTCAACTTATGAACAATATTTTCAACATATCCATTGACCTAAAAAATATATATCCAACATAAACATGTATTATAGGTATTAAAAAACCTATTAATTCAATTTTATTCATCCCTAGTCCATCGCAACACTTCCCTAAATAACTTCTCACTTCTACTTGGTTTCTCACTATTTGCACCATTAGGCCTTTTAGAAATAAGTCAATATGCATGACTAGTTTAACAAATATAAGGTTTGGAACCTAATTATAAACCACCATGGACATAAGATAGAATTATCAAGATTCAACCTCCATCTAATTAGAAAATTTGACTCGATCAACTCCACCTACTGCAATAATGTTTTGAGAAATAAGGCCTTTCTTATAAGGTCTACTCACTCACATGACAAACCAATACCACCTAGAGGTACCTGGGATAGTAAAATACATTATATAATCATAAAAATAGGTCATCTAATCCATTATAATCCATTTACATCAAGATAATTCATATCAAGTCAAAGTTAGGGTTTTAGAGAGGTTTAAAGAACCTTATAGTCTTAACGATCATTCATATATCTTAGCCCCTTATTATAGAAACCAATACCTAGAAATTTGAGATAGGACCCATAAACATATACCATTAATTACTTAGTTTCTCATTTAGAGGTTAAACATGCCAAAAAACACATGAAAGTCCTTCTCAGATTGAGAACCCTTCATTCTTTGCACTCGAGTGACCTTGAAACACAATTCTTGTTTTTTATCCCAAACTTTAACCTAAGACTATGTAAACACACTTGATAAAACCTATCAAACCAATTAAAATTATCACATTTTCATTATTACCTTGGAAACTGATCATGATGCCCCATTACGCCACCATCTCTCCCTTTGCTCTCTAGGCTTTTGTCCTACAAGTCATATTAGGCCTTGAAAATGACCTTTTAGCCACTATCCATGCACTCTCCACCTCACTAACATGATAAAAAAACTTCTCACATTCTCTAATACTAATTTTCATCCTTCATAGGTCTTGAAAACATCTAATGACCCCTCATTAAGTCAAATAGAGTCTATAACTAGTCTAGTTGCATGCTAGTATTATAGGTTCTACCTCTGTAGACTCACCTTGAAGCTCTCCCAAGTGATACAATACTTAATATACATGGTAAATAATCCTCAAACATTCTCTTATGCTTATGTCCATCCATCTCACTAAGCCACCATGCTCTTTCATGCACAAGACTAGGCATCCTATGTACAAGCCTTCTCAAGTCTCTTGCTAAGTACAAATACTTCACAACTTTGGAAACTAACCTTGAAACATTATTTAATGATTTATAAAACTTTCTTAAATAATTTATGTGTTCCTTAAACAATTTCATACTTTTGTGCATAATTCTTCATGCTCACCATGCATATGCTCATGATATGACTACACATCCCATAACACCTTGTACTTCAAAGACTAGTACTCAAACATGCTTACTTTGGCCTTGACCTAAAAAATTGGCATCAACCTTAGAGGAATCATTAGGTTGGATTATAATTCTCTCTCAACAAAAATAGATCAGGTTACCTTCAAATTTTCTTGTCACATGGTTTCTTTGTCATATACCACTTCATCATGCATATTTACTAGATGTACCTATTGACTTTCTAAGTCACCCCTTGATCGATGCAAGGATTCCCAAGGCTTATACAGAGATAACACACCTAAGATGACCCAGGTAATTTAAGAAAAAGGGTAACAGGTACTTCCCATCTTAGCTTAAGATTGATATAAAGGTGTAGGTCTATGTAAGAGTAAGAGGATGGTTCATGCTCACTAAATGTTCCAAATGCACACTTTCACATAAGATTTTATGGAATTCAAGTTAAAAGGAACACATGTTTAAGGACGCAAGACCCCCAAGTTCTAAAAGTCCAAACTAGAAAAAACATATGAGGAGTAGTTACAGGTCATAAAGAACATGCTGAAGACCTTCAAATTTTATGCACAATTTTATTTTAGGACCTCCCTATGCCTATCTAGTGTAGTTTCATGCTTTTGCATAGGATATTGCATTTGTACCCTTTTATTGCATAGGATTCAACCTTATTTTCACCATTGCTATGTGGTGGCCTGATGCTCATTCTACATAATGAGATTCTCAGTTTGCCTAAGATAAATGCTAGCTTTTCATGTGTCACAATTATGCTACCTCCATCCAAAAGCTCTAAAAGACTTTTCTAAGATCCCACCAAAGTGATGCATGCCATTCCTATAGTGTTACACCCAAGATAAATTAGGAAGCACCACATGTCAATTAGCTACAAGATATAATGAAGATTGTTGGAGGTGGTTGAGAAAATTTTGAGGCACTATTAGAATGATTAAATACAAAAGTGGCTACTGAATATTGGGACTTGATTACATGCCACTCTTTGACTCTATCAAATAAATCTTTTATTCCCCTATGCACAGGTATCCTAAGAGGATATTTCTACTAACTCCAGATCCAATCAACCTACCAGAATTCAAGAATTAGTGATGAAGCACCACAAGTGAATTTAAAGTTATACCCACCACCCCAAGTGGTGAATTTATTGTAAAATAGGATTGATTCACTATAAAATCCTAGATTTCCACTGTAAATGGGTTGACATTTTATTTATTATCCTCACACTACCAAAATTTTCCCTCCATGAGCACTTTTATTGGCTAAACCTTGTAAATTAAGGAGAATTAAGTTCACCTCCTTTCAATATTCTAATGATCTATGTGTTATTTATGTTTGTTGTTTCTATCTATGGGTAATGTTTTCCCCTTTCATTATCATTCATCCCTAACACCTCCTCATTGAACTCAAAACTCACTTGTAGGTCATGTTTTGTGCACACTCAGGTTTATGTTGATTTTGTCTTTAGACTATTTGTTTTCCATCTTAGTTTCACATTGTGTTTCCATGCCTTTATAGAAAACACATGCATTTGGATTGACTTGGTAGAAAATATGTGATATTATCTTATTCTTAAAGTTTTACACTATGTTTATGGTAGTAGGAGTGATCGCTCTATTCTAGGTGCGTCACCTTTTACTTTCATCATCTCTTACCTTCTCCCTCCCTTTTCCTCTCAAATATCCTATGTTTATATTAGTAGTAGTTTACCTTTATACTCTTTAGGCCTACATTATGGTCTTAAACTAGGTGTATTTAGAATAAAAGGAATCCAACCTACTTTAGAATCTCATCCCAAGGAGCACAAGGGTCCCATGACTTGGGGATGTACCCATCATTAAAATAAGACAACTGATGCTCATGCACACATATACATAATAATACTTCTACACCCAGTGCCTTAGAGTCTTTCACCCCATGTAAGGGCTTCATGCTCAATGCTCCACTGCCAAGCTTCCTCATACCATGGATCATCCATAGGTGCACATTTCAAATGACAAAAAAAATTAGCATGCTTGGTGGGACCAAGTTTAATAAAATCTAACGAACCAGTGCTACCCTTTGCTATCAAGTGTTGAAGACATCCACAGAGCACCTAGTAATTCTGAATAACCAAAATATACTAGTATAAGTATTTTGGGTGCTTAAAGATATGTCTTTCCACCACTTATTCCATTAAAATTCTATGTTCATGCCTTTCCGTTTCTTATATCAAGCTCATGTGAGTGTTTGTATCCTTTCCCCTATTCAACACCTATGAAACCCCCCTTATGCTTCTAATCATCCTTGTGTAAGCTACCTTACTCCTAATCATCATTACTACCCTCCTAATCAAATTCAAAAGAGCATAAATGATATACACCTTGATTTATAAAGAAATATGAGGGAGATCAAAAGAGAGTAGGAGTATGATAAAGTATAAGAAGAGCTTGCTCATCAAGTTTACACTCAGTATGAGGTGGTGAAGCAACACAAATATGAAGAAGAATGTTTGGCTAGGAAAATCGTAGCCAAAGAAGACAATATACAGTGGTTTCTTACACATATGTAAAAAATTGAAGCACAATTAGACACCCCTACTTCTTCCTTTCCTAGTTTCAAATAGGCTCCCACTACACCTACAAGCTAACTTATGGGACATAAAGATTTCATGATCAAAGTCCCTAGCTTCAGGCATGATAGATTCATTATGCCTTTAAATAAATCCCCATATTTCAAAGTACCAAGCTTTATAATGCCCACACATGAGCGAATTAAAGAGCCTACACCTATTCCAACTCAAGAACCTATCCTTATTAAGGAGCCTCAAGCATAGTCATGGTAGCCTTCTTGGACCATGTGTCTTGAGTTCATAATGCCCAACCTTGTAAATCCCTCATCATCTATTCTAATTGAAGCATCTTTCCCTCACACCATCTCCCTTTTCAAAGGAGGACTAGTTGTATGGAAGGCAACTGCAAACCATTTGGATGAGGAGGATACTTCAATTGAATATGATGAGGAGATCATCATTATTAATCCCTTCTATGCTACCACACTAGAAGAGTCAACTTTGTTGGAAGAAAAATATAGGTACAGTCAGATGGAGCAATAGGTTGATGAGTAGATGATTAAAGTGGTGGTATAAGAGGAGGACCTTAATGAGGAAGAGTCAATCTATGACACTCTAGAGTGCATTTAAAGGCTTGGGCCTAACCTCTCTTAGGTTAATAAGTTACCATTTGAAACTATGAAAGAGGAACTCAAATAAAAATCTAAACTTTAAAAGCAGTACATAATCAAAGAGAGCAACTGTGATCACCCCAAGGTGATCCCATAGGTGAAATTATAGACATAAGAGGAGGACTCTTTCTAGGATGAGTTTAGGAATTTTGTGCAGACCTATTTGACAAACCAACATCCCCTTAGGAGTAGACCCATACCCATCTCTATGTCAATGGCCATGTTTAATCATATATCATAGATAGGTAGGGTAAACAAATAGAGGAGGTTACAACTGCATAGATGGTAGATACCCATAGGGATAAAAGTGCACACCTAGGTTCAGATGAGTCATCTTAAGACTTATTCAAAATAAAGGAGTAATGTCAACTAGTCAAGCCCAAAACACCATAAGAAAATGTAGAAGAAGTTGTGGTGATGAGCATTATCAATCCTTACATTCCTAAGCATGTCATAAAATGGTTTTTGAGAGGCACTTTGGACTTGGAGTAGCAACTGTGAGATGAACAAAGGAAACCCACTAGAGCCATGAGTTACTCAAGCACCATGTATAGGCCTCCCATGATTCAAAAGGCTCTGTCTGAATAAATAGTTTATCTAAGCATTGAGAGATTTGGGAAGGATTGGTTTGACATTTAAGACATCAACCATCTAGGAGAAAGGCTTTTGTGCAACATGATAGATTCATTCATCAAAGGGGAGTTTAGGAAAATGAACTTCATGAGTTCATCCTTCATGATAAATATATGTCACCATGCCTCCACCCATCACATATCAATAATAAGATGGTGAAAAATGCAAATAAGCTAAGAGATTTCTATTTTGATCCAAGAGGGTGAAGGTCATGCTTGAATTTATTATATAGTATATTATATTAGCTTGCATTACATTTCCCAAAGTGTCTGTGTGCACATTGTATAGTCTTAGTTTAGTTTTTTTCCCCTAAGTGTGTTTTATACATTTGTTGCTCATCCTTTTTCCTTTTATTTTGTTGAGGGTAGAACTCAATTCAATCTATTTAGGCATAGGTCAAGCAGGTTATAGCTTTAATGACTTTGTGCCTAATGGATGACTTCAAAGGCCACTAGATTCTTGCTTAGCAAGAAAGTGACCAATAGAGGTCACAAGAAGTGTTGAATTTTTATGTCACCCCCTAATCTTTGTAAGGCTTACAAAGAGATATCACACCTACAATGACCCAAATACTTCAAGAAAAAGTTACGTATGTGTTTTCCATATGCACTCAAGCTTGAAATAGAGGCATATGTCTTTACAAGAGTAAAAGGATGGTTCATACTTACTAAAATTTATTTATGTGTGCTTGCATGAAATATTTTATGGTGCATAGGTCAAAATTTTCACATGTTTAAGGATACATGACACCTAAGTTCTAAAAGGCCAAAGCAAAGGAAATACACAAGGAGTAGTTATAAGTCATAAAGAATGTACCAAAGACATTTAAATTTCATTTGAAATATTATTCAAGTACCTTCCTATGTCTATCCAATGTAATCTCATGCTCTTGCATAGGATCCTACATCTATGCCCTTCTATTGCATAGGGTGCAACCTTATTTTTGTCATTTCCATGTGGTAACCTGACGCTTATTCTACACAATGAGATTATTAGTTCACCCAAGATAAGTGATAACTTTCCACATGTCACAACCACATTACCTCCATCCAAAATATGCAAATGAATCTTTTAAGAGTCTATCAAAATGATCCATGGCATTCCTACAACACCATACCCAATATCTATCAGGAAGAGCCATGTGTTGAGTAACTATCGAATATAATGAATATTGTTAGAGGTGGTTTATAAAATATTGAGGCACTATTAGAATGATTAAATGTAGAAGTGAATACTAGACATTAAGACTTGAGTGCACACCACTCTAACTTTATTAGGAAAATCTTTTATTCCTCTACGCACATGTATCCTAAGAGGATATTACCACCAAATCTAGATCTAATCAACCTACCAAAATTCAAGAATTAAAGGTGAAGCATCGTAAGTGAATTTAAATTTATACCCACCAACCCAAGTGGTGAATTTATTATAGAATAGGATTGATTCACTATAAAATCCTAGATTTCCATTGTAAAAAGGTCGACATTTTATTTAGTAGTCTCATGCTACCAAAATTTTCCCTCAATGAGTACTTGTATTGGCTAAACCTTATAAATTAAAGAGAATTAAGTTCACCTCCTTTCTTTCTTATGATGATATATGTGTTATTTGTGTTTGTTTATTTATGTCTGTGGGTAATGTTTGCCCCTCTCATTGCCATTCATCCCCAACACCTCCTTATTAAACTCATAAATCACTTGAAGGTCATGTTCTATGAGCAATCAGGTCTATGTTGATGTTGTCTTTAGACCTTTTGTCATCCCTCTTAGTATCACACTATGTTCTTGTGTCTCTATGTGAAACACTTATGCATTTTGAGTGATTTGGTAGAAATTGTGTGATATTGTCTTATTTTCAAAGGTTTTCACTGTGTTTAGGATATTAGGAGTTCCCTCTCTATTCTAGGTGCACCTCCTTTTAATTTCAACATCTCTTACCTTCTCCCTCCTTTTTCCTCTCAAAGATCCTAGGTTTAGATTAGAGGTAGTTTGCCTTTATGCTCTTTAGGCCTATGTACTAGTCTTAAACTAGGTGCACTTAAATAAAAGGAATTTTTCCTAATCTAGAGGCTCATCCCAAGGATCACAAGGGTCCCATACCTTGGGGATGTTCCCATAATTATGATGAGACAACAAATACTCATGCACATAGATGTGTGATAATAATTCCATGCTTAATGCCTTATACTCTTACACCATGCATAAGGCTTTTGTGCTAAGCACCCCACCACCAAGTTTGCTCATGACATGGAGTATCCATGGGTGCACATTTTGAATGATAATAGTAATTTGACATCAATGACATCAACCTTGACCTTAACATTAATGATAATGCTTCTCAAAAAACTCCCCCTTTGTCATTAATAGAAAATCATTCTTTAGATTGATCACTTTCATCTCCCATAGTTTGGTTAATATCCCTTCTTGTACTTTTCTCCCCCTTTGACATTAATGAAAAAGGGTCTTGCATAACTGTCATTTGAAATCACACCTACATATACTATCATATGGAATCATATCTTCTTACTATAGGATCTCAACACATGAAATATGAACCATTAATGTAACATACTCCCCCTTACTCAAGGCATATCTCTTTTAGATGAATTCTAATTACAAGACCACTTCTCAATGTAGATCAAACTTAGTCACAAAATTAAATAACTTCCCCTCAAACCAAACATCCATCATGCTTATACTACTTGAATAGTGTCTCCATGAAGTCTAATGGAGTTACCACTTCTCATAGGGTACTAAAATAACTCAAGTTCATGAGATTCCTATAGATGCCTAAAATTGGTCACGAAAGGCCTTTGACCAGAATTCAGATTGATTCTTACCAACCTTTGTAAATTAAGTCTAAGAATCACTAAATGTCTGAAATTTTCTTATGCATCATTTATCAAATCTCAAAATATCATTGATACATCCCTAATTGGGGTATCCTATTATAATCAACAAAAACCTCTCACAAAATTTCTAATCATCCTTTGACATCATAACATATAATTTAGCTTATAGACATATTAAATGGGGCAAGTGCACACATAAATTCAAATATTTAAAATGCTAAAAACCCTAATCATAATTAATTAAAATGCTAAACCAAAGTAAATGCCTAGTTGAATTATCCATGTGTAACTAATGAATTACTAAAAAAGGAAATTCAAAAATGCAAATATCCTAGCTTTCCATGATTACCTTTTGTGAGTTGTCAAGCCTTTAAAAATATCTCAAAATATCTCACTCATGCCTATTCATTAAAAATCATTAATTCTTGACACATTTTAACTCTACTAGGGTTAATTAAATCACTTAGGTTAGGTTTAAACCCATTCCATGGTTAAACTACTCTTTAACTCACCTCGAGTTGGGATTAGTTCCTAAGCCTATAAATACAAGCCTTTGCCTCTTCATTTGGAGAGCTTGGATATTGTAGAGTTATAATGTAGGTTTTTGTTTAAAAATCATGATAATAGTTTTATAATGCCAAAATATTGTGCCAAGCCATCAAGAAAGCTATAATCCATATCAAGCCACAAGCCACAAGCCACAATGGTTCCAAGGAGAGAAGGAACAAAGAAGACTCCATTGCCAAATACTCTTTGAGAATAATCCAAGCAAGCCATGAAAAAAACACTTATATCTCTGAAGGAAGGTAAGGATTATTTTTAATTGCATTTTAGTTAAGTTTTTAATTGTATTTTCTCTATTATGCTCCCCCTAAGATTTAGGCTTAGAGATGTTAGCATGTTAATGTGTTGATTTCATTATTTTGTGAAACTAACACTTGATCTAACCTCCTCTATATTGTCAAATTCTTATGATAATAAATGACATTCTTGATGGGATATTTAAGCATCCCACATACCAAAGAGACCAAGATACAACTCCTAAATTTTTAAATGAATACTTGAGTTTATTCAAAATTGGAGTTTTAGCTTTGTTTTTGTCATATTTTTGTTTTTTGTGCTAACTCAGATTTACACAAAGACCAACATCGGTTTGGCATAACATCATTTATACTTTACCATCATCAGTTCTTCTTAACCATCATCAATTTTACCTAACTGACATCAATTCTAGGTAACTAAAATCAGTCAAGGTGCAGGGTGAATTTTAAAAATAAGATTTTAAATCTTTTTAGCACTCATAATTATTATTTCTTGGTTTCTGTGAATTATGTTTTTCTTGTCTAATTATCCTATTTTAGGTGTTGAGGAGTTTTTGTGCTAAATTTGGCTAACAAAAAATTTTATATTCATTTTTATTTTGACTTCAAGTTCACAGGATACCAATCTTAGTCCTTATCGATTGGTATCAATGATTACCAACTAGCATCAGTTCGGTGGTAACTGACATCGATCACTAATAATCAATATCGACCTTTGTGTGAAAAAATTAGATAAAATTGAGAGATATGTGTCCAAAACTTGTTTGCTCATCCATCATTATGCTTCAAATTAGAAGAATCTCTCTAACCCTTGCAAGACCAAGGTTGGATTAGGACATAAATTTGCAAGTTTAAACTCTTGAACACTTCATTTTGGTGCCTAAAAAGAATGGTTAAATATTGAACATTTGATTTAAGTGATTAAAAGAAACCTAGATGATTTTTGTTAAGTTATTCTATGAGAAGTTTTTTAATCTTTTGAAAATTTAAGCCAAGGGGATAAAGAACTTAACCAAACATTTCATTTGGTGTATAAAATTGACAATCACTTAGATTGAAAATTATCAAAAAGTGTTTGTTTTATTACTTGTTTATTTATTTGTGCAAACTAAAGACTATGTGTATGCTTTCCCCCATCCCCTATAGGGAAATTGGGTGATCAAAATCACCTTTTCACTTGAAATTTGTGCCTAGTCCAAGGTGTGGAAATAATTTAATCTAGGCTCTCCCCAAAACCCATATGGTTTAGGTGATCTAAAATCAACCTCTAAAGTCTTTCCACTTAATCATTTCTTTATTACAATTTAGCTTATGAAGGGGAGTTCATAGCTTCTTCATGATTTTTTTAGGGAAGTTTTGACCTAGAGTTTTATATCTTGGCATTGTTTCAACCTTGATCCATGGTGGGGTATACAAATTAGGGTACACATACTACAATATCCAAGGGTTAAGCAGATAACATCTCCTTTCATACTAAAAACTTGGGTTAGATCTAGTTAACCAGGGGATTCCAATAAATAGTACATGGATGGAATCACTATGCAAAAGAATAGACCCTTACATAGTACTAATCGGTATGAATTTAATTGATGTGGGGCATTTCTACCATTATCCATGCTTGTGACCATCTAGATGGTTGAAAATTTTAAGTTTTAGATAAACCCCACTTACCATAGACATATTGTTGATGCAGAGTGAGTAGCCTGAAAGTCTATGTCACCATATAATCTCTTGGGAGAAAAGGGGTTTAAAAAACCCACTACTTCATGCACTTTTATTTTTAGATTAACACTTAAAATCTTCCCAAGATCATGTATATAGATGTATTTCAATAATACGATGCAACCTTGTTAGTTTAGGGATTAAGATGATTTAATTAGTTGTATTTGGTCTTTTTCCTTTTGCTTACTAGGTCTTTTGAGTCTAAAACCATTTGTGTGTGGTCAAAATGAGTCTTGTGTTCATGTTACTCCATTATTTGAGGAGACATTATTCCATCCATTTGATGCCATGCTTTTATCTTATACTTTTGTGCTAAAAACATTATGTGTGCCACTTGATTGAAATAGGTAACATTATGCTACCCAAATCATTTCAAGTTTGTGCCTTGGATTATTGAAACCAACCATTGTTTACATCTTTAGAGAGTGATAAATGCCATTACACTACTCAAATAATTTCATTGACTCATCTTGTCTTGTGTCCAAGTTTCACATTTTGAAACCAAACCATGTATATCTTTAGGATCTTTGTCTAGTGTCATTATGTTGTTCAAATCTACATATCTTATTTTTTCAAAGAGCTTAGTTTTCCTAAAGTTGAGTTTTTAATTAACTTTGACAATTTTGGATCCAAAAATTGATTGATTTCTATTTATATCTTGTCTAATTAGGGATTATACACCTATATTTCTCTCTTGGGTTGCATAAATTGGGTTAATTATTTACCCAAATTCAAAAACTATTTATTTGTGCCTTTATTTGGGAGAAAATAGTCTATCCCCACGTGCCTTTTGTTTTATGCCTCATACCAATTTGACCAATTTTATGTCTAAATTCAAGTGCTTAATATATCCCAAAGTGTTTTAAATTTGTTAGATTAAATACCCATTTGTTTTAAGTCTAGATTTTAATGCTACATTTGTCCAAAAGTCCTAACACATGACTTTGTTTGAGCTTAGATTTTGATGCTACATTTGGCCAAAATACCTAGTAACCTTTCTTTTCCTAGTTTAGACCTATTTGGAACACTTTCGACCTAGATTTTAGCATTATAATTTTAATTCATCCACTTGAACTTTTTGTGTGTGACATTTATCATTAGACATTTGATGTTAGATTGTTCTATACCAAGTCTTAGCACAGAGCCATTTTGGAGATACAACTCCATCCCTTTGACCAAGTTAGATAGAGTTTGAACTTTTTGTCTTCTTAGACATTATTTTTTAGAGTTTATATAACTCTAACCTCTATTATCAAAAAACATTCACCTATTGATTAAACCATGTCTCACTATACATGTAGTGGTGTCATGTACAATCTAAGGTATGGAAAAGTGGTCACATAAGAAGACCTTGTTTAATAACCTTATGGAGATAATGTTGTTTGTGAGATAGATTCTTATCCACCTAACAACACTCAATCAAGGGAACATAGTCAAGATATTTTATCCCATTATTTGGTTAACACACCTCCATACTCAGAGCAATACCAAGAGAAAACATCACAATATTTAACTAGTGTAACTTTGATTGTAGAACAAGTCTAACAATAACCCTACTATGTTACAATACCATCAGCCTATGACCCATACTTGTTTGATCATCACCTGCTTAAAAATAAGGATGAATTCTTACTTAGAGCTGCAAAGGTAGGGGCTAAGTTTCTGACAGATTTTCACCATGAAAATTTTCCAAGTCTATTAAGAGGGCCTTACAACATGCCTTATAATTAGAAAATTTAATAGGCCTCTTCTAGTAATCCTCATGTTATACTACCAATGTTGTATTAGGACCCTCATATGATTATCATAGGTAAAGGAATCATGGATGACCACTTCATACAAATATAGACAACATACCAAACATATTTGAAATTTGCATGTAACTTCAAGAATGTGACTATGTCAAATGCTCCTCTTATTGAGTTATCTCCTTCAATAGGAGTTTTAATCAAATTGGTAGGCCAAGACAATCAAGGTATAAAACCATTCACACAAATCAATTTAGTTAGAGATGTGTTCAATGCCCCCACCATCAAAGAAGTGTCTTATGCTTCTACATAAAATAATGATCCAAACATAATGGACAATATGCAAGTAATGCCCAATCTAGACCAAAGTGGTGTAAATGCACAAAAAACTAACACAGAACAAGATGTGCCTTTAATTAACACCATGAGTGGTTCATAAATGTAGGGGAAAAAAATTACCTCCCAACCTCAAAAAACTACCTATAATAATCAACCAATTGCTTTTTCAAGAACATAAAACCAAGGATTAAGTAGTCAAGTAATGACTAGTGCCATGGCTCAACAAAATGTGATGAATATTACTCTACCCAATAGGTGATGACTAAAATTTAATAATAGTAGGAAAAATCCAATGTACCCATATAGTAGAGGCAAAAAATCTTTCCATATCAATAAGGGGAAACCAATGTTCCACCTCACCAGGTAGTGATGAACATACCTCTTCAATCATAGATAAATATGCCAATGTAAAACCAAATGATGTCTAATCAACAATGTATAAATATTAGAAACAAAAAATATAAAACCTTAAACATGAATATACTTCTCAATAAGGGTTCACACAACCAAAAGGTTCCAATGTTCCATAAGTACCAATTAGGCAACAATTGCCTTTCATTCTAAGTATGCCCCAAGCTCAATGACATGGCCTTGGTTCACAAGTTCCCCTCAATCAATAAGGTTTGACTAGTTCACAACAAGTCCCTATTCAACATCAATAGGTAAAATATAGCCATATACCTCTATCTCAGCCTTAATTACCCTAAAACTAGGCCTACATACCAAATCCCAACTAGAATATTGCATAGTAGCATGCGTAATTACAATAATTACACCATAATCTATGTATGCATATTCCTGGTCAATTCTTGAACCAAACTAATATTCCCCAACAAATCTCTCTATTATACCTCAATCAAAGTAATCCACTTGTGACCACCTATCCTAAATCTCATTCCAATGTTCCCTTTGCTTTCCTATCCTAAGAACTATAATAAATGAAGGATGTAATTTCCACCATCCAAGCTAGGAAACAAACCAAAAAGTTCAAGTTGGATGGCATGTGTTCTTACCCCTTCAACATGGAGTATTTTTAAATACCATTTCTTCTAGGGTATGAAAACCAAATTTAGATAAATACAATGGGAAATGTGACCCTAAGGCCCATTTTAAAAAATTCTTTGTTGTGTGCCAGCTAGTGGCCTATAATGATATATACCTTTTACTATTGTTTTGAAGAAGCCTAACAGCATAAACATTAGAATGGTTTCTAAAATTACCCAAGAATTCAATTTATGATTTTAATGATCTTTTAGATAAGATTTTAAAACACTTATCCTAAAATATTGAGCATGATATTATTGGAGGTTTGTCAATGATGCCTCCAAAGTGACCAAGGATGTTTATGAGGTGTCATGTTGCTATACTAACAATGACAAAGTGTGTTTCAATATTTTTAAGTGTTCTTGCATAATTATTCAGTATTTGACTTGTATAGGTAGATGGTGGATGTTATTTATGGCATATTTAAGTTTTAGATACCCTATGTGGTGTTATGAGTGATTAGAGTGCTTATAGAAGTGAAAGGAATTCATTAGAGCGGTCATATGATTATCTAGGTTCAAGTAGTCCTCTTGGCAGATAAGGCTGAGTAAATAATTTGATGACATAATATCTCACACATATGAAGGTTTTAGGAGAAGTTTTAAACATGGATGGATTCCCCTATGATATTTATCATGTGGTTCAACTTTCAGGTCTGGACATGGATCCTAGCAAAAGTTATTAAGGTACAAAATTGGCTTCTCAAACAAAGTTCAATAAGTTCCCATATCCAAATTTATGATATCAAAGATCTATGGAAAGAATTTAAATAGGTGATAAATATATAATAAGATAAATTAATATGAACAAATAATTATATAATGATGAGCATTATACTTTTCAGACAGAGATCAATGGCGAGTATGAAGTCAACTAGTCAAAGATCTGGAAAATGAACGTGATAAAGGCATGCATCACTTTCACAAAGTTTGAGAAGAAGATAAATATTGATAGAGAAAGTTCAAATGTGTAGAGGAAGATATAATGTGTGAATTCGTTAATAATTCAGCAAAATGATTAGAAGGTAGGTGGGGATGCTAAGTGTTAGAATTTAATTGGAGGCTAATTGTAAGGTACGTAGAGGGCACATGGGGCTGCCAAGTGGGTTAATATCGAAAGTGAGGATCTAAGATAAATGGTGATATATGTAGTTTAAAGTAAATATGATCATAAGGATATTTATGGAGTGTGTTTGAGTAAGTGTTTTTAGGACATGAGATGAAGACATGTGTCTATAGATGATTTTCAATTAACCAATGACCGTTGGCATTTGAATTAGCAAAAGGATAAACTAGTGCTCAGTATTTTGTTTATATATTTTGATCTAGAATGAATTTATTGATTGTGTAAAATAAAAATTTGAATAGGAATTTAATTTTCATACATAAAATCTATTTATAATGTTTAACCATCTATATAGTAAAAGTTATTAAGCTCCAAAGTTGACTATGTGTTTGACCATGTTTTGCAAGTAATCTAAGAAGGGTAATTGAAGATTTATTCATGGTATTTTGATGTTTCAAGATGAGATAAATATTTAAGGGTGTCATAAACTCTATTATTACCATATTTTTATATTATGGAGGTTTTAACAATCCATATTTAGTATGAATAAAGGTTTAAAATTTGATTGTGTTTATTGAATGCACTAGCAGTTTGAGTGACCATCTTGCAGAGGTAAGTTTAAGGTGTTATGAGTATATTTGAGGAAAAAAATAAATATGAAGATGTAAATTAAGTATCAAAGGTTCATTATAATGTATTTAATATCTTATGTTATTGATATTCAGTTGTGAAGAGTTAAAATAGCTTGACTGTATTTTGAATGTATATGACCAGTCTAAGTGGTCATTTTGAGGGAGTTTCTTTGAGTGCTTAGAGCCTATGTTGAAATGTATAAGGTATATGGAGGTGTTTCATAGGTACTAAAGGTTTCATCCATGTGATATTATCATATGAATATGTGAAATATTCTAGTTATTGCTTTAGAAGTTTGAGACTATGTTTGAAGGCCTAAAGAGTGAGGATACCTAATTGGTAGGTTAAAATGTTGAGTTGGTGTTCCAGGTGGCATGGAACCATGAGGGAGTTATAAAGGTTATATTATAGATAGGTTTTATGTACTTAAATAATTGGTATAATTTTAAATTCTCATAAGGATTTGAAGTTATAACGTGTGGGTTAGTAGGCCTAATTATTTTAGGTCTCACCAAGACCTAATGGTGGTTTAGGGTTAATGAGGTGATATCCATCCTAAGGAGTGTGGGGTTATTAAATTTAACATGTATGAAGACATATTTCAAAGGTATAAAAATTATGGTAAGTATCTTTGCTGACCAAGATGGGTTAGATGAGTGTATGGTATAAATACTAGCTATAATTGGCCTATTTGGAGTGGAGTTAAGAGAGCGTGGTGATAAGTGAATTAGAGAACCTTTGAAAGAGAAGGTATAGGTCAGTGAGGACCATAAAATAGAAAATAGTATTAATCATGCTTATTTCATCAAGTTGATGTAGAAGGACGCATAGATCATTGGACCTAATGAGCCTAGAAGAGGCAACATGAGCAAGTAAGCCCTAAAAGTTATTTGAGAAAGATTAAAGGGTGAAGAAGATTGAAAGAAAGATAAGTCCATCATCAAGTGTAGAAGACATTAGATCATAGGTGGTGATCATATAAAGGTAGCTAAGTGGTTGCTTAGTTATTTTGGGGGTTGGTTCTTCCTTGTGGGATAGGTGTCTCACTAAATTAAGGGATTGGTTTTCCTTAATCAATTAGTGATAGTCTAAATTTTGAATCTTTTTATTTTAGGATTGTAGTCTATATTGTAGGGTTTAGTGGGTTTTATCCCCTAGGAGGGTTTCCATAGTATATCATGTGTTACATTCTTGATCTTTCTATGTTCATTGAAATTGTTAATTTGTATGCATCATGATTGTATGTGTTGAATGTTTAATAATTGGGAATTGAATTAGATTATCTTGCATCACTTATTCACCCCCCCCCCCCCCCCCCCTCAGTGATTACACCTCAAAAAATTGGTATAATAGCAACATATTATATATAAGTTTAACCACTTGAAGATAATCTTAGGTACAATGACAAGTTCTCAAAGTTTGCATATCAAGTAAGCTCCATGTTTAATGGATCCAATTATGAATTCTAGAGTGTAATAATGAATACCTACATCATGTCCTTAGGGTTTGAAACTTGGAAATCTATTTTGGATGGTTATTCCATGCCACATACTCCTATAACCAATGTTGTAGACAAGAAGCTGAGTGAGAACAATTCTAAAGATATGAATACTATCTTTTATGGTCTTTCATAGGCTAACAATAGATTTAGAATATATTGTAGCTCATTTATGAAGGATATTTAAAAGTCAAGTTGGGCAAATTAAAAACCTACTAAAGGTAATTTTAAAGTCTCAAACTAGAGGAAGAGGATACTATGGCTTCCTATCTTCTAAGATTTGATGAGGTAGTGAACATGATCAAAGACATGGGAGAGGAAGGCACTATAGTTCAAAATCTATTAATATCTCACTTTCAAATTTGATTCAAGAGATTCTACTATGGAAGAAAGTCATGATATCACCAAAATGAAGATGTATGAATTGCATGGCATTATTTTTGCCTATTAGATGAGAGTTAATGAGGACAAAAAACCAAAGAAAGAAGCAATGTTCAATGAAAAAAATAAGATAAATAATAAGTTCCAAGGTAAGAAGGTAAAGGATGATGAGATTTCTGATTTTGATGATGATTAAATAATAACTCTGTTAACAACAAAACTAAAAATAGGTTCAAGAAAGTTTAAGGGTAAACTTCCCTTCAAATAATTCAATTATGGAGAGATAGGTCACTTTTCCAAAAAGTGTCCTCATAAACATAAGGGAAATGATAATGAAGAACATGATAATGACAAGAAGAAATTTAGGTTCAATAAGAGCAAGAATAGTTTTAAAAGGTATAATGACTAAAAGAAGTTTTACAAGGACAAGAAGACTCTCTACACCAAGGGATATTTCAACTCATCTAATGAGAATTATTGTAGTCATTATGAGAAAGATCATGAAGATGATGGTCTTAATGAAGATAAAGATCCCTTCATGGCTAAAGAACGTATCTGCTCATATCAATAAAAATCTACATGGGATCAATTGATCTAGATAACATTTTAAGTAGTAAAAAATATGTAAGTGATAGAACTAGTCTTAGATACATAGAAAAACAAAAGAATACTACTCATGATGACTTGAAGACTTTTGTGAACAAGAATAATCAAACTTTGAAGATAAAAAATTAGTCAAGAAATGAAGTTGTTAACAAAAGGAAGATAAATCAAATTAGATAACCAAATGCAATGAGGTATGCAAGCTTTAATGGTTACTACTATAATTGTAATCAATTTGGTCATAAGGCTATAGAGTATAGAGGACCTTCCAGGAATGAATTTGCTTGTAACTATGAATGGAATCATCAATCAAGTGTTATGAGTCAAAGTGAGTGTTATAGTTGTCATGACATAGGACACATTTCAAGATTTTATCCTAACAAGGTAAGACAAGCCAAGTTTCCATCAAGAAGAGTGGTTTGATACAGTTTTATATGAATTGATCACATTTCTAAGTTCTTCAAATAAGGGACATCAAGTCAGAATAAGTCATTTCAGGCTTTTAGAGTGCAAGGTAGAAGGCAAGTTAAAATATGGAAACCAAAAGTGTAAAGTATGTGCCATGATCAGTCTATAGGTCTAAGTGTACAATTTTCCATGGTAGAAGATGATACATAGGTTGAAGAATGCCAAGGGTAATCATTATCTGCTCATGTTAAGAATAAAGAGACAAAACTCATTAAAGAGACCAAGGTAGTTGAAACTTGTCTTAAGGTATTTGTAAACTTAAGTAAACAAACTGATGCTATTGAGCAAGTTTCCTATAAAGTATTAGAATAATTAATTAATATCAGCCTATTATAATAAATGTCTCAATGTATTACACCTTGGTTGACCTAGGTTAGTTAGATGGGGTATTTCCTAGATGTGTGATTAGTTATTATGAGTCATAATATCCTATAGATTAGGAGATCTAATCTCTCTCAGTATTGTATAAATAAGCACCTCTTGTAGTGATTTTGTTAATTTAGTTAGTTCAATTCCATTCTAGATTTCATTTGGTACCAGAGTAGGAAAATCTTGATGAGTCTTTTTAAAGCACTGGAGATTCAATGGAGATTAAGATCAAGATTTATGCGATCCTTAGATACATCACATTTCTCTAATTTCAGCCATCCCAAGCTGAAATGATACTAGAATTTTGGCTAATTTATGGAAGGATAAAATTTCAAATTTGGTTTGCAAGTTTTAAATTGGAATACCTAGAGGGATCTACTAAAGATTTCGTTTTCGCTTGGAGGATAGCAAATGTTGCAAAGAGTTATGTTGAGATCTAGTTTTAGCATGCAAATAATAGTAGTATTAGTATCCAAATAGCAACAAATATATCTTAGCATATTCATCTATAGGAGAGGGGCCATTTCATCCTGATAAGGAAGCACTCTCTTAAAACAAGGTGTTGGAAGTATAACAATAAAACTGCATTCTTTTGCTAGAGATTAGCTATGTTGGAGCATTTACAGAGGTTTGCACTTCACAAGGAGACCTAATCTCCTCAAACCCTACATAGAATATTCCATACCAACAAAGAGGTGATAAACAACAATAGAATATTAATTTTCTCCTTTTTACATAATGGAAAAATTATTATTTTTTATTACTAGCTATAATTTTTGCTTAAAGAGGAAGTAAAACTCACTTTTATGCATATCGAGGATATTGACAAGATTAATTTTCAATTTCATTGGATTTTCTAAGTATGTGGTAAAATTTTGGTTCCAACGAGTGGTTGTATGAATATATCATTTTCTAATTTGGCTTCAAAAATTAATTTGCGGTATTTTTAAATTGATTTGGCCCATTTTTATGAGAAATCAAAATGTTTATAACTTTTTATTTGTAACTCAAATTTCAGTTCCACTTTTTTAAAAAGTGAATATTTTTTAATTCTTTATCTATTAGTGTAATTAAATTGTAAAAATGCAACAAAAAATTGTAACCTCATTTGCTCCTCAGATGCATTTTCGATTGAAATCGACGTGCAATTTTCAATTGCATTTTTGGATGCATTTTCAGTAGAATCCAACATCCTTTATGTGTTTGTGTGTGATTTTTCATATTTATGTATGAGTTTTTTCAGTTTATTTTCATTTTGAAAATGCACATTTAATTTCCACACTTAACGACACACTTATACTTTGTCATATGTAACTTACAAAATGTCTAGTTTTGGACCACATTTTGTGTTCCTCGACACATAATTGCTTCACAATGATAATTATGTAGAATGGAAAATAAAAGTATCGACACATATTGAATTTTAATACATTTAGTTAGTAGTAGAAGGCACATCGGTCAGACATATAATAGATGTTGAGCAACAATAAAAAATTGACAAGGCTAATAAAAAGGCTATGTTAATAATCATGTTTAGTGTTTTAGATGAGGTACAACCTCATATCCGTAGTTATACAACTATAAAAGATGCATGGGATAAGCTTAAAATAGTATATGAAGATAAGAACCAAAATCAGATCTTGCATCTTTAGAGCCAATTACACACTCTCAAGCTCAAATCAAATGAAAAAGTAAAAGCATTCCTTAGAAGAGTTGTAACTTTGAGGGATTCACTTAAGTATTTGGTTAAATTGATGACATATGATTCTTTGGTCCCTATAGTCCTTAGAGCACTACCCCTCACATATAGGATCTTTGTGACCACATTGAATGTCACAAGATAAAATCCAACCTTTAAGGTGTTGGTAAATTTATTACAACAAGAGGAAGTTATGCATAATTCAGAGGAAGTAGATGATGAGCATGCACTTGCATCAAATGAAAAGGGGAAGAAACTCATGAAGAGTCAAAAACAATCTCTAAAGTAGAATAAACATCAAAACCAACAAGTTAATAATTCATGTTCTCTTAAAGCATGTCAAATTTATGGAAAATAGGGACATGAATTGAAACATTATTAGTATAACACATTTCAATAGGGCTTATCAAGCAAGAATCCCTATTTCAACAAATCACCATAAATAGAAAAGGATCAACCACAAAAACAAAATAGTTGGAAACAAAAAAATTCCAAGCCTAAATAACATGGCAATTTTGTTGAAGACAATGATTCTTCAAATGAAGAATATGGTTTAGCTACTCAAAGACATGAGTTTATAATCATCCAAGTGTAGTTTGGTATGTTGATTTAGGAGCAACTAGACATATGATATATAGAAAAGATTGGTTTTCCACATTGACCAAAATAGAATCAAAGGGTAATGTATCACTTAGAGATGATTACTCATATACAGTTTAAGGTAGTGGTGACACCAAACTTCAACTTGGAAACAAAAATTTCTACATTTCAAATTTTCTATATTGTTAGGTTGTGGAGCCAAAAGCTTCACTGATGCAAATAAGGGAGGAGGTTGCAGAGAGGTTGTTGAGTGTCACAAACACCGACATCGGTCAGGCCAACTGACGTCAGCAAGATTAGACAGAAGGGCAACTGACATCGGTCATATATTGGCTAGTGTCAGTCACCTCTAGGAGGATAGGGACCAACGTCGGTCGCCTGTGTGGTTCAAAACTACAAGTTTTATGGGCAGTTAGTTAACAAACCAAGTGTTTGCATGTCAAGAGCCAAATTTAGACTAGAAGCTTGTGGATCTAATTATTGTAATTAGGTGTCTAATTATTGTCTGCATGAGATCTATATAATAGACTCATGGGCTATATTGTAAAGTGTGCTAGTTTGAGTTGAGCAAAGTTAGCTCCTTTTGTGTGTGAGGTGAGCAAGGGTATTCTTCCTAGTTCCATAGTAGTACCAAGTGTGGGTGCTAGTTTTGGAGAATCAAAAGGGTTCTTCAGGTGTGCAGGATCTTGGTCAACAGGTGTGCATGGCTATGTTAGGAGATCTGCATGGTAAGTAAGATCATTGATCTATAGGTGTATGTGTGTGCATGATCCAAGTTTGCAAGTGTGTAGAACCAGATTGATTTGCAAGTGTACAAGATTAGGGATGAGAGTAACACAATAGGGAGTAGGATTAGGCAAGATATACTTGGAGTACAGTGGGTACTCAGAAAGAGAGCAAAGAGGAAGGCAAGGAAGATCCTTCCATAAGTAAGATCAGTTGGGTTGTAGGTTGTTGTAGTTCAGGGGAGATCTACTTGAAGTATGTTTGTGTACTTGGAGTGCGTGGAGCACTTGTGGAGTGCGTGGAGCACTTGGGTACTGGTAGTAATGGATACTGGCTGGTTGGAGGTGAACACCAACTCTGTGTTTGAGTTTTGTGTTGGGACCGTAAGAGAGAGAGCTTTGAGGAGAGAATTACTATTCACTTGAGGTGTGGGAAGCCTCTGAGAGGTGGTGAAGAAGAAGTGGCATTTTCTTTATTGTATTCTTTTATGTACGAGTATTAATACAAATTGTGTATTGTCTCTCATATTCTGTGTTGTTTTTGGTTTCTAGTTACTTGTTACTTCTGGTTAATTCCTCATCTTAAGTTGTTTGTATGTGGTAATCAATTGTGTGCTTCCATATTTCCCAACAAAGTGGTATCAGAGCTTTTGGTTGGGTATCTAACAAGTGGTATCAGAGCTAAGGTTGCAAGGAGTAGGTTTTGTGTTTGGTTACAGGTCACTCTCAGGGGTTTCTGATTGAGTGGGAGTAGAGCAATGGTAGAAGAAAGTACACTAAGAATGGAGGAATTGAAAAGCACGAATGGTCAATTACGGTCCTATGGAAAGAAAGAGAAGGTAAAAAGAGATTGTTGGTTGGTAGCAGATCAACATGAAGAGGCAGATGTTGTAGGTGTTGTTGCACAAGATGCTCTGGATAAAGTTGAATCTTGGATAATAAATTCTGATGCCTCTTTCCATGCAGCCCCAAGTAGAGGGGTTGGTGAACCTTGTTAGATTTTTGGCAAAGGGGAAGTGTTGTAAAAATTACAGGCAGCCAACACATGGGTGTTGAAGAAGGTCATGCAAGTCCCAGTCTTGGAGATGTGGCTAATTGCTTCAAGAAATTTGGGTGATGAGAGATGCACAAAAACTCTCACAGTAGATGCACTTGAATTAGTGGGTGATAAGAAAGTAGGTATCTTTTATCTATCTACTTATATTATTGATTCTTCTTTTGTTGTGAAGACGTGGCTTTGTAGGCTTGGTCACATGAGCAAGAAGGAGATGCATGTTCTTAAGCAGAAGATAGATGTGTTTGATAGACTTAAGAACTGGAAAGCCTTGGTGTTCTTAGAGGAGATGAAAAACAAAGACCAGTGGATGGGGCTGGATACTTCTGAGCAGGGCAGTTTGGACATGGATTTTGATTCAAAGGAGCTCATGGGTAAAAAGTCATCACTCATAGGAGAACACACGTACCGGCATTGGTCAAGAGGAATCGGTGTCGAATAGATAGGTGTTGATGTTGGTCATGTGCAAGCCAAAGCCAGTGATGTCAGGCAGGGTAAGACCGACATCGGTCAGGAGGACCGACATTGGCAATAGGTAAGATCGACATCAATTAGGATGATTGACATTGGTAATAGGAGACACTGACGTCAATAGAGTTGGTAGTCAGGATAGGTGCATGGAAACTGATGTCAATTAGATGCAGACTATGTGGTGATCGAGGTCGGTCACTGTAACGAATTTTGGGTAGATAACAAGCTATCAAGGAGTCTCAAACACCCATATGAAGGACTAAAGTGGTAAGTAAGCCTCAAATTCATTGTTCCTCTTCTTTATATTAGTTGCTAACTACAGAGTAGGAAGGATCTAGGAAACAATGGGAGCATGGCAGGAATATGATGCAGAACCAAACAAGAGATTTGGTAGGGTTGTCAGCTGGTATGAAAGCATAGAGATGAATGGATTTCATAGTTGAAGAATAGAGTGAATGGACACGTGAGACAGAAGACCAGGTCATATGGTCTTGAGGAAGCTGTAGGACAGTGGTAAAGGTTTGACAGGTGGATGACAAAGCATTGCTTTAGTCAATGTCAAGGTAACTATTGTGGTTCATCTTACCAGGTGGATGATGATTACAACATTATCCTATTACTGTATGTGGATGGTATGCTAGCTAGCAGGTTTGTACATACAAGGTTTTGATGAGCTAAGGGTAAGGTTAGTTCAGTGGCATGTCATGAGGAATTTAAAGCAGTGAAATTCTTTGGCATGAGAGACATGGAAGATCACAGGGTGATTTTGTCTCCAGTGGGAGCTGATGTGAATCAGGTGTTGGCGAGGTTCATTATGCAAGATGCAAAACCAGAGCACACTAAGGGCTGGATAGTTTAGTGTCTAAAATCACATGAGATCTAGTATAGACCTGAGTTTGCCCAAGCAGTGGGTGCTATCAGAGAGTTAGGAGCCAATTTAGGGAAGTGGGCTCTCAAGTATTTGAGAGGGACCAGTAGCAGGGATTCATGTTATGTAGGGTCAGGACTTCACTACATGGGTTTGTAGGTTTAGATGTCATAGGTTACTCAGATGATAGGAGGTGCACCATAGGTTGTGTGGTGGGTGGTCTTCAGGATTGATCTTGAAGAGGGATACAAGCTAGGAAACAAATTAGATGGGGTATAGGTACAGGTATAGTGCAGTTGTTTATCTCCAAGTGGGAGATTGTTAGGTTATGGAGCTAAAAGCTTCACTGATGCAAATAGGGGAGGAGGTTGCAAAGAGGTTGCTGAGTGTCACAGACACAGGCATCGGTCAGGCCAACTGATGTTGGTCATATATCAGCTGGTGTCGGTCACCTCCAGGCAGACAGGGACCAACGTCGGTCACCTATGCAGTTCAAAACTGCAAGTTTTATGGGCAGTTAGTTAACGAATCAAGTGTTTGCATGTCAAGAGACAAATTTAGACTAGAAGCTATAGATCTAATTATTGTAATTAGGTGTCTAATTATTGTTTACATGAGATCTATATAATAGACTCATGGGCTATATTGTAAAGTGTGCTAGTTTGAGTTGAGAAAAGTTAGCTCCTTCTGTGTGTGAGGTGAGCAAGGGTGTTCCTCCTAGTTCCACAATAGTACCAAGTGTGGGTGTTAGTTTTGGAGAATCAGAAGGGTTCTTTAGGTGTGTAAGATCTTGGTCAGTAGGTGTGCATGGATACGTTAAGAGATTTGCATGGTAAGTAAGATCATTAATCTATAGGTGTATGTGTGTGCATGATCCAGGTTTGCAGGTGTGTAGAACCAGATTGATTTACAGGTGTGCAAGATCAGGGAGGACAGCAACACAATAGGGAGTAGGATCAGGCAAGATCTACTTGGAGTACAATGGGTACTCAAAAAGAGAGCAAAGAGGAAGGCAAGGAAGATCCTTCCATAAGTAAGATTAGTTGGGTTGTAGGTTTTTGTAGTTCAGGGGAGATCTACTTGAAGTATGTTTGTGTACTTGGAATGTGTGGAGCACTTGGGTACTGGCAGTAATGGATACTGGCTGGTTGGAGGTGAACACCAACTCTGTGTTTGAGTTGTGTGTTGGGACTGTAAGAGAGATAGCTTTGAAGAGAGAATTATTGTTCACTTGAGGTGTGGGAAGCCTCTGAGAGGTTATGAAGAAGAAGTGGCATCTTCTTTATTGTATTCTTTTCTGTATGAGTATTAATACAAGTTGTGTATTGTCTCTCATATTCTGTGTTGTTTCTGGTTTCTAGTTACTTGTTACTTCTAGTTAATTCCGCATCTTAAGTTGCTTGTATGTGGTAATCAATTGTGTGCTTTCATATTTCCCAACAAAGTGGTATCAGAGATTTTGGTTGGGTATCTAAGATATATGTTCCAAGACTTACCAAAAATCTATTGTTTATTAATCAACTACTTGACCACAACCTCATGGTTGAGTTTGATCACCAAAATGGTCAAAAGTTTTGCCACATCAAAGACAAGTCTAGGCATTTCAAAGTGATTTCCAAGGATTTCCACTTTGGTAAAATGTTTTATCTTGATTTTGTTCAAAATGATCATCAAACACTTATGGTCAAAGATACATAACTAGGTAGTTTATAGCAAAAAAGATATGATCACTTGAGTTATGGTTATTTGGTTCAAATGAACAAATATGATGTGGTTTGTGAGCTTCCCAAACTTAAGAAATATTTTGATATATGTACCAGTTTCTTATCAATAAAACAAAGAAGATCTACCTTTATAAAGATTAAGTATTGGTCACTTGGTAAGTTGGACTTGGTACACACTGATCTTTGTGGAAATTTTGATCCTAATCTCAGAGGGTACAAATACTTTTAGCTTTTTGTTGATGATTAGTCATAAAAAATATGGGTATATTTATTGAATATTAAGTATCAAGATTTTAAAGTATTCAAATAATTCAAGGCCACAGTTGAAAATGATATTGGTAGGAAAATCAATACCCTCCACTCAAATCATGGGGGGAATACACCAGTAAAGAATTCTTAACCTATCTCAGTGCGAATGGAATCAATTAGCAATTGATAGATCCATATTCACCTCAGTAGAATGGAGTTATAGAATGACATAATAGAGTCATTATGGAAATTTTTTGTAGCATGGTTGAGGAGGCAAAATTTCATAATACATATTAGGTAGAATCTTGTCACATTGTAGTTTACTTGTTGAATAAGTCACCTACCAAAGCTCTTGATGGAATCACACCACATGAAGCTTAGATAGGGAATAAACTAAAGGTAACTCACCTTTGATTTTTTTATTGTAAGGAATACATGCATGTTCCTAAGAAGAAAATAAATAATTTTGATAAGAAAATAAAGGAATGTATTATTGTGGGATATAGTGCACAATCAAAGGCATACAGGCTCCTTGATCTAGAAACAAAAAGGTACTAATCAATAGAGATTTAGTGTTTGATTAAAAGAGTGGAATCAATCCACTTTATACATAGGTAAATAATATAGTCAAAAGTATTGTAATATTTTTAGATAGTGATGGTGAAGGTAAAAAGGAAGATAGTCAATCAGGACCTCTAGTACCACCACCTATAGTTCAACATATGCCCAAGTGGTATATAAATACTATATGAGATGATAACTTAAATGGAGTACAAAATATATCCACTTTAAGATTGAGGAGTTAAAGCATGGATTGATAAGAGGTCAACATGACCCTTATGAGTATTGTGTAAGAATCATATGAGCTCTCTATGGTAACAAAAGCCCTATAGTCTAGACCTTGGAAAGATGCCATGGATGCAAAATATCAATCACTGATGAAGAATAACACTTGGTAGCTTATTAATCCTCCACTAGGGAAAAATCCTATTGGATGTAAATGTGTCTTTAAGACCAAGTACAAAGCATATGGTAGTATTTACAAGTACTAGGCAAGGCTTATTACAAAAGGGTATGCTTAGAAAGAAGGCATTGACTATGAGGAGACTTTTACTTCCAAAACTAAGATGAAGACTATCAAAATGGTTTTTGCTATGGCTACATAATTTGGATGGGAAATCCATCAAATATAAGTAAAAATTACATTTCTCAATGGATATTTTAAAGAGTAAGTCTACATGACTCAGCCTACAGGATTTGTGACACCTAATCAAGAATAAAAAATGTGTAGTCTTATCAAGTCTCTCTATGGGATAAAATAGGCTCCCCAAGCCTGGTACATCAAGATTGATGAACATATCATACAACATGGATTCAAAAAGAGTACATATGATCCTAACCTCTACCTCAAACAACATGGGGAGGGGGAGGTTGTTATATTTATTATTTATGTCAATGATCTAGTCATCACTAGTAGCATAGTGAAGATGATCGATACAACTAAGAATGATCTCAAGCAATCATTCGACATGATAGATCTCGAGCTAATACACTATTATATTGGTTTAGAGGTATCACATAAGGACCATTATATTTTTTTTTCATAGATTAAGTATACTAAAACATTGCTCAAGAAATTTAGGATGATGGATTACAAGCCTATTGAAACACCTATGGAGATAAGACTTCAGTTATCTCATATAGATCCATCACCAAAAGATAATGTAACTCTCTATTGGCAATTGATTGGGAGTCTCATTTACTTGACATATACTAGGCTAGATATTATCTATGTTGTTAGCTATCTTTCTTAGTTCTTTTAGAAATCAAAGGTGACATATTGGAAAGTAATAAAGTGAGTATTATGATACACCAGAGGTACAGTTGAGTATGGACTAGAGTAAAACAAGAATGATAAGTTCTTCCTGATAGGATACATGGATGTAGATCATGTAGCTTTTATTGATGATAAGAAATCCACTTATGGATTTGTGTTCTTTTTATGATCTAGTCTAATTTCATGTATAAGTAAGAAGTAGAATTGTGTTTCTAGATCTTCCATAGAGGAAAAATATCATACTTTAGTAGGAGCTATCTACAAAGAAATATAAATACATCACATTTTTTAGGACTTGGAGTTCCATAGACTTAGCCTATAGTTCTAAATTGTGATAATCAAGGTGTTCCACATCTTGTTTACAATCCAGTGTTTCATAGAAGAGCTAGGCATATAGAAGTTTAGATTTATTTCATATGCAAACATGTTCAACAACACAACATAAAACTCCATTTCCCCACTCAAGATCAGTGTGCAAATGTCTTCACAAAGTCACTTGCATGTGATAAGTTTGAGGCATTCAAAATTTCTCTCTTATTCTCTTCAACCTCTGATCAATTATGGGGGTAATGTTAGAATAATTAATTAATTTTATCCTATTGTAATAAATGTCTCAAGGTATTACACCTTGGTTTACCTAGGTTAGTTAGATGAGGTATTTCCTAGATGTGTGAAGAGTTATTATGAATCATAATATCCTACATATTAGAAGATCTAATCTCACTTAGTATTGTATAAATAGGCACCTCTTATAGTTTTTTTGTTAATTCAATTCCATTCTAGATTTCATAAAGTATATTAGTTGACAATGTCAAGTGTTGATGATTTGAAATGTGAGAATAATACTTCAAGTGGAAAGTTATGCCAAGAAACTTTATTTTCTCCATGTATTGTCAATACCATCTTAGAAGAAATGTAAAGTGATAAAGAAGATAAGTAATTTGTTTTAGTCAAGAAGAAGAAGAATCATTAGTTCAAGTTGTCTAAGAAGGAGAGAGAATATGAGGGGTTGTGGGCAACTACTAGTTTCACATTGTTTTAGGACATTATGGGTTAGAGGTGTCTCTCTCTAGGCTTTAAGGAGACACTTTTCAGTAAAAGGAAGCATAGTAGATGCTAGTTGAGTTTTTTATTGATGTTGCAGGACAAGAAAGGTCATGAGAAGATGTGTTGGCTTACTATGAAAGGACATGAAGAAGTTTAGTGATCTGTAGGATGTTCTAGTTAGTCAAATGGTGAAGAATGAAACTATGTGTGCAAGGTATGCAGGTAGGAAATAGAGGTCTTTAAGTGTCTAATCAAGGATGGAAAGTTTTCAAAATGTTCTATTTTCATAGAAAGGTGTGTTGATCTTATTCTAGTGTGTTTAAGGTGTGTTCAGGGTTTTTTGGTTCTAAAGGTAAGAACTTATCAATTTATGTTTCTTAAATTGATTGGTCAAAATGATGAAGACTAAAGGCAAGGTTGATATATAGTATGAGGATATTGTGTTTTCATATTGTTGGTATCATGAAGAATGTCTTAGAATTTTGTGTATGATAATTTGTGTCTATCATGGAGTTCATAGTGTTCTGAAGATGATGTAGTTCCATGAGAGTGGTTTGAAATGGTTCTAAACTATGATGGATTGTAGAGGATAAATAACAATTATTTTGAGATCCATATGAGATTTATTCATGTCTACTTTAGTTGTTTAAGTTTATCTAATAAAAATATGAGATATATTGGTGGTTTCATAATGATATTGACTAAGTGTGGATAGTGTTGAAGAATTTTTGGCAGACTTAGTTCATTGAGAAGACTTATTGAAGATGATTTTCAAATAGAGAATGGATTTAGGGGGAGGTAACTCAGATAGTTAGAGTCTCTTTATGAGGTGTGAATAATGTAAGGGGGAGTCCCTCTTAATGTTTTTGAGTAGTTTTTGTTGCTTTTATATGTTTTGTCTTCATAGAATAAAGTTTGATCAAAGAAGAGTGTAGTCACGGATAATGTTTGAGAAGCTCAAGGTAAGAATAGGTATGCAAAATGTTAGGGGGATTCTATATCATCTCCTAGAAGTGGTCCTTTCCTATTATTGGTCCTTGAAGTCTTTCTAGCTCTACAAGATTAGAAGTCAATCCCACTTTGTCATTATGTCAAAGGGGGAGAAAGTGTTTGAAGAGAGAGAGAGAGAGAGAGAGAGAGAGAGAGAGAGAGAGAGAGAGAGAGAGAGAGAGAGAGAGAGAGAGAGAGAGAGAGAGAGAGAGAGAGAGAGAGAGAGAGAGAGAGAGAGAGATTTGTATTGGTGTTTGACATCAATTATAAAAGGGGATATTGTTTTATATTTTTCAATGATGTCTCCAAGGTGACCAAGGATGTTGATGAGATGTCATGTGTGCTATAATGACAATGACAAAGTGTGCTTCAATGTTCTTCAATGTTATTACATAGTTCTCTAGTGTTTAAATTGGATAGGCATATGATGTATGTTATTGTTGGTATATTAAATTTTAATATACCATATGGGGTGTTATTAGTGCTTAGAGTGCTTATGGAAGTGAAAGTAATTAATTAGAGTAGTCATATGAGTGTTCAGGTTCAAGTAGTCATCTTGGCAGATAAGGCTAAGTAAGTAGTTTGATGAAATAATATTTCACATATGTGAAGGTTTTAAGAGTATTTTGATACATAGATGGATTAAAATATGAGAGGTGATCATGTGGTTCAAATTTTAGCTTTGGACATGGAGCGTAACAAAAGTTATTAAGGTGTAAAGTTTTCTTCTTAGATAGAGTTGAATAAGTTCCCATACTTAGCCAAATTTGTGATATCAAAGATATATAGTAATAATATAATCAAGTGATGAAGATATATGATGAGAAATTAATTTAATAGATAAGTATCTAATATTTATTTTAATACTTGTTAGACAGAGATCAATGGTGAGCACAAAGGTAATTAGTCAAAGGTCTTAAGAATGAATGCGATGAAGACATGTGTCACTTCCACAGAGTTTAACCAACATATCAAGATTTAAGGAACATGTTAAAATGTGTAGAGAAATATAAATGGTTTAAATTACTTGATCATAAAAAAAAATGCTTATAAGTCATGTGGGGATGCCAAATGGTGGGAGTTCATTGGAGACTAACTATCAAGGTACGTAGAGGGCATGTGAGGCTGCCAAGTGGTTTGATCTTAGAAGTGAGGATCTAAGATAAATTGTGAGAGATGAAATTCCAATTCATGAGGATTAAAATAAGATAAAAATATTGCATTTAATAAATATGTGTGAGGACATAAGATGAAGACACATGTTTTTAGATGATTTTGCATTAACTAGTGACCATTGGCATTTGAATTAGCAAAAGGATAAACTATTGCTCAATATTTTACTTATATATTTTGATCTAGAATGAATTTATTGATGGTGTAAAATGAAAATTTTAATATTACTTCAAGAAACATCTATAAAATATAGTTATAAGGTTTTAATATCTATACAATCAAAGTTATTGAGATCCAAAGTTGATTGTGTGTTTGACCATGTTCTGCAAGTAACCTAAGAAGGGTAATGGAAGATTTATTTATGGTATTTTAATGTTTGAAAATGATATAAATATTGAAGAGTGTTATATAATATATGAGGACCATATCTATGGATTATTTAGGTTTGACCAATCCATATTTAGTATGAATAGATACTTAGAAGTTGACTATGTTTATTGAATACAGTGGCAATTTGAGTGACCATCTTACAAAGGTAAGTTGAAGGTGTTTTGAGCATATTTGAGGAAAAAATTAAATATTAAAATTTCAATTAAGTCTCAAAGGTTCATGTGAAGTTATTGTATATCTTATGTTTCCCATATTTAGTTGTGGAGAGTCAAAATAGATTTACTATATTTTGATTGTATATGACCAGTCTAAGTGGTAATTTGAAGAGAGTTGATTTGAGTGATTAGAGCCTATGTTGAAATTTATAAGGAACATGGAGGTGTTTAAAAGGTCATAAATGTTTCACCCATGTGATATAATCATATTAATATGTGAAATATTTGAGTTTTTGCTTTATAAGTTTGAGATTATGTTTTCTATGTTTGAAATCCTAAAGAGTGAGGAAACCTAATTGGTAGGTTCAAATGTTGAGTTGGTGTTTCAAGCGGCATGGACCCATGAGGGAGTTACAAAGGGTCTATTAGGGATATTTTTGATGTGTTCAAAGCATTTTTATAAGTTTAAATTGTCCCAATGATTTGAAGTTGTAACATATGGGTGAGTATGCCTAATTGTTTTAGGTATCACTAAGATGTAATGGTGGTTTTGGGTTAATGAGGTAATGGCAACCTAATAAGTATGGGTTTATTACATGTAATATTTATGAAGACATATTTAAAAGGTATAAAAATTATGGTAAGCATCTTGGCTGACCAAGATGAGTTAGATGAGTGTATGGCATAAATACTAGGCATAATTGGCCTATTTAGAATGTAGTTGAGTGAGCATGGTGTTGAGAAAAGTAGAGAACCTTTGAAATAGAAGGTACAAGTTAGTGAGGAACATCAGAGAGAAAATAAGATCATTCATGTTTATATGATCAAGGTTATGTAGGAGGACACATAGGTCATTGGACCTAATGAGCCTAGAAGAGGCAGATTGAGTGAGTAAGCCTGAGAGGCTGTTTGAGAAATATTGAAGGGTGAAGAAGGGTGCAAGAAAGAGAAGTCCATAATCATGTGTATAAGACATCATATCATAGGTGGTGATTAGATTAAGGTAGATGAGTGGGTTATTATTTATTTATGGGATTAGTTCCTCCTTGTGGGATGGATGTCTCTAAACTAAGGGATGGGTGTTCCTTGATCAGTTGGTGCTGGTCTAAATGTTGGATCTTGTTATTTTAGGACTATATTCCCTTTTAGGGTTTAGAAAATTATATACCCTAAGTGGGTTTCCAATGTATATTATGTGTTATGTGATTGATCTTTTTATGTTCATTATAATGGCTAGATTATATACATCATGATTGTATGTGTTGAATGCTTAAGATTTGGGAATTGAATTGGATTATCTTTCATCAATAATTCACCCCTAGTGATTTTACCTCTAAAAAATATTTCAATGTTAGATTTGATTTAATCCAAATAGAAGGCTGATGAAATATTCACAAGTTATTTATAATGATGGAGAGCCCTTGCAAGTCGATTTACCCACAGTCTACCAAATAAGCACTAGCCACTATGTTTACCAAAAATTTACATAGTGAGATATCTTACCATCTAGAGTTTCAGTGTGCACATACCTTCAATGAAATCAATGAAAAAGGTTTGTTGATTAAAAGATACCATATTAAAAAAGGGATCATTAAACTTACCTCATCCAATCATAGCCTGAATCGAAACTAAAACAATGGCCAAAATTAAAACTGAGTCTAAACACAAGCATCATAACAAACCTAGGCCAATAATTATGGAAAACACAAGTAGTTCAATTGAGTAACTAAGTCATAACATTTCTAAATGGTGTAAACACCATCTGCTCAACCTATGCCATATTTTCAAATTACTCTTAACCAACAACCTCTTCGACAAATGTATCAAGCACAATAGCTTAGACAAACACAAGAAATGAAAAAACAACCTTTACCATTATAAACCCATCCTCCAAGGAGAAATTTAACTACTCATAATTTTTTTAGTGACCTTGGATAACCCATTAAATCTATGTTTTACAAGCTCACCACTACTAATTTGATTAATTGGCCTATTCTAAAACACTATCATGAGGGAATTGACTATTTATACTAGTACAATCCAAATGAATTCTATGAGTATCACATGGTTAATGGCCATAATTTTCATCATTATATACAAATCAAACATTTGATTGAGAATATGTTAGAAAATAAAGAGATCACATTAGATCTGGAGATTCCACATACAATCAGAACCTCAAAATTTATCAAAACCTATTTCCACAACATAATAACTAATAACAACAATAACAACAATAGCTAGCACAACAACAATAATAGTATCAACAACTAAGATGAAAGCAATAATATTAGAAATAGAACTAACAACATCAAACAAATGGATGGAACCAAGGCCAAAATGATGCCAACAACCAACAGACCTACCATACAATTGCACATGGATACAAAAATGTTGTAGGCCATATTGTAGGAGGTTGTATTTACACCATATACATCAATCTAAGACTAATTACCAATCAAACAATACCATTACTAATCATTCTCAGCCAATCAACCCATGCCGGTGATCCTTCCTTGACTTGGGACCACATATAGGCATACCAACAAGTAAGGATTCCCACTTTTAGACCTTTTATTGATAAATTACCATTAGCTTGTGACCATGCATAAGTACATCAAAAACTAAGACATATCTTATCTGGTCCCCCTCCACCATCATTTGTGAGTAATAATGGTCCTATATTTAATCTTGATTATGCAATCACAACATGATAGACAAATATTTCCATACTAGGCCCACAACCATCTACCACTTCATCTATCCAACTAACTATTCTAGTTAGGAACAATCCATTTACCATTGTATAGTAGAATACATTTGTTATTATGGAACAACTATAGAAGACACCCACACAAATATCCATTTTGGATTTGATGTATATGTATACAATACACAATAATATCTTGACTGAGTTCGTTAGCCAATCCCAAGTTCCTAATGACATATCTCTAGACAAATTTCAAGCTTTGGTTGGACATCTAACCCTAGTCCAACAATTAAACTTGAACCAAAGCAATATGTCATCCCTTGGCCCTTTGCGTAATAATCCATTATATATTAAAGTTGTCATAATGTGGAACAAAGTGAAGCATGTCCTCATAAACAATAGATCAGGTCTAAATATTATGTCTCAAAATATCATCTATATTCTCAAGTACATCATGACCGATCTCCAACCATAGACAATTACCATCAAGGCTTATGACAATGAAAAATAGGAATCACAAGGCACCATCAAATTTCTAGTTATCATTAGGACCTTGACCCATGATACACTATGCCATGTGTTAGACCTTAATTTGTCATATAATATGATTTTAGGTAGACCTTGGATACATGAGATTCATGTAATCCTATCAACATTACACCAGTGTATCAAGTTCTCCCATTCAAGTAAGGAAGTTACTATTCATAAATATTTACAACCATATAAATATTACAAGAATTTGGAGGCTGAATACCAAAGCTATAACTACCATTTTGGCTTGAATCTAGTTGTTAAGAAGGACAAGGGAAAATAAATACTTGTTGATTTACTAGAGGTCAATTGCATTGACCTAACTACCCTTGATTCACTTTCCCACATGTTGTCTCCTAAAATATACAATAATTATACCATCTTGGCTAATGGCCTAGGAAAATATTTAACCCAAGATACATTCCATATTGATAAGCTTCCACAAAACCCAAAGTCCTTTGGAAGACCTAAATCCAAACCAATTTGCCTAGAATGGAAAAGAAAAGGAAAGGCCAAACTACATTGTCCAACACCTATCATTTTCATACTAGCCACTAACCAAGAACAATACCCACTTAAAGATGATGAATCTTGGTTATATAATGACAAACTAGTTGACTCTTATGTCAATTCTAAGTATCCCATCTAAAACAAAATCATGGAGAGGCATGCTTATGAAGGAGGAGGCCTTGGGTTAAATCAATATGGTTTACTTGAGCCAATTTCTTCCACTTGGTACAAAAGAACATTTGGTATTGGATTTAAACCACCTGGGGGTGACCCCATATACCTTATTCATGTTCCAACACCAATAACTAATGACAACAATCCCAATAGTGATGCAGAGTTTGATCATAGTGATTTTGATGACCTAGCCAATACCAATTTATTTTATACTAATGCCATTTTTACCCTTCAACTAGGTATTCACCATAATCTACTTCCACTATAATATCCTTAATTGATATATTGAGACCAACAAGAATAAATAGTGCCAATTGATGAGTTCCAAAATAATGAGGCCTTCTATGACTTTCTAGGCCTTAGAGATAATGTTCTATTGGGAAACCACAAATAAGGTTTCTAAATCAAACTAGATCTTATAACCTATTTTGGATAGTGGGTGAACACCCTTAGCTACAAATAATTAAGTAAAATGTTAGGTCCCAAAGTGAAAACCTCTTTGAGGTGCTTTTGTACTAGGAAAATAGTAAAGAGAAAGGCCAGGCTAGTGGTTTAAACCTATTTCAGGCACCATTAGATGGGGGTGTTCAAACTTTATCAAACATAGCTCAGGAAACCACCAATAATGAACTTGCCTATGGGTCCAAGTTTAGCCTTAAAGATCAACAAAATTTTGATCGTATCATCTAAGAGTTTCCAATAGTGTTTGTTACATGGTTGTCCCTCCCATTAAGGTATTTTGATTCATCATGACTAGGAGAACATGAGGATCTAGTCTTAATAGAGGACTCTACCATTGCAAGAAAATTTAAATATTTACCAATAATTCTTGAAGATGGTTCAACACTTCTTGTGGAGGACACTAAAAAATTTAACATCAAGAATCCATATGACTTGAAATGGATCAAATTAGGCACATCCCTCACTAAGGAGGATTGTGAATTATTTTCATCCTTATTGAGTGAGTTGATATATTATCTTCGGCCTATTCTGACATGCTTGGTTTGGACCCCATCTTGGTTATACACCACCTCATGGTACATCCTAATTTCAAACCTATGAAACAAAAATTATGCAATATGGATCCTTGCATTACTATCTTAGTGAAGAAAGAGTTGGAAAATCTCTTGAAAGCTAGATGTATTTGACCAATCGACTATTCTAAATGGATCTTAAATGTTGTTCTAGTCAGTAAGAATCCAAAAAGAAATAAAATATGCACTAATTTTATGTACATCAACAAGGCCTACCCCAAGGATGAATTTCCTTTGCCAAACATTGACATGATTTTTAAATCCATAATGGGATATGAAATGCTTTCACTAATGGATGGATTTTTAGGGTATAATCAGATCAAAATTGCACCAAAAGACCAATACAAAATAGCATTCACCACTCCATGGGGACACTTATAATATCAAGTTATGCCATTTAGTCTCAAAATTGTTGGGTCCACTTACCAATGGGCCATGACCTTCATATTTTATGATATCATGCATGACATTGTTGAAGACTACATCAATGACATACTCAGTAAATTAAAGACCATGGCCAATCATCTAGTAGCACTAAAGAGAATATTTGAGTGACCATAAGAATACAAAGTCAATCTTAATCCTAAGAAGTGTGTTTTTGGAGTTACTTCAAGCAAATTTCTTGTCTTTATAATGTCTCATCGAGGCATTAAAGTTGATCTAGCTAAAGTGCAAGCCATAACAAATATTTCACCACCGACCAATTTAAAGTAGCTCCATAGTTTTTAGGGAAAGATATAATCCATCAGATTCTTCAAATCTCAATTGGTATGCAAGTGCCACTCATTTACACATCTATTAAAGAAGGGTGTGATATTTCATTGGGATGATGAATGTTAGAAAGCTTTTCAAAAATTGAAGGATTATCTAGCAAATATACCTATTTTATTACCATCAATGATGAGAAAACCTTTCCTCCTATACCTATCAATTATAGATAAAGCCTTGGGGGAATTTCTAGATCAACATGATTATAATAGAAAGGATCATGCCATGTAATATCTAAGCCACACACTCGTCACGTATGAGCATAATTATATGTTCATTGAAAAAGATTGTTATATTATGGTCTTCATAGCTCAAAAATTATGGCATTACATGTTGAAAAATAAGGTCATGGCTATTTAAAAAGTAGATCCTCTCAAGTATCTCCTATCCAAAATAACTTTACAAGGCCACATGGCTAAATGAATCATGATTCTCAGTGAATTTGAGATAGAATATGTCAAGTAAAAAGCCATCAAGGAGAAAGTTCTTACACATTAGCTTGTTGAAGCACCCCTTGTAGATATAGAACCTCTAACATTCCAATTCCTAGATGAATCCATTATGACCATCATTGAAACACCTCTTGAGGAGCAACACTGGAATCTATATTTTAATGGATCATTCACAACACATGGATCGAAGGCATGGCTTCTATTCATTACACCATAAGGGGATCTAATCCCTAAATCATTCCAAATCAACTTTACTTGTACTAACAACATGGTTGAATATGAACCACTCATTGCAAGTATTTACCATGCAATATAATGAAACATACAAAATCTAAAGGTTTATGGTAATTCTTAGTTAATCATCAATTAGGTTATAGACTATTTTCAGACCAATGATGACAAACTAGTACCATACAAGGCCATGGTCGACACTCTCAAACAACATATTGAATATATATAGTTTAAACATATACCACGGGCCGATAATAAAATAGTAGATGTCATGACCACCATTGGCTCTTTGATTCATCATATATATATGGAAAAATATTAAGAGTTCCTCATTAAAAATCTACTAACACCAACTCATGAACCTTAAACTATATCAATGATATATGATATTATTGGTCCCAACTCTATTCGATATTTAGACCTTTACACATATCTTCATGACCAAATAATGCCACCAGACTTATCTTGCAAAAATCCCAAAGACTTTATCTACCATACTACACATTATAAGTTACTCAAATCAACCCTATACCACTGTAGTTTTGATGGAACTTTGTTTTTTTTTTAACTTAGGTAGAATCTACATTAGAATTATGAGATGTTCATGGAGTAAGTGGATCCCACACTAGTGGGGAAGTCTTATCCAAAAATCTCCTATGTACTGGGTATTATTGGCTAATGATGGTTAGAGATATAATTGCTTATGTAAAGATGCGATAAATGTCAACAACATGCCAAACTGATTGATGTCCTAACCAAGAATCTAAAAATAATGCTTATACCATGGGTATTTTTTAGATGGGGCCTCGATTTCATTGGGAAGATAAACCCTACCTCATCCAATGACCACAAACATATCCTTACTGCCATCGAATATTTCACTAAGTGAGTTGAAGTTATACCCCTCACGTGATTTTGAATCAAATTTATAAATTCATCTTTAACCATCTCATTTTCCATTACAATATTCCTTCCAACATTATATCTGATAATGGAGAATAAATCAAAAATAAGGATGTTGAATTGCTATGTGCAGAGTACAAGACTACTCAATATTTATCCATTATATGTTACCCATAAGGTAATATATAAGTAAAAGCATCTAATAAAACCATTATCAACATCCCTAAAAATATTATCAATGATGTTGGTCATGATTGTCACCTTCAAATATTCTATACCCTTTGGGCATACCATACCAATCACCATACTTCAACATGAGCCACTCTCTATTCACTTGTTTATGGTATTGAAGCTATTTTTCCCATTAAGGTTGAGTTACTTTCTTTGCACATCTCTTTGAATCATGTCCTAGATGATGAACACTATCGATTTTATCACTTTTAAGAACTATATTTACTTGATGAGAAACACTTGACTGTAATCAATAATATTCAAGCATACCAAAATTAACTTTGTGTCCACTACAATCGGTGCATTATACATAGAGAATTTGAGCTTGGTGATCTTGTCCTTAAATAAAACCAAAAAATACCATGGTTGAGAATAAACATAAAGACAAATTCAAACCTAAATGGATAGACACTTTCATCATTGTTGCAAACTATGGTGCTAGTGCATACAAGCTCACTACACCAGATGGGGATAAACTTGATGAGTGATGAACATTATACACCTCAAGCATTAATTCACTTGAGAGACCTAGTGTATTGTCTATAAGGCCCATTTAAATTGTACCATAATATTGACTTTCTTGTTTATACCATTCTATCACTTTACCATTCCGCCATTTTTTTCTACCATACCTTTTTTATCGATTGAGTTATTTTACCCTCATTCCCAACCCTTTGACCTTGGTTATGTTCCATTAGTTACAAGACCACTTTCAACAAGAAGATTCAAATCAAGTTTTAGTATTTTTTTTAGTATTATATATAGAGTTCATATTTTGAAGTAGTATGACAGTGGTTTTAAAATTACATCCTTCATTTCTTGTTTCATTCTATACCATAACTGCCTTTGGGCAAATCAGTGTCTCACCATCATGCTACTAATTATAACTACCTATGGGGAAATTAGTATCATTAACCTATGCCATTTTTTCTAGTTATAATTACCTATGGGAAAACTAGGGGAAACACTTGTTTATCATGCCTTGAAGTAGTACCTTGCCATGCCTATGTCGTACTGTACCATTTTGCCAACTTTGCCTATTTTGTTTAAATTGAATGCTACACTAGTTAGATTCCTCTATTATAAGGTGGAACTATAGTGACTTGAGGTCCCATCCTAAGACTATGTAGGCAGTGCTTGATTTACATTGAGGTCAAATTAGTCACCCCTATTCCATGCTTTCATCATTTTTGAGCAACCTAAGCCACACTTTTGCCATTTTTTGAGTAACCTAAGCCACGCTCTCACCATTTTGCAAGCAATTTAAGTTTGAATGCTCTTGTCATTTTGTGAGCTTGGATTGTTTAGTGTCTCATCATTATCAACTAAGGATAATAAAAACTTCTAAAAACATTTGTAAAACTACTTTAAAAAATCAAGAACATTGACCACTTCTTTACCTTAAGGATTCTAGGAACCCTCACTAAGATGTAAGAAACCACTTGTCATTTAGTTTCCCCATATTTATTGGCCTAATATCTTGTCCTTTCATCCTTTTATGAGCCCATTACCATATTATTCTATAACATTCATAATGTTTTCTTTTTGATCATTTTCTTATATCCCATTTATTTGGAGAATTACATTTGGCCTAAATTTTTTGTTGGATATCATGTCCACAGAAATATGTATGTAACATCTACTTGCCTAGTGCATCTAGAGCTAGCTTGACCACCCCCTTCCTTTTCTTTTATTCTCCCATATTTTTTGTTTATTTCATTGTTTCCTATGTGCTAGGGCAATGTTCTTCATCTTGTTTGTGTTGTTTTTACTAACATTGTGATTAACCATTGATTATATTTTGTGCTCTTTTGGTTGTTTTATTTATTTATTTATTTTTTGTTTTGTCTTTTTTGATTTCTTATTGTGCCTTGATTTAGCATATGTGCATACATTGGGTGATTCATTATTCATTATTCTTGAATCCATTCATATTCATATGGTGGCACTGCCATCATGGTTTTTATCATAGGTGTATTATTTTCAATTGAGTATTCGATCACATGTCAGTCTATATGCACATTTTGGCCAAGTTATCATGTTATTATATCATGATGCCTACCATAAAATGCTATAAAAAAATCATCTCTAGAATTTTACACAATAATGTAGCAATTATATATCTCCTTGGCACTGTTGAAAATATTGTCATTGATGTCAAAGGTCTAGCATTATTGGTGATAAAGGCCCCATTACATTTAATGATGTTTGTAATAGATATATCTTGGCTAATGTGAGTTAATATTTATTTAATATTAATGAATATATTTTTGGTTTCATATCAAACAAAATAAGGGCCCATGGAGAAGTCAAAGAGCCATGGGGTAAAGACAAAAGAAGGATGGGATGCATTTTCCCATGAAGAGTCATCTTGGGGAATTCCAAGAGTCACCAAGTGAAGACAAAAGAGGAAGGGCACAATTTCTCATGAAGGGACACTTTGAGGAATATGAAAAGTCACCAAGATAAGGACAAAAGAGAGAAGGACATTTTTGCTCATGAAGGGTCACCACATGACTTTTCAAAAGCAAGGATATGAAGGGTCATACAAGTTTGGCACCATTTTCCATGAGGATTGAAGGATCATAAAGGGGGAAGGCCAAAGGTCATTTGGAAATCTATAAATAAAGGCTTGATAAGCCATTTGCTATATGAGAGATAGAGGTTGATTTGATATTGTAATATCTAGCTTAGAAGACTAATTGTGAGAGATGAATATGATTTGTATTTATTATATCTAGCTTAGAAGAGCAAAGGTGAGAGAGAGGAAAGAGATGTTGTAATAAATTATCATTTGTTGAGATAGTGACATTAAGAGATAGGTGTTTGGTATACAAAAAGGGGTTGGTGCTCTTGTGGGTTGGTGCTCATAAATAGTTGCTAGGTTGGTGCTCAGTAAAGGGGTTGGTGATCCTGTGGGCTGATGCTCACAAATTATTGATGGCTTGGTGCTCAACAAAGGGGTTGGTGCTCTTGTGGGTTGGTGCTCAGCAAAAGTGTTGGTGCTCCTGTGAGTTGGTGCTCGGTAAAGGGGTTGGTGCTCCTATGGGTTGGTGCTCATGAATAGTTGTTGAGTTGGTGCTCAACAAAGGAGTTGGTGCTCTTGCAAGTTGGTGCTTGAGAATATTGTTTTGGTTGGTCCTCATTCATATACTTGAGATTATTCTTCATGGTTTTTTCCACATTGGGTTTCCATGTTATATCTGGTGTCTCTCTCTATCTTGTGTGGTGTTTATTGTTTGAGTTTTATTACATATCTTGAATTCTTGATTAAGTGGAATTTAGTTAAGGAAAAGTTTTATAAGCTATATGATATACTGATTCACCCCCCCTTCTTAGTATATTTTGTGCTTAATAATTGGTATCAGAGCAGGTTCCTTTTTGAAAAGTTTTATAGCTTGAAGGTAGATCAAGAAAGCATGATGGTTGGGTCATAGGAAGGATTTTATACAAATAAGGCACCTTTGTTTGATGGGATGAATTATGAATTTTGGAGCATAAGAATGAGGACTTATTTGATGGCCCTTAGATTTGACATATGGAAAGCAGTGGTGGAGGAATATGAAGAGCCATAGACATCTATAATTACACCAGCAGAAAAAAAGGCAAGTGAATGTAATGTTAAAGCTTTAAATGCTATTTTATGTAGTTTATGTGAATCTAAATTTGTTAAACTTATGAAATGTAAATCTACTCATGAAACTTGGGTAAAACTTGAGAATATTTACAAAGGTGATGGAAAGGTTCAGCAAGCTAAGCTTCAGACTTTTAGAAGACAGTTTGAAAATTTGAAAATGGGAAAAGAAGAAGATATAGCAAGTTATCTTTTGTGAGTTGATCAAATCGTAAATCAGATTCAAGGTCTTGGAGAAATGTTGGATGAGTCAATGGTGGTACAAAAGGTTTTGATATCTCTACCAATGAGATATGATGCAAAGGTTTCGATAATCAAGGAGATGAAGAATTTAGCCAAGATAAAGATTGATGAGCTTCATGGTATTCTCATGGCATATGAGATGCGAATAGAACAAGATAAACCCTCAAAGAGAGAAGTGGATTTCAAGACATCAAAGAAAGAGAAAGCTAAGATTCAAGAATCAAGTGATAGTTCTAGTGATGATGAAGATGACAATGGAGCACTTTTCATTCGCAAGCTGAAAAAGGGAATAGGTAAATATCAAGGAAAATTACCTTTTAAATGTTTTAATTATGGAAATATTAGACATTTTTTAGCTAGATTCCCAAATAAGGGTAATGATGATGAAGAAGAAAATCCTACATACAAGAAAAATTTCAAAGGTAAATCTAAGAAGGGATTCAAGAAGAAGAGCTTGTATTCTAAAGATCCTAGCTCAATCAAAGATAGTGGAGTCAGTGATTCAAAAGAAGAAGAGATTATATTCATGGCTATATATGAAGGTGATCAAGAAGAAGAAGAGGAAGCTGAAGTGAATATGGAAGAACTCATTTGTGCCCTAGAAGAGTTAAAAGTTGTTGAGAAGAAGAATCAAAAAGTAAAGTGCCAGATCGAGAAAAATGAACAGGAGTCAAAAGAAATGATTGAAGATATAACAACACACTTGGAAGAAGCTAAGAAGAATGAAGAAGATCTAACAACATAGTTGGAAATAGAAAGAAAAGATTTTGAAAGGTATGTTATTGAAATTACCTCTTTAAAAGAAGATATTAAGAAAGCAGTCAATGATAAAATAGTTAGTGACTCAAAATTTGAGGATAGCACTAACATATTGAATAAGATATTAGAAAACCAAAAGACAAATTAAGATAAGACAGGTATCTGATTTGAGAAAAAGAGCTATGCTGAAGCTCTTACAAAAGAGGAAACAATAAGGGAAGAAGTGAAGAATACAGAGGACATTTCAAATAGAGAAGGCTGGAGGGAACAAAGCTACAAAAGACAATCAGGTCAGAGATATATAGATAGGTCTTATTTTTATGGCTATTTTTTTTATTGTAATAGATATGGTCACAAGAAATTAAAATGTAGAAAAAGAGATAACAATTTCAAAAATAAGGAGAAGGAAAGTCAAGTAGAGTCAAGTAGAAGACACAACTCTTTTGCTCCTCTATCAAGCTTTGATGAAGAGACCATAGTATGCTACAAGTGCAACAACTTTGGACACATAGCTTGGTATTGTAGAAGCATGTTCGAGTTAGTCAAGAAGGATAAGAGTTTCAAAGCTCCATTCATCAAGAAGAAGGTACAAACATGTTCATGGTAGAAGAAACAACCTAAAAATTCTATGATGGTGTGTAAGAAATAAAGATCAGCCATGGTTAATTGATAGTGGATGTTCGAGGCATATGATAGGAGATAAAAGTAAGTTCATAACTCTAAAGAAGATCAATGGTGGCATAGTGAGATTCAGAGATAAAACCACTACCAGGATAGCTGGAAAAGGTACTTTGAGTTTGGATTATGGTAGAACTAAGACTAAGAATGTTTTATATGTAAAGGGTCTTAAGCATAATCTATTGAGTGTTAGTCAAATATATGATCAAGGATACACATTAAAATTTCATGCTAAAGGTTGTGAGATTAGAAGAAAAGATTCAAATGAGTTGATTGCAGATGCTCAAAGGATAGGGAATAATGTGTATGTATTGTTAGATATCTTCTCAAAGGCACGATCAAAGGACACAATCAAAGATCTGTGAGAGGAGTTAGGAGTAATTTATATTACTTCCTACCATTGATGTTCAACATCAATTAAGGGGGAGCTAAGTGTTAGCTCTAGGTAGTCCCTTTTCCATTGATGTCAAAAGGATGAGAATAATAGGTATAGGTACAGGTGCAAAAATAGGTACAGGGAACATGTATAGGTTGCTATAGTAAGGGGGAGTTACTGTATGGTTTTAGATGATAGTATGTGCAGGTGATAGGATGTGGCGGTTTTAGGATTGAGGTTTCCATCAATGACAAAGGGAGAGATTATTTGAAATATTATCATTGATGTCAAAGGTCTAGCATTATTGGTGATAAAGGCCCCATTGCATTTAATGATGTTTGTAATAGATATATCTTGGCTAATGTGAGTTAATATTTATTTAATATTAATGAATATATTTTTGGTTGCATATGAGATAAAAGAAGGGCCCATGGAGGAGTCAAAGTGCCATGGGGTAAAGACAAAAGAAGGATGGGATGCATTTTCCCATGAAAAGTCATCTTAGGGAATTCCAAGAGTCACCAAGTGAAGACAAAAGAGGAAGGGTGCAATTTCTCATGAAGGGACACTTTGAGGAATATGAAAAATCACCAAGATAAGGAAAAAAGAGGTAAGGACATTTTTTCTCATGAAGGGTCACCGCATGACTTTTCAAAGGCAAGGATATGAAGGGTCATACAAGTTTGGTGCCATTTTCTATGAAGATTGAAGGGTCACAAAGGGGGAAGGCCAAAGGTCATTTGGAAAGCTATAAATAAAGGCTTGAGAAGCCATTTGTTATATGAGAGATAGAGGTTGATTTGATATTGTAATATCTAGCATAGAAGAGCAATTGTGAGAGATGAATATGATTTGTATTTTTTATATCTAGCTTAGAAGAGCAAAGGTGAGAGAGAGGAAAGATATTTGTAATGAACTATCATTTGTTGAGATATCAACATTGAGAGATAGGTGTGTGGTATACATAAAGGGGTTCATGCTCCTGTGGGTTGGTGCTCATGAATAGTTGCTGGGTTGGTGCTTGGCAAAGGGGTTGGTGCTCCTCTGGGTTGGTGCTCATGAATTATTTCTGGGTTGGTGCTCACCAAAGGGGTTGGTGCTCCTATGGGTTGGTGCTCATGAATTGTTACTAGGTTGGTGCTCGGCAAAGGGGTTGGTGCTCCTACAAGTTGGTTCTTGTGAATATTGTTTGGGTTGGTGCTCATTCATATACTTGATATTACTCTCCGTGGTTTTTCCCACATTAGGTTTCCATGTTATATCTGGTGTCTCTCTCTATCTTGTGTGGTGTTTATTGTTTGAGTTTTATTGCATATCTTAAATGTTTGATTAAGTGGAATTTAGTTAAGGGAAAGTTTTATAAGCTATATGATATACTAATTCACCCCCCCTCTCAGTATATCTCGTGCTTAATAGGCACTAGAAAAATTCTTGATCTAATCCAAATCATATCCCAAACAGAGTAATTAAACAATGAAAGAATTTTCCTCTTTGCTAGTTCAGACAAGCATCTCCCTTCTTGCAGGTTGGCCACATTCATCTTTCTTATCTATATTAATTTTCCATCATATTCCATATCATGTTTTTCATAATTAGGATATAATGATTATAACTACCTTTGGGAAATTCATTGTATACTATCCCACTTTCCTTACAAATGATTATTATCTCCTTTGGGCAAATCATTATGTTTCCATCCATTTTAAGGTTAATTTTTATAGACACCTTTGGGAAAATCATTCACTTTATTCTACCCAACTTGGGCACATTTTCATTGTGATAATTCTTATAACCACCTTTGGGAAAACCATTATCTCTGTCTACCCAATTGGGGCATGTTTTAATCCTACCAATGATTATAACTGTGTATGGGAAAATAATTGTTATTATTTTTAATTATTATAATTGCCTTTAAAAAATTAGTCTCTTGTTACCCTAAGCCTTTTTAAATTATTATAACTTCATTTGGTCAAATCATCATTTTTTTATCCCACTTATGTTGATGGTTATAACCACCTATGGGTAAATCATTTTATTTATTTTCCCTAACTAAGGTAGTTCTTATGCCACTGATTATAACCTCCTTTGGGCAAATAAATATTTTCCACTCTATTTCATCTATTTGGTCCAATCATTTCCTCATTTTTAGGGACTAATTACCGACCCCTTTTCCAAACACTCCGTTGAAGGGGCACCTACAACTCATCTATTGTTGTTGAAGCAGTAAACATACATGACCTTTTCATTATTTGAGAATATGTTATTGTGATTATATCATGTAGTTCCTTCCCAAATAGGGGCAAACTATAGACACCTAAAACGAGCCACCAATGACCTCTGATCATACTTTAGATTGATTCTTACCAACCTTTGCAAATTAAGCCTATGAATTAATGAATGTCCCACATTTGTTTGTGCATCATTTATTAAAATCTATAATCTCATTAAAACATCCCTAATTAGGGAATCCTACCATAATCAACAAAAACCTCTCATGGATTCATCTCTAATCATGTTGTGGCATCACAACATGAAATTTGGCTTATAGACCTATTAAATGGGGCAAGTTCACACATAAAATCAAATATTGAAAATGCTAAAAATACTAATTAAAATTAATTTACATGCTAAAAAAAATTATATGCCTATTTTAATTATCCAAGTGTAATTAATGAATTAATAAAAAAGGAAATTCAAAAATGCAAATATCCTAGCTTTTCATGATTACCTTTTATGATTTGTCAAGCCTTTGAAAATATCTCACCCATGCCTATTCATTAAAAATCATTAATTATTAACACATTTTAACTCTATTGGGGTTAATTAACTCACTTAGGTTAGGTTTGAACCCATTCCATGTTTAAACTACACTTTAACTCACCTTGAGTTGTGATTAGTTCCTAAGCCTATAAATACAAGCCTTTGCCTCTTCATTTGGAGAGCTTGGATATTGTAGAGTTAGAGTGAAAGTTTTCACATAAGACTCATGAAAATAGTTTTATAATGAAAAAATATTGAGCCAATACATCAAGCAAGAAATAAGCCATCTCAAGCCACAAGCCACAAGCCATAATGGTGCTAAGGAGAGGAGTAAAGAAGACTCCATTACCAAAGACTCTTTGAGCATAATCTGAGCAAGCCATGAATAAATCACTTATATCTCTCAAGGAAGGTAAGGATTGTTGTTATTTTCATTTTAGTTGGATTTTTAATTATATTTTATCCATTATAATCCCCATAATATCTAGGCTTAGAAATGTTAGCATGTTAGATAGGTATCATATTTGAAAAATAGAAAGGGGAGGCCACTACTTCTACATAACCTCAAGACAAGGTTACCATAGAAAAATAAAAGATCTATGTTGAAGCCCTTAAAAAAGAGAAAATTAAAAAAGAAGTTAATAATACAGAGTCTAGTTCAAACAAAGAAGGCTGGAGAGAACAAAGCTACAAAAGACCACTAGGTCAAAGATACACAAACTAGAATAGGATTAGTAATTATTATTTTCATGGTTATTATTTTTATTGAAATGATTATGGTCATAATAAAATAGGATTTAGGAAAAGAGATAACAATTTTAGAAACAAGGAGAAGGGAACTCATGCAAAGTCAAGCATAAGACACAACTCTTGTGCTCCTCTATTAGGCTTTAATGAAGAAACCATATGTTACAAGTGTAATAATTTTGGACACATAACCTGAAATTGTAGAATCGTGTTTGAGTTAGTAAAAAAGGACCAAGGCTAAAAGGTTATATTCATCAAGAAGAGAGTTCAGATAGATTTATGGTAGAAGAGGGGGTGAATCACTCTCTTGATCTATGACCAAACTGCTTACACATAAAATAATAACCATTAAATGAATTGATATACCTTATAGCATTGGGATTTTTGATAGGTCTTTTTGTATGTAATCAAAAATACGTTAGGTCCATAAATCAATCCTAGATCAGATAGGATAGAGCACACCTACACTTCTAATTTGAGGGCATATAATTGTTAAATGGGAGCATGACCAATGTCTAGATCTGGTAGACTTGATTCCCTAATCTAATATTTCACAATTACATAAAAACCCTAAAAGATTCATATGATTTAATATTTCACTAATCTAATAATAATAAAAGTAAATCTAATCTAGTGCACACCAAAGCTTGTAGCACAAAGTGGGGGTTAGTAAATCAAAGCAATAAAAATATGTATAAGGAAATTTAGATAAATTAAGTATGAGTAACACCCTAATACATAGAATATCAAGAGTAAAATTATTTGAGCTAACACTTATGTTACTTCTATGTACTAAAAAAGAGGAGAACAAAGTTATAATATACTTAGTTGAATGTGAAGCTGTCAAGACTCAATCTCTTCCTTAGCCAAAGAAGCTTCACAAGAGTTTGTTATGGTTCATAAGGATCACTTTTTTAGGCCAAAACATCTAAGATCTATTCACCAGACTAGATTCTCCAAAATAAGAAACCTAAGCTAAGTCTCCTCAGGTAAAATGGTGGAAGAGTAAATTTTGAAGAAACGTGAGTGAATAATAAATCTTGATTGCATATTATAATAATGACCAAAATGACCTTGTATATATAGGTATAACTTACCCTAAAATCATTTGGGAACATCAGTTGTGTTAGGTCAAACTAGCCAACGTAGCATGGTTTTAGGCTAACTCACTAGGTTTGTACTAGGTCAATTAGGAAGCTAACAAATCAAAAGAGAGAATGTTTCATAAACTATACTAGGTTAACCAGGTCCACCTATTATGTTGAATAGGTCAAAAGGGTGTCAAGGAAATGAAGGATAGAAAGTTGAAAAAGACTAGAAGACTATGCAAGGGAGAAGAAACAACTTAGGGAAAGGTTTTAGGAACTAGTTGGATTGGTAATAATGTGTCAAAAAAGGACAACAATCCTATGAATCACTAAATTTCTTCCCACCCCTTTCCTAATGCACCCCTTAGGGCATGCACTTAGAAAGATTGAGTCTCAACAAGTTCCTTCAAGATGTAAAGACTCAATAATTGATAAAAGTTTAAAATACTATGTGTATACATATGCCCCACTCTAATCTCATCACTTGTCACTAAGGTGTAATAGGGGATGGTGATTTGAGAAATAACATAAGGGTACACATAATGATGATGCTAAAAAAAAGTTTTTGTATTTTGAAAGTATAAAATAACTGAAAGTAAATGACTAAACTGGAAACTAATCTAAAAATTAAATACATTATGTACCTTGACTTACCTTTATTTTTAGATGGTTTTATGTTGTGTAGTTAGTCTTGATTGTGTAGGGCACAGAGACTACTTTTGACAAACCCAAGAATTCAAAACTAAAGAGCAAAAATAAATAAAAATAAGAAAATCCAAGATAGATGGTGCTATGAGGATGGGATATACTTGAAACATTTGGCAAGCTAGGGTGATAGGTGCTATGTTAGACCAAATGACCAAGTCAAACAACAAGATTAAATTATGTAACTAAAAATCCAAGGCTACTAAAGACCAAAAAAACTCAGCTAAGCTATCCTAAAATAAGAAAGGTAAACTCACCAAATCAAACCAAGGATACATGTCAAATAAGATGGAAAAAAAACAAATGGTAAAAATAATAACTAAAAAGACAAAATGGTAAAACAAAATTGATGAGTGAACAATAATAATCCACATCTCAATCATCAATGGAAAAAGGATGTATAAAAGCGAAAACAACATTGTCAAATTAGCAGTAACAATCCAAATCTCACTCAACAATGGAAAAAGGGTACAAACTTAGGTGTCCATAATAGCAAGATAGCAAATCATGATAAATGGTAAAAGGAAAGTAAAGTAAGTTTAGTAAATGTAAATCATGGTGTAAAGAAAATGATCCAACATTACTCAAACATGTTGTTTTGCTCTAAGGATAGATAAAATTGAAAAAAAGTAGTGTTATCATGTTTTTAATATGTGAAGAAGAAGGAATTAAAGAAGAGGGAAAATATATTTGGAATCATAATTTGTCTATCAAGGGTGGAAAAAGAAATCGGTGAAGGGGATAATGAAGGAAAAACCAAGGTAGAGAGAACTCTTTATCGAAGTTGAGACACTCAAATTAGGTTTGTCAAAAAAAGATGACTTTTGACCTTAAGAACTATGAAGAAATTCTCTTAGAGACACAAGTATTGGGTAAACAAATGGAGTATATAGATCATCCCATGAAGGCTATATGTATGAAAATTAAAATAGACCTACCTCCCCATGATGTGTTCCCTATTATTTAGGACCCCTTATAGAGCCATTGGTCTACTATGAATGTTGGGTACTTTCATGATAAAGTAGGTAGCACCATAGAGTTTTTAAAAATCCCCTATCCTAATCTATTGGCCTACCACACCCCAAAGTACTTCGGCTCTATGTGAAGCCGACTATGGAGTTTGAGCTTCAATTGGAGATATGAGATGTGATTGTAATCACATATTTTGGTGTGATTTTGAATTTTAGAAATTTTATGTTGCCTTTTACATATCATTATCTTTTTTTTTGAACGATTTGGCCTTTAAATTTTTTTTATGGCTTTTTCTATTCACCCTCTGTACATATTTGGAAAACCAAACATGGGTGCTAAAGATGACTTTCATTTGAAAATTTGGGACAAGCTTTCTAATAAATAGAAACTTCAAATATCATGGGGTTTAAGAGTCTCGTAAATCTAGGTAAAATGAAAGTGTTATCTTGACTTTGACCTTATTTTATCCAATGCAGAGATGAGAGAAAGGGGAAATCAAGAGGAATGACACATGGAACACTTTAAATTTCTTCAAATTGCAAAAAAATTGACAAAGGGAAAATAAGGATACAATGATAGTAAAGTGTGATTCCTTATCATAATAAATATGGAAATGGAGGAAAACATGTTAACATAGATTGTTTTCATAGATTTCATCTAACAAAAGAGGTAAAAGTGAAAGTTGAGAATAAGGATCAAGAATATGAAAAGAATGGTAATTTTATGAGGAGGGTTGGGTCCTATTCATGGTCTTACATATAAACTCATACAAGAGAGACCCAAAAGGGTGATAATAAACAAGAGAAAAGAAAAGTGAGGGAGACTTTTTATAAAGCACCTCACAAAGAAAAACCCAAAGGATGCCAAAATAACACTGACAAGCAAAAATAATGAGATAAATAGATAAAATATGGTGGTTTTATGAGGGATGTTAGGTCCCATATGAGATATTACAAAGAAACTCACAAAATAAAATTCCAAGGGGTGTGAAAAACAAGAGAAAATTCAAAAAGATAAGGAAGAATATGTACATCAAGAAACTAAAAGACCAAAAGGGAGAACTAAAGGTTTTTGAAAGGAAGGAAACTATTTTAGAGTGAGAGTTCCATGATTAAGTAACCTAAAAATTATTTTTAGAAAGATATATATAGAAAACATGACAAGAAGGAAATGGTTAGGCAAAGTAATTTTTAAGGAATTGAGCATTGGTGGGCTCTTTAAAAACATGGCCTTTATTATTTTGAAGATAATAAGTGCTTAGACCAAGAATGTCTTTAAATATATATGGACCCCACCATTTTTGGGCATATTTGCCTAATTTATCATAAGTGTAATATAATTTAAAGATAAAATCACCAATATTGAAAGTGCAGAATTTAACATGTTTGTTATGTTGTTGGGCAATGCAAGTATTATATTGATGATTATGTTGTAATGCAAAAAGGTGATGTTCATTTAGAATATCAAGGGTATGAAGGCAAGATTCACATAATCCTTTATCAAGAATAATACCATGAATAGATATCTAAAGAGAATGAAGCTCAAATTTTAATGGAAGGATCGACTCAAAACCATAGACTAACAAAAATGGAGTTTCCCCAGTGGCAGTACAAATGGTAGTCTGATAGGCCCAAAATGCAAGGTAAATATGAATATGCCAATCCATGTAGGTTTCAAAAATTATATTTTGGATAATTTTTTAAATAATTTTATTAGTGACCTCAGCTTGATCATTGCATTGTGATTGATCTTAAATTTGGTACAAATTTATTTTACATGTTTATTTATGAAATCACCATCATTGTCTGAAATGATGGTATGAAGAACACCAAAGTAGAAAATAATTTAGTTAAAAATGAACTTGGATATGGTAGGACTAATAACATTAACAAGGGCCATGGCTTCTTCCCACTTAGTAAAGTACTCAGTAGCAATGATGATAAATACATGCTCATCTTGGGAGAGATAAAGTTTACTAATGAGATTAAATCCCCATATGGAAAATGGCCAAGGAGATTCAATAGTTTGAAGCTTAACAGGAGGTAAATGAATGAGATCATTATAAAGCTGATAAGGATTTCACTTTTTAGAATATTCAATTGCATCCTTTTCAAGATTAGGCCAAAAGTAACCCATATGTAGGAATTTGCATGTTGTAGCATGTTCATTATAGTGAACACCACAAATTCCCCCGTGTACTTTCTCATGAAGAGGAAGGACCTCATCTTGCATAACATAATAGAGTAATGTACCTTTAACATTTTGATAGTAAAAGATGTTATGTCAAAATACATACTTGAAATTTTGTTTATGAAGGTGTTACTTTTCATGAGAATCTAAATCAAGAAGATAAGTTTGATGTTCTAAGTATTGAATGATATCTTGGTACCAAGGGATTTTTATAACAGTCACAACCTTGATTTGATAGATGATGGAGATTTTTTTATTTGAATAATAAATTAAGGATCAGAAAGAACTTAATGAAGATGAAAGAGAGAAGCTGAAGAGGCAAGAGAATCAATAATGGAATTTTGGTCTTGAGGAATAGGTTCGATAGTGAAAGAGATAAATTCCTTAAAAAGAGTGGTTGAAATTTGATGATAGGTAATGATTTTCTCACTTTTACATTGATAATCACCATTATCTTGATGAAAAATGAGATAAGAAGATCTTAAAGCATGAAAATATTAGATGTCTAAATCAAGAGCAGCTCTCATGCCTAGGATAAGAGCTTCATATTTGGCCATATTATTGGTGACATCAAAGGTGAAGCAAAATTATAAATGAATAATCTTACTGAGAGGAATAGTGAGAATGCAACCTACCCTAACTCCTTAAAGGAATTTATCACCATCAAAGTGGAGGGTCCAAGTATCCCCATGCAAGTCAACATTAATTTCAGGGAGCTCCTTGATAACTACATTTGATTTAGTAGTATAGGAGGGAGGTGAGTATTTTTAAATATTATTAAATTCAAGATCATCAATAAAGCTATGAAAATAGTCCTTAAGGGATATATCTTGATTAAGACCTTCAATAAAAAGGGTATTGTCATTTAGAAGATCATTTAGAAGTGAAGAAGTGGCTAGAATAGGAGTTGTAGCAAGTTGGTTCGCTATGACTTACCCTTTAAAAAAAATTTATGTGATCATGTAGAGATCAAATTCCATAAGTAAGACCATCCATTTTCTAACTCTATCTCTAGGCAGAAAGGCTTTGGAGAAGAAATAATGAAGGGGGTCCGATTGAACAATGACATAAGTAATTTGATATAGCATATAATGACAAAGATTTTTAGCCATAAAATAGATAGCAAGGAAATCATGCTCATTTTTGGTATAATGTGTCTCATAATCAAGGATGCCTTGGCTAATTTAGTAAATAACATATACTCTTCTTATATCATCTTGTTGGGAAAACATTACCCTAATTAAAATAAGTGTGGAGGAAGTGTAGAGAATAAAAATTTTATCATTAGAAGGTGGATGAAGTGTAGGTGGATGAATTAATGATTATTTCATATTATCAAAGAATTTTTGACATGGATCCATCCATTATAAATATATAGCTTTATTGAGAAGGGAATTGATGGAGTAAATATGATAAGCCATTTCAGGGACAAATTGTCTAATTACCCCAAGTTTTCTTAAATAAGTTTGAATATCAGGAATAGATCAAGGAATAGGCATGTTAACAATAACATTAATTTTGTATAGGTCAACATTGATTCCATGGAGAGAGACTAAGAATCCTTAAAAATTTCTAGATGTGATTCCAAAAACACATTTAAAAGGATTAATTCTAACTTTGTTTTTAAGGAGATGGCCAAAGATGATAATAAGACCAAAAAGATGGTTCTTACAATGTTTGGATTTATAAATTAGATCATCCACATAAGTTTCAATAATTTTTTAGATGAGATAATGAAATATGTGAGTCATAACATGTTGGTAGGTAGTTCTAACATTTTTGAGGCCAAAGGGCATTTTGACATAGCAATAGGTACCCCATTACATGGTGAAAGTAGTCTTATGTTAGTCCTCAGGAGCAATGTAAATTTGATTATATCCCAAGAAGCCATTCATAAGAGACAACATTTCATAACTAGTCCTAGAATTGATAATGACATATATTGAAGATAAGGGTAAGTTTTCTTAAGTGCAATCAAGATTAAGGTTTCAAAAATCAATACAAATGCAGATGACCATAGTGACCTTCTTCTAAATGGGAACAATGTTAGAAACCCATTCAAAATAATCCACTGGTTTAATGATTTCTTTATGACATGGATTAGTAACTTCAGGTGGGAATTTTCATTACTTTTGACACACTAGATTAGTGTTAAGATAAGTGATGATGTTATGAACCATAATACTAGGGTTAATACTAGGCATGTCTTGGTAGGACCAAGTGAATGCCTCTTGATATTTATCAAAGAATAAGCTAAAGTTGACATGCTCAGATGGTGAGATGTCTCAAGAAATCATGATTGGTTGAGGAGAAGATAGGGTACCATATTTGATATGAATGGTTTATTTGATAAGCATGGCATGGACATCTTGAAAATGGTTAGGTGCATTAGGCAAGACTAAAATTGGATTTGTTTTAGGATCAATGCTAGCGATAAAATTGTTGAATCAAGGAGTTTTATTCTTTAAATTTCCAAGTTTATGATGCTGCCAAGGAAGTTGAGGTTCCCAGGCATGAATTAACTCAATAATAGATTCATCACTAGGCAAGGTAGGAAGAGGACCTAATATTCAACATCTAGTTCAAGGTCTAGAATTTGATGGCCATGGTGATCATATTCAGAATGAATCTAACAGACATCAGTTGCCTTGGAATCTAGTGTAATTATAGAACTAGATGAAGAGAATGGATTTAAAGAGGTGGGAGTGTTGATCTATTCAATAATGGGAGAAGAATTTGATGAAAATATAGGATCTAGAGGAGGTAGAAAAGCTGTAGAAGCATCTGTAGGTTCAAATGGTGTAATTTGTTCAACCACCCAGAAAGTATTGATAAGTGGAGAATTGGTAGGAGGTACATGACCCTCAGGATCTAGGTCATGATGTGTAGATATGGTATGTACATCTTGATTAAAGGCATGAATTTGGGCTAAAATCTTTTGATAGTGTTAGACATCCAAGTCTCTGGAGTGAGCTTGGGCCATGATGTAATTGTTATCATATGTTGGAGAAATTGTACATGCTTGAGAATCAAGGGGATTTTTAGAAGGTGAAATCCCAATGTTGCTAAATGTATTAGGGGACATAGTGAAACGATATTGGAATAATTTAGCCACTTTAAAATCATTTCAAGTGAAGGCATCTTTGGGTAAAGATGGCTCTTGAGCATTGCATGGAGAGGGAAAATCAGCAATCTCATCCATGATAAGAATAGTATGATCTCAGGGTAAGAGAGAAGGAGGAAGCCAATTTGCAATATATGGAGGTATCTTTTTATTATTACAAGTGTGATGCAACTCATTAGGATCATCATCATTGGAATATGCAAGAGTAACTTGAAGATCAAGATTCATGTTGATGAACTTAGGTAAAGGAGCACTATTGATTTTATAAATTGTAAGAATTTGATATTGAGGCTTAGGATTGGGAAGTTGGATGCTCTAAAGGTTGGTATCAGATTTATGTTTGTAACATTTTTTGTTATTCAATAATTTAATACATTAACTACCAAAAGAAGCAATAGACCTCATTCGGTGAGTCTATGGATGACTAAGAAGAATGTTATAGGATAAAGGAAAATCAAGGACCATAAGCTTGGTTCTAACAGTCTTAGGTCTAATGGTTAATGGAATCCAAATGCAACCAAGTGGCTTTTAATTAGTCTTTTCAAAGCCATGACAAGTAAGATGGGTTTGTTTAAGATGATCTTTGTTATAACCAAGTTGTTGAATGAGCCATAAGGATGTGACATTAATACCAGAACCTGTATCAACTAGAACTTTTTGGATAAGGGTGGTATTAATGGCTACTTTGATAAAGGGAGGTTGTCATGTCCCCTTTTTATTTGACATGTTTTGAGTTTATGGTTAGCCTATTATGTGACCCTCATAGGCTGATAGGATGATTAGAGGATCCTGATGGAGATTAGAGTGGCTTCGTTTAGCAGAGTTTTTCCAGTTGGCTTTCGTTTGGGCTCATTTGGACATGTATTGAGGGAGATATTAATATTTGATTGATTTAATCAAATATTAATTATTTATCCTATTTTTAGCTAGAAACCCTAATTCTAATTTAAGAAACCCTAATTAGGGCAAGCATATCTTTTTGAGGGTATAAGGGTTTCTCATGGAGGCCATTATTGGTTAGCCATTGATTATTGATTATTGATTATTGATTTTGAAGAATTTCTTCTATGAAGATTGAGCTTAGGGTTCCAGGATTCCATTTGCATTGGAGAACATTCCCTCTTTAGTGTGTGCAATTAAGAGGCTATGGAATATCAGCTGATCTATTGCCAAATTGAGAGATAGCTTCATCCAAAAGTTATCACAGAATTTACAGGGTTGAGAGATAACTTCACACTGAAGTTATTATAGATATTCCAGGTATTTATTTCTTTATGTTTTGATTCAATAAATTATACAGCTAGAGATCTTCTGTGCTAAAAACATATATTTTTAGATCAGGGGTTGAAAATCGAGAAGTTGTGCTTAATTGGCGGCCGTACGAAGTCCGTACAGGTCCATACAGATCAGCTCAAACACCGACCTCGGCAAACAGAGATCCCCAGTGACTGACATCGGCTGACTGGAGACTGACGTCGGCAGAGAAGGACTTACAGTAATCGATGTCGGCAGTATAGCGACCAATGCTGGTGACTGTGTGTTCGACACAGCAGGCTGAGACCTTCCAGAATTCAATTTTCACTTCCAAATTTGCAAATCCAAGTTTTTCAAGACTTTATTTCATATTTATATGCATAAGAGAGGATTGAAATTGTAATAGTTTAGAAGGACAAGTGATAAGATCTGTGATTTACTATTGAGAGACTATATTATTGTTATCATTCTGAATTTATTCAATAGAAATTATATCTTTGTTCAAAAAAATTTCGTGTTGCTATATTTCCTATTTGGAGGGGATATTACAGTGGTATCAGAGCTAAATCCTGCCAGCCTGAGGGTATATAGATCTTATGCAGCCACAAGAGTTGGGACCACACAGGTATAACACACACAGTAGAGCCTTCCTTGAAGGTACCCAGTTGTTAGAACAGCAGTGGATTATCATGAGTGACAGACATGAGGGCAGCCCACCCAGGGACCATAGGTATGATGTTGATCAAGACACCAGAGAATTTCACCGTGCTATGATGACAAGCCAATAGCAGATGAATCAGACACTACAGGCACTTATGACTATGATAAGGGGGATGAATGCAATTGATGGATAGAACGGGGACCAAAGAGATGACAAGAGTGCTATGGTTAATCAGAGACCACAACAAACTCACTCTAGAATGGTTGATAGACCTACACGTCCTACATTTGTTCAAGAGGAACCAGAGGTACCGGCAGAGGAGGAGGCAGGGCCTTCCCCATTTGCAGATGTTTACATGGCTACGAATGATGAGTGGGAATTACTCCCTCCTCGTGTTTAAGAGAGGACATCCTTTGACTATTTTGTTAATCTGAGGAGAGAGCATTACAGATTGGTTAGACAGGACAGGAGGCCTAGAGTTCAATTCAGTGAGCTGAAGAAGGCTACGGGTAAGCTTTCTTTGACTACTTTTGATGGTAGCGGCAAAATGATAGCTCAAGCTTGGGTTCATAAGCTTGACACCTTTTTGACATTGAGACCAATGTCAGAGATAGAGGCCATCAAATACGCCACTTTGCACTTGGATGGAGTAGCACATGATTAGTGGTACCATGGTATGGTAACACTTCAGCATAACCAAGTAACAGAGTACCAGGACTTTGTGGATAGGTTGGTTGAGTACTTTTATAGGAAAGATCCTGAGGTTTACTTCCGAGATCTGGCATAGTTGAGACAAATAGGTAACTTGGAGTCCTTGATTGGTGAGTTTCAGAGATTGGCAGTCATGGTGCCCAATATTTCAGAGCGTAGATTGGTAGTTCTCTTCATAAAGGGATTGACAGAGCCATTCAGAGGTTGGATCAAAGCTTTTGATCCTCCTTCATTATAGGTAGTGATGAAGAAGGCACGTAGTATGGATATGGCAGCCCCATCCCATAAATTTAACTCTAAGAGTACTTCTTCATCTAGAGACCATAAGTGCTCCAACGCAGATACAGAGAGACTGGATTTTAACATAGATAAATTTAGGGTTAAAAATGATTCAAAGGCCAATCCAGCAACACCACCTTTGGATCATGAGGCACTTAATGATCTACGTAGGAAGAAGCTTTGCTTCTACTGCAAAGGTCCATATGATATCCATCACGATTGTCCTTTGAGGCCTAAGGGCAAGGCGAATCGTGTGATGTGGGCATATTATGAGGACTTAGATTCTGAGGATTCCGAACAGCAGAATAGTTTTGAGGGGGCAGAGGTAGAGGCTTCAGGACCTAAGGCAGAGGTAGAGTTAGAGCTTCACATACAAGAGGCACGCATATCCAGTATTCAGTCAGATGAGTCATTCAGACTCTGTGGAGTTCTGGCGGGACAGAAGGTTATCACCCTTCTTGATACAGGAGCCACACATAATTTCATAGATGCGAGATTTGTGGAAAAATGTGGACTCACTACCATAGATTTTGAGGGCATCAAAGTTAAGGTAGCCGATGGTCACACTCTTAAGTGTGAGCATATGATTAGAGACCTCCCATTGCGCTTGAACAACTATGAGTTCAAGGCTGATTATTATGTGGTAAACATGGGGGATATAGACTTAGTCGTGGGTATGAAGTGGCTTCATTAATTTGAGGAAGTTACTCTTCGACTCAATGACATGGAGGTTCTATTTAATGTTGATGGGAAGACACATATTCTTAAGGCAATACGGGGCAGCAGCTTCAGATATATGTTTTTTCATCGGATGGAGGTACCTATACCACATGACATGATAGAGGGCGATGGCAAGTGCACATTGGCACCAACACAGGAGAGGTATGAGGATGAGCTTGGTATTGAGGTGAGTTCAGTTCAAGAAGTGTCACATGTGGTGAGGACTCAACCTTCTGTTACAATCAGGTCACAGGTTGATGATGGTATGACTATTCCTAGCCTTCACAATCCAGTTTTAGATATTATTCAGGTAAGGAGTTTGCTTTCTGATTTTCTTTTATGGATTGGATGTTGGGGTGCTTATCTTAGTACTAGAGATGATGTGACGCCATTACATGAGAGTTGGGATGGACATGGCATGGGGTTTGTGTTAATTGATAGTGGTGGAGATCCTAACTACATTTGGGATCCAGTGGATTGATTGATTTGTCATTCAGCGATTGCTTGAGGGCAAGCAATTCCAGGAGGGGCGGATTGTCATGTCCCCTTTTTATTTGACATGTTTTGAGTTTATGGTTAGCCTATTATGTGACCCTCGTAGGCTGATAGGATGATTAGAGGATCCTGATGGAGATTGAAGTGGCTTCGTTTAGCAGAGTTTTTCCAATTGGCTTTTGTTTGGGCTCGTTTGGACATGTATTGAGGGAGATATTAATATTTGATTGATTTAATCAAATATTAATTATTTAGCCTATTTTTAATTAGAAACCCTAATTCTAATTTAAGAAACCCTAATTAGGGCAAGCATATCTTTTTGAGGGTATAAGGGTTTCTCATGGAGGCCATTATTGGTTAGCCATTGATTATTGATTATTGATTATTGATTTTGAAGAATTTCTTCTGTGAAGACTAAGCCTAGGGTTCCAGGATTCCATTTGCATTAGAGAACGTTCCCTCTTCAGTGTGTGCAATTAAGAGGCTATGGAATATCATCTGATCTATTGCCAAATTGAGAGATAGCTTCATCCAGAAGTTATCACAGAATTTACAGGGTTGAGAGATAACTTCACACAGAAGTTATTACAGATATTCCAGGTATTTATTTCTTTATGTTTTGATTCAATAAATTATACAGCTAGAGATCTTCTGTGCTAGAAACATATATTTTTAGATCAGGGGTTGAAAATCAGGAAGTTGTGCTTAATTGGCGGCCGTACGAAGTCCGTACAGGTCTGTACAGATCAGCTCAGACACCGACCTTGGCAAATAGAGATCCCCAGTGACCGACATCAGCTGACTAGAGACTGACATCGGCAGAGAAGGACCTACAGTAACTGACGTCGGCAGTATAGCGACCGACACCGGTGACTGTGTGTTCGACACAGCAGGCCGAGACCTTCCAGAATTCAATTTTCACTTCTAGATTTGCAAATCCAGGGTTTTCAAGACTGTATTTCATATTTATATGCATAAGAGAGGACTAAAATTGTAATAGTTTAGAAGGACAAGTGATAAGATCTGTGATTTACTATTGAGAGACTATATTATTGTTATCATTCTGAATTTATTCAATAGAAATTATATCTTTGTTCAGAGTTTTTTTGTGTTGCTATATTTCCTGTTTGGAGGGGATATTACAGAGGTGGATCATCAACACAAAAAAGAATTTCATCATTGATCATGTATTATTCAAAAAATTCAATGGAAGGCTTAAAAGAAGGACACATAGACTCAATGGTATTGACATTAGTTAGTTGAGAATCAATAGAAGGTGTTTCTTCATCTATGGAAGATGGATCTTCAATTTCTTGAATTTTTTGCATAATAAATTTACAATGATAAGGTGATGTGCGAACCAACTCCATAAGAGGAATCTTACAAGGCATAGAGTTGATTTCTTAAAGAAAATTCTAATGTGATTTAGAAGAACCAACATAAGGTTTAGAAGGAAAATTAGATTTAGGAGGTATAAATGTGGTGGGAGGATTAGAAGGAGGAGGTTGTTCCTTAGGTGCTTCTAAATCATTAGGAGTGGTAGTGGTATCTTTAAGCAATTGTTCTTCTAAAGATGATTTCTTAGGCTTGGTAACAAGATATTTGTGAGATGTTTTACAATAATAATTAACCTTAGCAGTGTTGACATATTGAGAGTTGTTATAATATAGGTCATAATTGGCATTGATTGCACAAACATTCTTAACATTTGATGAATTATTGTTTGAAGAAGATTTTAGATTATTAGAAGTAGAGGCTTTAAAGTTCTATCATTTTTGAGATGTGGTAGCATACTCTTGACTATGAAGTTTGATCATAGCCTCATGGTTGAATGAGTCACCAAGAATATAATAAATGACACACTTAGTGATCCCCCTACAAGATTTATGAGAATTCCCAATGTTGACATGGAACCAATAGACTAGATTGGGATCAAACCACTTAGGAGGAGAATTAGGATAAATGAAAGGTTTTGAGGGTGGTAAAAATTATTGTATTTATTGAACCGAAAGAGGTGTATGAGATGGTAAAGGAACATTAGATTTGGTAACTCCAAGTTTGGTTTGGGAAGTATTATTAGTGATAGCAATAGATGTTTGAAAATATCCTTTAAGAAGTTTATGATTGGGTTCACATTTCTTCATAAGAAAGTCTTGACACTTAGCTTGGTCAAGAGCTTCATTAAGAGTTTGAGGAGCAAAGGTTCAAACCTTATATTGAAGAGTGAGAGTCAAAGTGGTTATAAAGAGTTTGAATAAATTATTGTTAGTCATATTATGATTGGATTTATGAGATAAAGATTTCCGTCTTTTAATAAATTCATGAGCTGATTCATTAGGAGATTGTTTAGCATGTATAAAGTGACTAAGACAATTTTTAAGAATATCATTATGTTGAAACTCTTTAACCAAAGGATTGACCAAATCTTCAAGTTTCCAAATAGAATGTTGAGGAAGTTGATTATACCATTATAATACATCACTAGTGAAATTTTTGACTAATAGCTTAGTTATGGCAAATGTATTAATTTGGATCCACTATTTGTAAAGGTTACCAAAGGCTTTGAGGAATGAATTAGGGTCTTTAGTCCCATTATATTTAATATTTAGAGTTATGTTACTAATATAAATTGATACAATGAAGGGAGATAAAGGCTCATTTTGAATGGTTTGAATCATCATTTTATTCATTATGGGTTGAGGAATAACATTACTCGAGGCATCCCTAAGAGGTGGAGGAATATAATTAGGATTAGCTTGAGGATGAATAGTTGGAGGTTGATTAGCCATGTTGATTAAATGTTGTTGAAGTTACATTTTTTGATTGGTATTAGAATTTTGCATAATGTTCATTTTTTGAATAACTTGGGCTAATAGTTGGGTTGTATCAGGAGGTGGGATAGTGTTTTTTGGAACACTCCCTAGATTAGTGTTATGGGGAGGATTATTAGTGAAATTGTTAAAGAGATTTGTATTAATCACTCCCACATTATTTTAGATATTTTGAGAAGTATCTTGATAAGTATAAAAAGGATTGGATCCATCAACTTCAACTTGAGGTGTTATTTGCACCATGTTATAGTTCATAGATGGAGGAGAAGAGGTGCCCCAAGAGTGATGGATATTTTGGGAGGAAAAGAGAGGGAGGAATGAACTTCCCATGTATTATCTAAATGGATTTAGGTTGTCCAAAAAAAATTGATAGGAGACCTCATTCTAACTGAAGAGAGATGAATAGGATGCAAAACTAGATAAATGGGAAATTAGATTGAAAAACATGAAAAATAGGAAATAGAACTAGGTCAACCAGATCAACCTAGTGTAAGAAACAGGTCTTGTAGATTGTACTAGGTTGATCAGGTCGATCTAGTGTAGTGCACATAAACCAAAAAAATTACAAGGTCAACCAAGTCAACCTAGCACAATGAACAGGGAAGAGGAAAAGATTGTTAACAAGCTTGGAAATAAAATAAGATAATTTGTAGCTAATATAAGAAAGTAAGTACAGAAAGGAAACACATAATCAATTGAATTGATGCTAGTCAATTTAATTGATGCACATAAAGCAAAATCTTACACTAACACTGGCTAATGCAAGTTTTGTACACATAATTGATCAAAGAACAAGAAAATAACTTTGAAATTAAAGCTAGCTACTTGGTCAACCTAGAATGTTAATTAGATTATTAAGAATTAGTTTAAGTGTAAAGGGAGATTGGCTATAATTAAGGTACTAAATAGAAATCTATGGATAGTTTTAGGTAAGTTTAAGATGCAAGGGACTGTAGTGGTAATGATATAAGCTTGGTATTTGGGCCTACCCACTTAATTCACATGCCATAACAATAAGGGTAATGGGTGTTTAGCCAAAATATACCATTAAACTTGCTTTATACTTGACCAGAGCATCAAGTCAACTTCCCCCTTAGTGATGAAATCCATGTAGTTAGAGCTGGGTAGTCAAATGTTTAAATGCTTGTTGATGCTTATGTTTTTGGGCCATGTGTGAAAAATAATAGAAATAGTGCAACTAAGTGATTAATTAAAAATCCCCTAATTATACTATATGAGTTATTCTAAGCATGCATATAACTGAAAAGAAAGGTGTGATTAACATATATGGTTAATTCCAACTTTGAAACAAGGTATAGTTGAGAAACTATATGGACAATCATACAAAATAGAGTTGATAGGGTCAAACCTATACTATGGAAGAAAAGTCCAAAAATGAATTAGGTCTGTCAGGTTGACCTAGTTATTTTTAAAAACACAAAACATAGAAATAGGTCCATGGTTCGACCTAGTTGACTATGTAGGGGTAGTTTTAAAGATTACAAACTATGAAAGGAAAGTACATAAATGAAAAGATACAAAGGAATAGAAACTAACTTGAATGGTTTAGATATGAAAAAGAGAAGATTGATGATCAAGAACCTTGGAGAAAACTATCAAAAACCTACAAACTGGATCGAGTTGGTCGATCAAGCAATATAGGAACTTGCTAAAAAAGTGCTAAAAATGCTCTAGGTCAACCTAGTTGACCTAGTAAGCTGAAAAAAAGTCAAAAAAATGGAAAAAACTTGCACTAGGTTGAGCTATTTGATCCATTTGTTCAAACAAAATTTTACAAGTTTTGAAATCTATACTAGGTTGAGTTGGTTGAGCTAGTTACCTATTCCTACAAACTTGTGCACAGAGATAAATAATTAGGTCGATCTAACATAGTAAAGATATGATAAAATAATGGTGAATAGAAATGAAATAAGTGAAAGAAATCCTACAAGGGTTTGATTCATGTCAGGTTCACCAAAATTTATGCAATCAAAAATGCATCATGTCCATAAATCAATCATAGATTGGATGGGATAGATTAAACCTACACTTCCGATTAGGGTGAATACAATTATTAAGTGGGAGCATGACCAATGTAAGGATATGATAGACCCGATTAGGGGATCAATTTTTACAACACACCATGTTAGAAAGGGTTCCAAAGCCTATAGTCTAACATAATTTCATAACAACCCTAAAATAGTCCTATGATTTAGTATTTCACTAATATAATAAGAAGAAAAGTAAATCTAATCTAGTGCACACCAAAGATTACGGCAAAAATTGGGGGTTAGTATAGCAAAATATTCAAAACATGTATAGGGAAATTCAAATAAAGTAAGTATGAATAACACCTTAATACATAGAATATGAAGAGTAATATTATTCAAGCCAACACTTATGTTACTTCTATCTACTAAAAGAGAGGAGAACAAAATTAGAATATACTTACCTAAATGTGAACCCATCGAGAATCAACTCTCCCTTGGCCAAATGGGCTTTGCAAGAGGTTGTTGTGGTTTTTAAGGATTAATTTGTTAAGCTAAAGCATCCAAGACCTATCCATAAGACCAGATTCTCCAAAATAAAAAACCCAAGCTAAGTCTCCCTAAGTAGAATGGTAGGAAGAAGCATGAGAAAATAATAACTCTTAATTTCATATTATAATAATGATTAAAATGACCTTGTATATATAGGCATAACTTAACCTAAAATCATTCGAGAACATTGGTTGTACTACCTTGACCTAATCAACCTAGCACATTTTCAGGCTAACTCACTAGGTCTATGCCAGGTGACCAAGAGGCTAACAAATCAAAAGAGAGAAAGTGTCTACAAATTGTACTAGGTTGACCAGGTCGACCTAGTATGCTGAATAGGCAAAAAGGGTGTTAAGTAAGGAAATGAAGGATAGAAATAGTTAAAATACTAGAATATTGTGCAAGGGAGGTGAAATAGCTTAGGGAAAGGTTTTAGAAACTAGTTGGATTAGTAATAATGTGGTAAAAAGGGACAACAATATGTAAAAGCACCAAAGGTCTGCCCACCCCTTTCTTGGTGTACCCCTTAGGGTGTGCACTCAGAGAGATTGAGTTTTGATGGGTTCCTACAATATGTAGGCATCATTAATTGATAAAATTTAAAAATATTATGTGTATACACTTTTCATGTTGACCTTATTATCTTCAACAGTATTCTCCTTAACTTGAGGTGCCTCCTTTTGTTCTTCTTTGAAACTATGACTAGTTTTATCACTTCCAGACTTCTAGCTACTCAATATGTCATCTATAACCTCAATGCTCTTTTTAAACCTCACAAAGGTCCTTACCTTTTTATATGCTTGATTCAATTCATATTTCAAGGATTCCACTTCAATATCATACCTGATGCACTCTTCCTCTTTATCTTTTAGATTTGTATTGACTACCTCTATCTATGCCTCAACTTGATTGATGATCTCATCATACTCCTTGGAAGTGTTACTCAACCTTTTCTCAAACAACCCTATCTTATCCTCATGGTCCTTAAATAATGATCTTAGTTTGTGATTCTTTTTTCCTTTGTAACTTCAATTCCTCTAGGACACTTACCAATGTTGCCTCGAGATCTACTTTAGCTTCTTCTTCATCTGATTCCATATCAACCATAATGCATTTCCCACTTGAACAATGCTCAGTGTTTGATACTATGACCATAAACAATGTGCCATTATTATCATGTTTAGGTTCATGATTATTATCATAACTATCAGATGCACTTGAGTCACTTACATTAGAAGAGTTGTCTTATTTAGTATAAAAGCTTCTTTTATTTTTTAAATTTCCTTTTCTACCTTCATACTTGCTAAACTCCTTCTTGTTGTTATCATGATTATAGGTCTTATTTTCATCTCCATGATGGCCATCATGTTATTCATTATGATTAGATTTATCCTTGTTAGGACACTTGAATGTAAAGTGACAAATCTTGCCATAGTTGAAACATTTGAAGGGAAACTTACCTTTGTACTTACCAGATCCAAACCTCAACTTCCTTGTAAACATGGATATTGGTTAATCATCATCAACATATTATCATTTATCATTCTTGACCTTAATGTATTTTTACTTATTCTCAAATTTTAAGGCTTTTTTTTGGAGGCCTTCTTTAACTAGTTGTCATCTTGTAGATAGTCAAGATGTCATGAAGCCCATCCATTTCTCGCTTGTCCAAATATTGCAACTCTTATACTGTAAATACCTTATAATCAAACTTAAGATTTTGTGATATCAACAATTTTTGAACAATAATAAATTATTTGACTTATTTTCCCAATCCTATAATGATATTGACATTCATCAACCCTCAACAGATAAGATGCAATGGTTTCATCTTGAATCATTTTCAAGATTTTAAACTATATTTATGGGTCTATAATTTGGCCATCTTTACCTTTATGTCACCTTCATATATGGTCTTTAATTTGTCCCATATTTATTTGGTAGATTCATAATGCATTACCTTCACAAGATCTACCTTTGATAGGCCATAAAGAATATCATTCATTGCCTTGGATTTGTTTTCACTAGCTTTTTTACCTGCTACATTAGTTGGTGGAATAGGAGGAACACTATAGCCATCCAAAACTGATTGAAAAGTATAATAAACTTGAGACATCAAATATATTCATCTTGACATTCCAAAATTCATAGTTATATCCATTGAACAATGGATCCTTATTGGTAGATAAACCACCTTGAGCTTGTTGACTAGCCATCCTTGCTTCTAAGATCTTCCTTTAGGTCTTTATACTTGATTTAAAGGACAAGATCTGATACCAAACTTTGTAAGTACAATGAATTAGGGTGAATTATTCTTTAAAATTGTTTTATAAAATCTTACTTAAGCAATCATTGATCATTTAGAGAATCATGTACATCTTAGCAAGCATAAGAACCAATTCATAAGAGTATGAAACACATGAAAACAATATGTATGTGTGAAATCCTCAAGGGGAAAAAACCCACTAATGATGAAAATGGAATACAGTACTATAATACAAACATCAAATTTAGTTAAGAACCAAATTCACATGGATCACCTACCCCAACTAGCTAAGCACAACTCAACTAGGCTTTAACAAGAACCTAATTTCAAGGAGGCACTAACCCCTTAGATGAATCAACACTAACTCATCCACCTAAAACACTTGATCACCTTTAGAATACATTTCCCATCATACAATAGATGATGATATCCTTCCTTAGATCTTCACACACTTCTATTCCTCTCAAAATTGGTCTTTATCCTTCTTCACTCAACTAGCCCTCTTCTTGACTTGATTAGGTCATATGACCTTGATACTCACACATAAAACTATGTCAAATGTTAATTATTAATCCTATTATTGTCACTTGATTTCACCCAATGAGGAGATGGGACAATCTTCTTCTCACTCAAGTGACACAATGGAACCACCTCAGGGTTGTGGGTATCCCTATTAGGAAGTGGATCTCTATATCAGGGGCTAGCTCCCCTTGATGCATCATTGAAGCTCATAATATTACTACTAATAATTTTGGGGGATGAAAAGGGTTAGAATAACTGAAAGTAAACCTATCCTACTAGGGGTGATGCACCAAAATATTTGTTCTACTCACACTTTTTACATGTACTTTGAACCAAAAGAAGCCTAACATACACTCCATCCAATAACAACCTTCTTCTTGTATTAATGTTTCAAAATGGGGTCTTGGAATTGGCTTAGGATAGGAAGACTTAGAAAATAGGCATTCTAAGACATACTATTAAATTAGCTATTCACTACACCTACAACTCCATTTGACACTTCTTACTGACTTGCAAAGAGAAGTCTTTGAACTCACAAGGTACTATGAAAAATGACATGTGAAGGTAAGCTAAGATACACTTTCACAAGATAATAACCATCACATACACTTAGAGAATTATTTAATGAGGTAAAAAAACAACTATCTTTATTGATTCATCATAAAATTTTGGTAGGGCTTCACCATAACCAAGTGGAGAGAGATATAAACAATGGTCAAAAAGGCCTAATTTATAGAATTTATGAGAACAACAAAGAGGGAAGCTCAAAGGCCATAGAAAAACATGCTTAGACCTGAGAAAAAAAATAGTTACACTACATATATGGTTGAGTGGGAAGCAAATAATGAATGTATCTTGATATAGATGTCCATGTAAAATCATGTCAGACTCTTCTAAAATGGTGCAATGACTCTTATACCGTCCTTCATGAAACTACCTCCATCAAAGACTATCCATGAGCATTTGAAACTATTAAAAAGGGAGCCAACACATATCACTACTAGATGGAAATGTAATTCATTTCGATAGTTAAAAAATGATTTCCCTAACTGCTAGCCATCCTCTGGACACCTATGTTTATGATTTCATGGAAGCCCTTTGATTTGGTCAAATGCCAATAATGACTCTAACCATTGACCTACCTATTTTTTTGCTTTCTTTGTCTACACCAGATGCTCAAGATCTTACCATTTGTCACCTCCACATTTACCCTCAAGTTCCCACCAATATTTTTAATTATAATGGCTAGCCCATGACACTAATATTGACATTTGTGGACCCATCATGAATTCCTTTAAGATATTTTCCTCAAATAATTTTCCCAAATAATCTTCTATAGACAATTTTTTCATAGACAAGGTCTTTAGGACTTTTTCCAAGTGCTCTTTGAGGCTAAAATTTCCCTCTAAAAATGGAAAGTACCCTCTAGGACCCCTATGTGGGACACTTTTTCTTGCAAGATATCTTTTGGGGAACTATTTGGGGTACTTGGCTTCAAAGGTGTCCTTTGAAAATATTTGTCTCGACCACTTTTCTTGAACCAATTCCTTAGACCATTTATACTAGGCACTTATTTTGGGCCAATCTCTTCAGTTACCTTCTCATGGAGGATTTATTTAGACTTTTGACTTGAGTAATTCCTTAAAAAAAAAAGTCTGAAGGAATTATGCCTTAGTTATTTTTTGATAGAAAATTACCTTCAGCTTTAGGAGATGCCCTTTGGATTTTATAAATGATCTCAACTTTTTTATTTATGCCTTTATCAAAATGAAAATACCTTATGGAACTCTTGAAAATTCCCTTGCTTTTCCATTTGGTCCACTTTGTTGTAGAGGGGCACCCTTCAAAAAATTTGTAAAGGACCATTTCTCTGAGAAAAGTACCCTTCAGAGAAATTGAAAGTGTCCTTTCAGCTTTGTTGTAAATTCCCTTCAGGAAAATTGAAGTGCCCTTTGGAAAAATGAAAATGACCCCTTAGTCCAAAAAGGTCCTTTAGGTAAATTATTTTAGACAAAAATTTTGAAATAATTCCCAACACTTAATATAAAAAACCCAAAATAATTATTGTCAAAAGAAAGAAACCTTGCACTTTTTTCCACGGGTTTTGAGTGGAACACCTCCAAATGAAATTTATATAATAGGAAAACCTAAAATTTTGTGGTTAATGAAACCCAAAGTTGAAGACCAAGATAAACCCAAATGAATGGTCAAGCTCAAATGACTAAGTCCAAAAATGTTTTCAAATCAATTCTTTGAACATGAACAACTTTGCTTGTGCTTCAATGAAGGACCTTAGACTTTGTGCACAAGAACTTTGAACTACAATGAACAAACCCACATGATCAATGTCCTCTATAAATATTGTAAGTGTAAGATCTATCACTTTGAAAATGATCTTTAAACTCTACTCAGACCTATTAGCATGACTCAAAGAAAGTAAAAGGACCTAGACAACAAACTAATCAAAGCTAATAGCATTCATATTATGTTAAATAAACATGAGATCATACTATGATATGATATCCACCCCTAAAATATATAAAATCCAAATTTTCATATAGGGGTGCCCAATTTTGACCTATAGGGTCAATAATTGGTCAATAAAATGGTGACTGGTAGGGATATTATACTTATTATACTGACCAGACTAGTAGCCTAAATAGTCCATTGGGCATAGAGTCATCTAAGGACATGAAAAATAACCTTAAAAACACATCAAACTAGAATGGAAACTCACACCATGAGATACAACACACAAAAATAACAAGACATAAATAAAAGAAAGACACAAAACAACTCACACATGTGCATAAGCACTTAGGGATGTTAGTGTAGGATATTTTTTTCCTTGTATTTATTATTATGAATTATTCTTACACATGTATTTAGCTTGATTAGGTATAATATTGAAGTCATGTAGGTGTCATACTGAGGTAATTAATGTACACATGCACATGTGAAAATTGTAATCAAATTGGTGGGTAAGGATACCATTGACATTTACCCACCAATATTGACATATTTCACATAGAGCACACAAACCATTTGACAAATGTCTTGTGTTCACATTGCCAAATGTTTTGCCTCTATGCCTCCATTGTACCTATAAATATGACTCTTATCTAAGTTATTTTTAATGAGGTATGAATGCAATATTATTATAATTCTACTCTATTTTGATTCCAGTCTCAACAACAGAGTTCTGCTTCTATTTGCTTTGCATTTGCAGTTCGTGTGTTCAATTCTATTAGTTGGATCTTGGATAATTTTGTCATTTTATCATAGATTTTTTTCTGGTAATGAACACCTAATTTTTATTAATTTATTGAAATTTTGAGTAGTCTTTTGAGTTTATATTCTAACTGAGATTGTAAAGGAGAAACATGTAGATCTATGTGTATCATCTACAGTACTTTCTTCTCTAATGGGTGATCTTCATCAGTATGTGAAATTATTTAAATTATATTGGATATATAAGTAACCTTTTTATATCTAAAAGGATCATTCAATTTATTTGGATAGAAGACTAAATCATTTTTTGATAAGGAGGCAAGATCTACAAGAAATGTTTTTGCAAATCCATTTTTTCTGAGTAAAATGACTGGGATTTTTTCAATTGTGATTAAACAGTAACTAATCGCTTAGATATTTTTGTGGGTTATATGCACCTTTGTATTCTCTTTTTGGAAATTCATAATTTTGTTAATAATTGAAAATTTTATTGTAGTTTTATTGACTATGATACTATTCAAAAAATTGCAAAAAATTACATTTTTGATGATGAAGTTTTAAGGAGTTTTTTAAAATTATTTTTATTTATAAAAATAATATTATTGTGATAAATCATATTATAAGGATTTTTTTATCATTTTTTTTAATATTCCTTCTATTTCACAAATATGAAGGGTAAGGTCTGATTTTGGTAGGTGGTCAAATCCCCTCACAAGCAAAACAAAATTTTTCCTCTCATTTGCTTGACTCACAATTTAAAAACTCTTGTTCTCCTTATAGATGCATTTTCGATTGAACCTAACATCCATTTTTGTGATCTTTCACTATCACTTATGTAATCATTACATAGATTACTTATTTTTGGTTGCATTCTTGACTGAGTTTAGCATCCATTTTTTATAAGTGTGTATTGTTATTTGTGTCTTTAATGCAAAGATTTTACTCATTTCTATGCCAAAAACTTTGTTACTATGTGTATTATATGATAGTAAATACTACACTATATTGTGTATTCAATAACCTTGGATAGTCATCTTGTTGTTGTGTGTATTGCATGATGGTGAATACTACACCAAATCATATAATTTGACAACATCAGCTATATCTTTGCGGTTTATTATGCAGATCTATACCTACAATTCATTATATATGAGTGAATATCTATATAGTATCTTATTTGTACTGCATGCATCATTTATCCTTGGTACATGAGTTGAAGCTTCAAGAATTAACTCTACATTCATGTTTATGGTTGTCTTTGGCCCTTCATAATATCTTAAGATTTGATGGGATTTATTATGCAAAACATTTGGTGCCCATTATATATGCACCAAAGTCTTGATTGATTTTATATGCACTAAAACATAAAGTGTCAAACCTTTATAATTGGGGAGGTTCTTTTTGATAGTTTCAGGGGGTTATTTTTTGCCTTGCCTTCTTTTTTTCTCATTTAATTTCTATTTTCACTACTTCATGGATCATAATATAGTCCCACTTCTCACTCCATTCAATTATCATGACTATAAATCTAAAGTGAAAATTTTTCTAAGAAGCAAAGGTTTACATAGGATAACCATGAATATGGAAACTAAACCAAAACTTGGTATAGATAAAATTAAGTGGTATAATAGATGTGATGAAGCATATGGTATTTTGTGTTTATCTATTTCTCCTGACTTACTCTTTCACATTGAATCTGCTCAATCACCACATAAGATTTGGAACACCTTGGAACAACTCTTTGGGAAGTTAGATGTAATGAGGGGTCACGAGATAGAGAATGAGCTCATTAGTTTGAGTCTAGGTAGTTTTGAAACTATAGAATATTTTTTCACCAAACTTAAATCACTTAGGTTACAATTAAAATTGTGTGGCATAGAGAAAAAGGATGAACAATTGATCATCTCTATCCTTTCTAAGTTAGGTCTTGATTACTCAGTTTTTGTCTCTAACTTTTATGCTATAAAACATGACCTAAGAACTGCATGGAGTATGTCATCCTTAGATGATTTTGCTAAATAAATAACTAGGGAGCAAGATAAGCTCATCCAAATTGGTAAATTGAAGTCCTCCAAATCACATGCTTTGTTGAGTCATGACAAATCGAAGACCTCAATTAATAAGGAGAAGAAATAAAATAAGGACCAAGAGCAATGAATGGGTCAAATATCACATACTAAGCCAAAATTATCATATGAGTCCTCCTCTTTAGGCAAGAAACCCAAAAAAGAGAGGATCACATATGCTTATTGTAAGATAATTGGGCATGATGAAACAAAATGTATGAAGAAATAGATTCATCAACTAATAAAGATGCTTGAGAAAAATAACATCAATGTCCTTGATACAGTCAAATCAACTTCATCAACATAGAAGTCTTCTATTTCAAAATAATGTAGTAAGCTCAAAGGTAAGGGCAAGGCCCTTATTGTAGTAGCATCTCAACCATCCACATGGGTGATTGATTCTGGTGCCTCACATCACATGATTTCTACATTAGACTTATTCTTATCCTTAGATCCATGTTCTATACAATCTATTCTAATAGGTGATGACACTTCTATTGAATTTTGTGGGAGAGGATATATTAAAGTTAAAGACAAAACATTTGAAAATGTTTTATGTGTTCCATCACTGTCAACTAATCTCCTATCTATTTATCAAATTTAACACATTAGATCAGGCAAGAAAGTTGAGTTTACTCTAGATTTTGTTGTCATTAAGGAGATGCATAGTAATACTATAGTGGCCATTGGGAAATAAAATCACCAATCAAGGTTTTACACCTTCTCAAATTTTTCTCTTGATTACCCTTCTACTGCATTACTCACTCATTCTGATGGAGTGAATAAACTATGGCATGAGTGATTTGGCCATCTAAACTATCACTACTTAGAACAACTTAGTTGACAAGATATGGTAATAGGGTTGCCTCATGTTCATTTTGATAATGGTGTTTGTAAAGGTTTCATGCTTGGTACACATCCTAAAGAGAAATATGACAAAATTATATCATGGAGAGCTACTCAAATTTTGGAGCTAATTCACAATGATGTTTTTAGACCATTTTCAAAGCCTTCATTCAACAAGGCTAGGTACATGCTTACCTTCATAGATGACTTATCTAGGTATACTTGGGTGTATTTTATTCAATAAAAGTTTGAGGTCTTTGACCATTTTAAGGATGTCAAGGCTCTTGATGAGAAATAATTAGGGAATACCATTAGAATTTTGTGCACTGATAATGGTGGTGAGTATGTTAGTCATCACTTTGAGAAATTCTATACTTCAGAAGGGATTGATCTATAATGAATAGTTCCATATAGTCCTTAGTAGATTAGTTTTGTAGAAAGTAAGAATATATCTTTTAATGAAATTGCAAACTATATGATACACTCTAAATCACTTACACCACAATATTGGGCAGAACCCATTAATTGTGCTTGTTATATCTAAAATCATGTTCCTCATAAAACATTGAAAGGGATAACTCCTTTTAAAGCTTGGATCAATAAAAAAACCTAAAGTTAAGCACGTTAGGGTATTTGGATCTCAAGCTATGGCTCACATTCCTAATAATAAATGTAAGGCTATGGAATGTTAGAGTAGGACTTGCATATTTGTTAGGTATATAGAAGGTGTTAAGGGATAGAGGATTATTCATCCTACAACACATGATTTTTTTATTTATAAGAGTGTACAATTTCAAGAGGGTCCATCAGAGTCCTCACTCAAAACTTCTCCCTCCTCTTTGAACTCTCTAGGATATGATGACAGTTCAGATGATTCAGATCATCTAGATTAGATACCTATTGATGAAGATTCTTCTTTTAGTTTAGATGATAAGGATAGTGATAGAGATTTGCCTCATTTCATTCATAGTCATATTTATTAAGTTGAAGAATATTCTCCTGATTCTTTGACTTTGGGTCCTCTTTGGGCTAGATAGACTATACAAAGGTCAAGTGATTGGGTTGGGGGTCTATCAAATGTCAGAAAAACTCATTCAAAATTTTAGGATGTTTCACATGTTTTTATTGCTTGTGCTTTTAATCCATAATCATTTCATGAAGCATCTAACATTCCTGAGTGGGATACAACTATGCATGAAGAGTATAGTTCCTTAATTAGGAACCACACTTGGGATCTAGTACCCCTTCCTAAGGGAAAGAAAGTTGTTTGATGTAGGTGGATCTATCAAACACAATTTTTAGTAGATGGGTTAGTGGATAAGTTCAAAGCACGATTGGTAGCAAAAGTATTTTCACAAGTTCCTAACATAGACTATACTAAAATATTTACTTCAATCACTAAAATGAATTCTATTAGACTCACTCTTTCTATTACCATAGCTTATCATTAGGATGTTCATCAAATGGATGTGGAGAGTGCCTTTATTCATGGTGACCTTGAGGAAGAGATATATATGGGGCAGCCACAAGGTTTTGTGAAAAATTCTTTCTTAGTGTGTAAACTTTGAAAATATATCTTTGGCCTCAAACAGGCCCCTTGAGCTTGGTATGCCAAGATGGAATCATTTCTTCTCATAGTTGGGTTCACTAGATGCAATTCTAATCCAAATGTCTACATCTTGTGATAGAATACTTCACTCTTGATTCTGGTTCTATATGTGGATGACTCATTGATCACAGGGATTTATTCATCCTCCATTGTAGCAGTGAAAACTACTTTACATGATAGATTATCCATGACTGACTTGGGTTTGTTACATTATTTCCTTAGTATTGAGATTTCATAGTTTGACTTAGTGATTACCATTGCATAATCTAATTATGCTCTTGATTTTCTTGCATGGGTTCACATGGATGGTTGTAATCCATCTTTGACTCCATTTATTTTTGGAGTTAAACTTAACTTTGAGTTTTCTTTTTCATTGGTTTATGCTACCTTGTTTTGAATACTTGTTGGTAGCCTCATCTATCTGACTCACACTAGACTTAATATTTCATATGTAGTGGGAATGGTCTCTAAGTTTGTGCAAACATTGCATGAATTACACTGGAAAGTAGCCAAATATATTCTCCACTACATTCAAGGTACTCATAGTTTTGGGATTCACTATGGAGTAGGCATTGATATTTTATTGATTAGGTACATAGATTCAGACTGGGCTGGTGATATTGAACATCGCAAGTCTACTTCAGGATATAGTTTCTCACTTGGTTTAGGACTAATTAGTTGGTCTAAAAAGAAGAAAAATGCTATTGATTTATCATCTACTAAGGTTTAATATAGAGGGGATATCAATGCTACTATTCAAAATATTTGGCTTTAGGGGATTCTTATTAAGTGTGGTGTATAGTTCAAGTGACCCACAATCATATTTTGTGATAACCAAAGTACCATCTAGATCTATAATAATCTGGTACAACATTAGTGGACCAAGTACATCAAGATTCATATGCACTTCATTTAGGATCTCATTCATGGATAGGTCATTGATCTCAAATTTTTATAGACTATAAAGCAAATAACTAATATCTTCACCAAACCATTCACTAATATTAAGTATATTCACTCGCATGCTCTTCTTGGCATTTGGGTTGCATCAACATCATCTTTAGGGGGGAGCCTTCTAGTCCTCTTCTTATTTTCTTTCTTTTTTTTTTTTGGGGGGGGGGGAGGTTTTTCCTATGGGTTTTCTCCTTTTGCTCCACATTGTGAGAGTTTCATTTTACTTGGGTACCTCATCAAGCATGTTGTTGGGACCCAATTTTGTTTACCCACCTAAGCTACACTTAAGGGGGGGTGTTAGTGTAGGATATTATTGTTCTTGTATTTATTATTATAAATTATTACTACACATGTATTTATATTTATTAAGTGTAATATTGAGGTCATGTAGGTGTCATAATGAGGTAATTAATGTGCACATGCACATGTGAAAATTGTAGTCAAATTGGTGGGTAATGATACCCTTGACATTACCCACCAATATTAACATATTTCACATAGAGCACACAAATCATTTATAAAATGTCTTATGTTCACATTAACAAATGTATTACCTCTATTCCTCCATTATACCTATAAATACATCTCTCATCTAAGCTATTTTTAATGAGTTATGAATGCAATATTATTATAATTATTTTCAATTTTGATTTTAATCTCAACAATGAAGTTCTGCTTCTATTTGATTTGCATTTGTAGTTCATGTGTTTGATTCTATTAGTTGGATCTTAAACAATTCCATCAAGGAAAACAAGACACAATAGAAAAAACAAATATGTACATACATCTTGTTCATTCCTCCCTTCCTAGATCAAAAGGGAAGTATCTTAGATCTCGTTCTTCACTAGATGAGTGAGGATGCCAAATATGCTTCTTCCTAGATGGAAGTTAAGATGAATCTTATTTCATTTTTTTATCTTTGTTCTTGTACATTGTCTAATGGATTCATCTCCCATACATTCTCTAAATAGGTAAGGTTCTCTTCAACCTTGAAAAAAACTTCAAACTATTGTTCCATCATCTTGTCATGATAATTTTGTGTGTTTAGGCATGGAACAACTTGTTAGAATTCAATCTCTCTTTGAAGGATTCCATTATCCTTCTCAATGATCACAATATCTTCAAAATCTCCAATGGACATTATATCATGACTAGGTGGAAGTTATACTTGTTCACATTTTTTTTGGAAGTTCGTAGAGGCATCTTCATAGACGGATGTAGAAATAAACTCTAGACCACCTTCAATAGCCCTAAGATCAACATAGGTGGCTCCATCATGAGTTGGACTTCCTTAGAGGTGATGTTCTTCAACACATGTTTTCTCTCCCTCATCTTGATCTTGTTTAACTTGGATATCATCCCTCTCACCCTCTTCATATTCTTGAAACATTTACAATTAGGTTTACCACATGTCTTCCTTTTTAGACACAACTTCTTACTTGTCATGGCTCGGAGTGAGTTACAAAGTAATTTTAGACCCTTTGAGGCCCTCTCCCTCATTGCATATATCCTCAAATATCTACCATAATTCCTCCTTAGCTAATTAGCATGCATCATGAAATGGAAAAATAAGAGATAATTCTCCCTCTTCTTCCATGGGATTCAAAAGGAGTTCTTCGAAAAATTGTCCCTCAAATTTTCCTTCATCATTGCAAGAAAATGTCTCCTCATTATCAGTCAGCACCTCCTCATCCTCTATCCAATCTAAAATTTTAATTTCATCCTCCCTTTTGGTGGTGTCAACATCAATAATCTTCAAAATAGGGAGTTTGGCCAAAGGGGATTCTCAAGTAGCAAGACAATTCTCCACATTAGGAAGGCAACCTTGATCAGTTGGAAGAGGTGGAAGGATGGAGTCAATGGTTTCTTAAGGAGGGGTGGGATGAAATGGAGTGGTTTCAAGATTCTCTCTTTTATTAACTTCTTTACCCAAACAAGACCCATTCCTCTTTTCACAAGCTACTATCACTTATACCCATCTTGGAAAGGTGGGTTCAAGGATATTTTCATAGGATTGAGGTGTTAGTGAAGGGGTGAAATATATGTCTAGGAAACTAGGAGCTTCTTTAGTCTTGGTGTCTTGATTAGAAATTGAAAGAGTAGGTTTAGATAGTTTACCTTCCATTACCATGATGGACTACCTCAAGGCCTACTTGGCTAATTCAAACCCCCTTTCAAGATGAGCTTTAAAATTCAATCTCTCCCTCTCAAAATCCTCTTCCAACAAGTGAACCTTCTTAACCATGATGTCTTCCTTCCTTGGGCTTCTTTCTTGGATGGATTTCCAAGAAGGGAAATTTGGGAAAGTACATAAGGGGTTTAGGGTATTAGGAAACATGGTTGGAATAACATTTTTAAAGGGAAATAATGGCACACTTGAAGGTGAATTTGGGGAATTTTGAGGCTGCCAAGAGAAAATTATTCATGGACTCTCAATCTCTCCTCTAGATTAAAGATCAGGACACAAACATAAAGCATTTCATAGGTAATATTTTGTCAATTATCCCCTTCTATAGGTATCCAATCCTTGATTTTTTCCAAGTCAATCCTTACACTCTCAATATAAACACTAAGTATGATTTCACCACCACCATATCTAGTGTCAAGGTCTAGCATGTATTCTTGATAGCTAAGGAAAGTCTTTTTGAAACTAGTAATAATATGATTTGGAGATGGACTAAGTGGAATATGTGGAGTAAAATATAGGGAGAGTTTATTATAGGTAACATAGGGCTCATGATAAGGTTGAACAAGTACTTGTCATAATTAGGAGGAATAGGCAGCATAGGGTAAGTTTCACCCACTTGTGTAAGGAAAAATTCAACATGAAAGTAATACATGAGTTGTGAGAAGTATGTATCACAAGAAAACACTTCAATAAGAATACCTGAGCTAATTTTCCAATAGATTCATTCATGGAGTCACCATTAGTGTTTAGCAAACTTACCTCCAAAGGCTGGTATCTTGAGAAAAACACCAAAACTTCTCAAGGAGTAGACCTTGAGTCCCACCAAGCATGTCAAAAACTATTTTCACTTGATTACACCCAATGAGGAGATGGGAAAATATTTTCCTCACTCAAGTGACACAATGGAACCACCTCAGGGCTATGGGTATCCTTATTAGGAGGTGAATCTCTAGATTAGGGGTTATATCCCCTTGATGCATCATTGAAGCTCATACTCTTACTATTAACAATTTGGGGGGATGAAAAGGGTTAGAATAACTAAAAGTAAACCTATCCTACTAGAGGTGATGTACCAAAATATTTTTTCTACTCACACTCTTGACATGTACTTTGAACCAAAAGAATCTTAACATACACTCCATCCAATAACAACCTTCTTCTTGCATCAATGTTTCAACATGGGGTCTTGGAATTGGCTTAAGCTAGGAAGAATTAGATAATAGGCATTCAAAGACACACTATTGAATTAGCTATTCACTACACCTACAACTCCATTTGACACTTCTTACTGACCTGTAAAGAGAAGTCTTTGAACTCACAAGGTACTATGAAAAATGACATGTGAAGGTAAGATAAGATACACCAGCACAAGATAATAACCATCACATACACTTAGAGAATTATTGAATGAGGTAAAAAATATATATCTTTATTGATTCAAGACAAAATTTTGGTAGGGCTTCACCATACCTAAGTGGAGAGAAATACAAACAATGGTCAAAAAGGCCTAATTTATAGAATTTATGGGAACAATAAAGAGGGAAGCTCAAAGGTCACATAAAAACATACTTAGAACTAAGACCAAAAAAAATTATGCTACATGTATGGTAGAGTGGGAAGCAGATAATGAATGTATCTTGAGATAGATGTCCATGTAAATCATGGCAGACTCTTCTAAACGGGTGCAATGACTCTTTTGTCATCTTTCATGAAATTACCTTCATCAAAGACCATCCATGAGCATCTGAAATTATCAACAGGGGAGTCGACACATAGGACTACTTAAGGGAAATAGAATTCATTTTGATAGTTAGAAAATGCTTTCCCTACCTACTAGCTATCTAATAGACACTTGTGTTTATGATTTTGTGGAATCCCTTTGATTTGGTTTGCTATCAATAATGACTCAAACCATCAAACTACCTATTTTTTAATTTCTTTATCTACACTAGATGCTCAAGATCCTTACATTTGTTTCCTCCACATTTTCCCTTAGGTTCCCACAAAGCTATTTAATTCCAATGGCTATCCCATGACCCTGAACTTGATGTCCACATACCCATCATGAATTCCTTTGAGATATTTTCCTTAGATAATTTTCTTGAATAATCTTCCATAGATAATTTTTTATGGATAAGGTCTTCAAGACTTTTTCTAAGTGCTATTATGGGATAGAAAGTGCCCTCTAATAATAGAAAGTACCCTATGGGACCCCTATGTGGGACACTTTTGCTTGAAAGATATCTTTCAGGGAACTATTTGGGGCAATTGGCTTCAAAGGTGTCCTTTTTACAAGATTTGTCTTGACCACTTTTCCTAACCCAATTCCTTGGACTATTTGTACTGGGTAATTATTTTGAACCAATCTCATCATCTACCTTCCTACAGAGGATTTCTTCAGACTTTTGACTTGAGTAATTCTTTGGATAAAAGTTTGAAATAATTATGCCTTAGTTCTTTTTCAATAGAAAACTACCTTCAGCTCTAGGAGATGCCCTTCGACTTTTGTAAATGATCTCTTTGGCTTTTCTATTTATGCCTTTCTCAAAAGAAAAATACCCTTCATAACTCTCAAAAATTCCCTTTGGCTTTTCCATTTGGTCTACTTCATTGTAGAGGGGTATCCTTTAGAAACTTTACAAAGGACCATTTCTTTGAGAAAATTACCCTTTAGAGAAATTGAAAGTGTCCTTTCAGCTTTGTTGCAAATGCCGTTTAGGAAAAATGAAGTGCCCTTCAGGAAAACTAAAGTACCCTTCAAAAAAATTAAAATGATCCCTAAGCTCGAAAAGGTCCTTCAGGGAAATTGTTTTAAACAAAATGTTTGAAAATGATTATTGACACTTGAATAGATAAAACCCAAAATAATTCTTGATAAAAGAAAGAAACCTTGTACTTTTTTCCATCAGTTTTGAGTGGAACACCTCCTCTAAATGAAATCTACATAATAGGAAAACTTGAAATCTTATGGTTAATGAAACCCAAAGTTGAAGACCAAGATAAACCTAAAGTGAATGGTCAAGCTTAAATGACTAAGTATAGAAATGTTTTTTTATGTAATTATTTGAACATTAACAACTTTTCTTATGCTTCGATAAAGGACCTCAAACTTAGTACACAATAACTTTGAACCAGGATGAAAAAACCCACATGATCAACTTCCCCTACAACTACTGCATGTGCAAGATCTGGCACTTTGAAAATGTTCCTTACACTCTACTCAGACCTATTATCATGACTCAAAGAAATTAAAATGACAAAAAAAAAATTGATCAAATATAATAGCATTCATATTACATTTAATAAACCTGAGATCACACTATGACATGATATTCACCCCTAAAAGATCTAAAAGCCAAATTTTCATATAGGGGTTCCCAATTTTGACTTGTAGGGTCAAAAATTAGTCAAAACCTCTATCCTATTTTCATATTCTACAATAACTCATTCTTCTCTATAATATATAATCTTATTCACTTGCTCTCTAATCCACATAATAGGCCTTAAATGCCTAGTATATATACAAGTTTCTTGTTCATATCCTTCTTAGTCAGCCAACAATTCTTATCCTATTAGATCATCCATGTAATGGATATTATAACACCTCATAAACATGGATAAAATTTTATTTTAATCTTTTTAGGTCTGACCTTTCTCAAATAGGTCTTATCTCTTCTTTAGGTCTCATTAAGACCTAATCCTGTTAGGCCTACTTAGGACATGTTACCCTTTGATCTTGTTGGAGAATATTCAAACAATTTATATGGAATAAAAACATCATATTCCATCCTAATATACCCTTTTAAATATCATCTAATCTCCATCTATAATTTTAGCTCAAACCACTACTTGGAGTACATTAATAGTACTTGTTCATATTAGGCATGTGCATACCCATAAAGTCTATCATGAATAATTGAAACACAAACACAAATTTTCCAAAATAACATGGAAAAAAATATGTATACATAATATACATGCATTATTCTTCATAAATTAGAGTAAAAATACTTAAACCCGTCTCTGCAAGTAGCCCACTTAGTACTGTCAAGTGGTCTCAAAACACAGTCATGAAGACTTGAACCTCAATCCATAAAAATAATACTTCCCATGACCTTTGAAACCTTTAATATATTATTTTAAATTTATATATCACTCTAAAGTACAAAAATTACAATATCTAATGTCAAATATTGGTCTTACAGACCAACCTTTTGTCTTCAATATACATAGACAAACCTGAATTAGTCAACCCATTTTGGCTTTACTATTTTAATCAATTTCAATAATTTCAAATCTTATAAAAGTAATTAATTGTAAATTAATGTTCTAAAAAACAAAATCATATGCATTTTATGCTTCATCTAAGGGCAAAGAACCTCCAACTCATCATTCCCACTTGCTTACTCAGATCTGTCAATTTACCTTCAAGCACAATCATGGTGATAATGACTTTCAAAACATTTTTAGGCACTTTTATAGAATATTTATGCATGTGTAATATCATATGAGATAATTTTTGTACTCTCATATATATATATATATATACCATGTTTAATTGATAATATTGGTCTTGAAGACCAATCAAACAACCTTACACCTTCATTGTCTCATCTGCACTAAACAGGCCAACTTATGAGAAACATTTTCAACATATCCACTAACCTAAAAATATATATCCAAAATTAAAATTTATTATATTTCTTTAAAAACCTCTTCATGTAATTGTATTCATCCTTAGTCCATGATAAAACTTCCCAAAATAACTTCTCACTTCTACCTGGTTTTCTCACTATCTACACCATTAGGCCTTTTGGTGATAAGTCATATTACATGACCATTTTATCACATATAAGTTATTAAATATTATTATAAACTATAATTTACATAATATAAAAATCTCAATCTTCAATTTCCATCCAATTAGCAACTTTGACTAGGTTAACTTTGCCTGTTACAATAATTTTTTGAGAAATAAGGCCTTTTTATAGGGTCCACTCACTCACATGACAAAATAATTCCACTTTGAGGTACCTATGAGATTAAAATACATTATAAAATCATAAAAATATGTCATAAAATCCATTCTAATCCATTTCCATTAAGATCTTTCATATTAGGTCAAAGTTAGGGTTTTAGAGAGGTTTAAACCACCTTACAGTCTTAACAATCATTCATAAAGATTAGCCCCTTATTCTATAAAACAATTCTTTTAAATTTGATATATGACCCTCTCACATATACCATGAATTTATTAGGTTCTCATGTATAGCTTACATGTGCTAAAAAACACATGAAAGTCCTTGGGTTGAGAACCCTTCATTTTGTGCACTTGAGAGACCTGTAAACACTTTTTCTTACTTTTTATTGCAAACTTTGATCTTAAAATTGGTCAAAACACCTAGGAAAACCTATGAAACCATTTAAAATTATCAAATTTTCATTCTTAACTTATAAACTAATCATGATTCCCCATTAGGTCACCATCTCTCTCTTTGCTCTCTAGGCTTTTGTCCTACAAGTCGCATTAGGCCTTGAAACTGACCTTCTAGCCACTATCCATGCACTCTCCACCTCATTCACATGTTAAAAAAACTTATCACATGATATAATACTAATTTTAATCCTTTATATGTCTTTAAAACATCTCATGACCCCTGATTAGGTCAAGCAGAGTTTATAACTATTATAGTTGCATGCTAGTCTTGTAGGTTCTACTCCTGTAAACTCACCTTAAAGACATATTTAGTGATCCAATGATTCATATACATTTTTAAACAGCTTAAAACATCCTCTTATTCCTATATTCATCAATATAATTTATCTAACATGTCCCTTCATACACAAGACTAGGCATCCTATGCACAAGCCTTCTTAAGTCTCTTGCTAGGTATAAACATTTGACAACTTTGGAAACTGATCTAGAAAAATTATTTGATGCTTCTACACCTTTATTAAAAAAAATTATTTTCCTAAAATAATGTCATTATTTTTTACATACTTATTCATGCTCACCATGCACATGCTCATCATATGACTGGGATTGATATGACTAGGCATCTCATTACATCTTGTACTTCAAAGACTAATACTCAAACATGCTTACTTTGGCCTTGACATAAAAACTTGACATCTAACCTAGAGGAATAATTAGGTTTCATTCAAATTATCTCTCAATATAAAGAGATCTGGTTGCCTTTAAATTATCTCATGTCACTTGGTTTCTTTATCACACACCACTTCATCATGCATCTTTACTAGATGTACCTTGACATCAATGACATCAACCTTGAATCTGACGTCAATGAAAATTTTTCTCAAAACATTATAATTTTATATCATTTTCATTATATATAGATATAAAAAAGAATAACATTTTAATTTTTTTTCATTTACATTATCTAGATAGAGAAAAGGATAATCACATTCTAATTTTATATCATTTGCATTGTCTAGATAGAGAAAAGGAGAATCATCTTCTATTTTTATACCATTTTTATTATCTATATCATGATATGTATATATTCATGTAATAATAGTGTTATAATAACTTTTCTGCATGCAATATTTTTTATTATTATGCATTTTTGTTTTATGACACTGAATGCAATAAAGTGCAGTAGTAAATTTTAAGGATAAGTGAGGTGTATTCTAAAATAAAGAAACTTTAGATTATAACTCATGAAAAATTATAATAATAGGAATATGTGCATTATCATTATCTTCCTCTTTTTCTAATGTATTATTAATATAACATTCTAAAGGAGGATTAGGGGAGATAGGTTCTTCTATTTCAAAAGTGGTATATTTTTCCTCTACATCACCAAATGATTCTTCATAATTGTAATTAGAATCATTACCTTCATAATAATATTACTCATATACATAACTATCATGTGTATTCATACAATGGTTATCATTAGTCTATTCATTATATTAATCATAGGCTATATCTTTGTTAGAAAATAGAAAATCAAAAAAATGAGGACTATATATTTTATAATAAAGATAGACATTTTGAAGTTACCAAAGCTAAGAGGGTAAGAAAAAAATGAATAAGATCTAGTCTTAATACACACTCCCATATATAAACCCTAAGTCAAAAAAATTTAAGCAATGTTTGAATATAATATGTAGGTTCACCTATATGTTTTATCTAAAATTGGATTTATGTAATAATAACCCTTAATTAGATAGAACCTATTAGAATAAAAGGTAACTATAGATTGATAGAATATACACAACATGTAATTTTAAAACTAAGATTCAACATGTTAATTCAAAAAGTCAAAATAGGTAATTAGAAAATGATAGAGAATGACTTATATTATTTATTTCACTTTCTTGATTTGTAAATTCTTGTTTTATAATCTGATGATGTGTGAGATGAATGTATTATGTTCATTTATAAAACTGATAGTATTTTTTGGGCTCAAAATCAAATGTAGTTCTCCCACTTATGTGTGTGTATGAAATTATGAATGTAAATTTCAATGCACTTTCTCATATTTTACCCTTATCACAAGCTTAAAAAATGTAGTAATACTTCAAACATAGTTATAGTGATTTGGTATAAACAACATGTGAATTGTTAATAACTCTTGTAATGTAATAAGGCTTTTCTTAAATGTCTTCTAGAAATTCTTTATATATAATAATCCTTTAGAATGTCAATTAGAGACCTAGTGGTGTGAAAATAAAATCAAGGGGACCATTCCCAATGAATGTAAATGGAAACATGTCTAAATGGGGATTTAATAAATCAATGATCAAGATCTACATGAAGGATAAAATGAATGGTTGAGCTTGACTCTACTGGTAGATCCTATCTTGGGATAAGTACAACTTAAAAATGATAAAGGGGGTTAGATATATCTATTTAGAAATGTGACTCAAGTAAATTGGAGGAGAAAGGGACCAACATTTATAAAATCACAAATTAAAAAGGAAAACATAAAATAGATTCACCACTAATTAATTAATTCTTAACTAAGACCCATATTAGGGAAGTGGCTAAAAGACATTATAAAATAAGGTTTGTGCCAAATTGTGGTATCTAAACAAATTTGAAATTAGTTGATCATCCATTCAATTTTAAACCCATTGGTTGTAAATGGGTATTTTAAAAATAAATAAAAAGTAATTGGCTCACTTGACAACATAAAATGGGGATTTTTGCAAAGGGATATGCTTGAAAAGAATGTATATACTATAAATAGACATTTCTAGAAATAAAAAAATGGACTAATGTTCAATTTTTTTGGCTTTAGATGCACATAATGGATGGAATGATCATTAGATGTATGTGAAACTACTTTTATAAATGGTGATCTCAAAGAAATAGTTTACATGACTTAACCAAAAGGTTTTGTAATTGATTACCAAGAATATAAATTATGTACTTTGGTGAAAATATCATATGGATTGAAATGAACCCCAAGAGTTTGGTATGAAAATATCATAGAACACCTCTTGAACATGCATTTTGATCAATTTTAATTTGAAAATGTAACTCTTTTTGTGAAAACATATGTATATATGGGCGATTTGCTCCTCATAGTAAAAAGTGAAAGGTATAATGTAAAAGTGAAATAATAATTGATGAAGGGTTTTTTAATTAAAATTTTAGGTCATCTTTATTACTATTTGGGTATTGAAGTGACTCAAATATCTAAGTACATTTTATTCACACATTATAAGTATATTGGTGAAATTCTAAACAAATTTGCAATGATAGACTGTAAACCACTTAGTATGTCCATGGAAAACAATTTAAATTGACATCAGAGGATACTATAGAATTTGAAGATGCAACTAAGTATAGACAGTTTGTTGGAATTATGATGTATGTAACCATAACTAGACTAAACATTCTAGCTTCATGCAAAAACCTACAAAAAATCACTTTGTATAATAAAATATAGTTATTTGATATATAATTAAAACAATTTTTTGGGATAAAATACTTGAGAGAATCAAAATTTAAACTAGACAAATTTGAATCACCTAATCCAAGTAAAATTTTTGGAATTTTTCAAGTGTTAAAAGATAGATTTTAGGTTGCATTAATAAAAGAAGCATCATTACAAACATACACCTAATGCAGAGAATTACATGTGGTTTTAATTTCATATTAAAAGTATTAATTACATAGGTAGTGCTCATCCATTCATTTTAGAGTGGTTGAGGTCAACTTAACCCACTATCTTCCCCTTTTTAAAGATTGAACCTAGTGTCGAAAGTGGACATATGGTTTTAAAGAGAATGAGATAAATTTTTAAATTTTTTCACACATAAATTAACTAATATCAAACAAGAATATGGATTTAAATTCATTATAATAAAATATGCATAAATAGTGAGACACGTATTTACAATATATGCTTTGAAATACACATGATTGTGTAAAATAATAATGTCTAAAGGTTGACAGACTTATCCTAAAATATCCAAACACTTGTGTTCTTGATATAAATGAATTATATTTCATTTTACATGATTTAAACCACTTGTAAAAATTATTATACTTGTATATAATAGTAAAATACTAAGTATATAAATCCTTAGTAGTTTTCATAAACAATAAGTGTAAGTTGTTTATTCATATTCTACTATAACATTCAGATCAATATTCTATTTAATATTTTGGATCTTTTCTTAGTATATGAAATTATTTGATTGAGTGTATAATTTTATGCCTCTTTATTTGGTCCCTTACCTTTTCTTATTGATTTCACTTGATTTATTTTTCATTGTATGACTCTGTCTTTGGGCCTATATTATTCTATGAAGTTTTATTTTTATGGCCCTTTCCTTGTTGTGTGACATTTTATTTTCCATTATGTGTGGATATTACCTTGTGTGAAATTTTATTTCCATTTTGTGTGACACTTTTTGTATACACGCAATATTTTCAAACTTTATCAATTGTTGATGCTTTCTCTCTTGCAGGAAACTATTGAGTCCCAATCTGTGTGAGTGCATGTCTTAAGGGGTACACAAGGAAAGGGGTAGGAAGAGCATTGATGCTTTTTAGGATTATTTTACCTTTACTACAACTTTATATCTACACAATCATATCCTAAAAATATTCCCCTAATATTTTCATCCTCTGTTACACCCTCCTCTAGTCATTCTCCACCTTCACTAGCCTTTCCCTAGGCTAAAATCCTTTTGATGGTTTACGATACATGGTCAACCTCATAGACCCTATACTCTAATGGAAAAAAATAATTTAAGGTCTAGGCTGACCCCTAGTCAACCTAGACCAAGACCTAATTTGTTTTTATCAATAATGATACATAGTCGATTGGGCTGACCCTATCAGCTAAACTTTCAAAAAAGACTAGTGTTAGATTCAACTATATAAACACATTCATTTCATCATTTATAAAGGAAGAGGATAAGAAGAGATATATATTATGTATATGATTATCCATAATTCTACTTGAGGATCATAGCTTAGGCTTTCATAATTTCTTTGGAGATATGGATATTATCTTGTGGAGAATTCTTTTAGATGCGTTGATAGGTTGTGCATCCTACATTTGATTTATCCATGTCATCCTTACATACCAAAACAACATCTTGTGAATCAACTTGTCCAAGGGAGATATTGAGGCTCAGTGGGTTAAGATTTAAAGGTAATTATTCTTAACTTTTTTCCTCCTTTGTCAGAGTAGATAGATATGCATTAATTTTTAATTTTTATGTTTAATACCCCCACTTTGTGACACAAGTTTTGGTGAGAAATAAATTAGACTTTAATTTTATTTTGTTATTTACTTAGTAAATATGAAAACATAGGACCTGGTTAGGGTTATTGCATAGTTTTTGTTGATCGAAAACTTTAAAACCCTCCCTAGTGATATTATTGCGGTAAGACATCCCTTGCCTAGGTCTAGTGGATCGATCTTGGTCATGACCTCAAATATATAATGTATCAATAATTGGAAGTGTAAGTAGGATTTATTTTCTCCAAGCTATGATTAATTTATAGATCAGTTACATTTCCATTTTTATACATTCTAGTGAACTCGATGTGAATCTAAACCTTGTAGGTTTTATTTCACACCATAATTTTTGTATCCATTTATATTTTTATATATTTAAAGTATTGTTTATAACTAGTCAATATATTTTAATTTTATTGTGTGTAGGTTTAAAATAGAGTCACTTCAAAATGACTCTATCCTGTCTGTGCATGTTGTCATCAATTATAGGTTACTAGATCAAGCAATTCGACATAAAATTATTATTTAGTTCTAGAATACCATACACTATCAAACCGGTTGACTTTGTCTTCTATTTTATTCTATCAACATACAGGTCAACAAACACTATTAAACATGTTGACTCTGTTTGTTATTTTTATTTAGCACAAAGGGTTTTGCACAACTTGGTTGAGCTAGTTGACTCGGTTGGGAAAATTTAAAAGCAAAAACTAATGCACTATAAAATAAAATTTGTGATCTAAATCATATTCAATCCCACCAAGTTTCCTTTATTTTCTCTCTCTCTACCATTTTAGTTCTTCCTTTAGTTCTATTTTTCACAAGTTGGTAGTCTTCAAAATTTTAACCCTACAGCTAACTAGGTCAACCTAGAAGACCTAGTTTTATAGTATGTGTTCTATCTAAGAGACATAGTCAACCTATTCAACTCTATTCTTAAGACCTTATCTCAATAAAATAATAGCAACCCTTTCGACTATGTTATATATTATTTACATATAATGTCGCTTGAACTAACTCTATATATTATTAATCAATGAATTAACATATATTTTTTAATAATTAAATCACATTCATTTTTTAGTTGTTTTTGTGCTTAGAGTAACTCACATAGTCTAAATAGGTGATTTTTTAAATTACTATTTTAGTTCCACTATTTTACTCTTTTTCACACACTATCAAACCACTTTACATTCAAAAAGCATTTAAAACATTTGTCTTCCCAAGGCCTACCTACTTGAATTTTATTATGAAAGGGGAAGTTGTATTGGTTTTTTGGCCAAATATAAATAAGTGGTTAATGGTATATATTGGAAAGTCACCTGACACCATTTTCATTGTGGGATTATGAAGTGAGGGGATAAACCCAAATAACAATCCAATACCATTACCAATACTAATCCCTTTCATCCCAAACATCTTAAAACTAACCTTGTATTGCTTTCTAGTTCCCTATTTCAGCCAACTCCACCATCATACTACAATTACACTTTATTATAATCTAATAATACTTAGGATGACCAATTAGTTAGCATTTACTTTTTAGTTCATTACTTTCTCTTTTATAATTAGGTTTTTTATTTCAAAACTTGAATTGGCTAGTGCTGGTGTAAGGTTTGTGTTATGAGCCCCAATAAGATCAATCACATTGATTTAATTATTTGTGTGTTTATTTTCATTCTTGCAAAAATTATCTTGAATTTTTCCCCCTATTTCAAAACACTATCATCTTAGTCAATATAGTCTCCTACAGACTATTCTACCTTCATGATAGAAGTACATAGTCAACCTTTATGAATGTGTCTTCTTATCCCCCTTATTAGTTCTCTATTCAACCTTACATAGTCATCCTACATGACTAGGTATCCTTATTAGCTTATTTATCCTTCTTATCTACCATACATAGTTGAATTGAATGATTGTGTATCCTTATTTATTTTTTATATTCCTTAGGTTATATAACATAATTGACTGATTTGAATTTGTATCCTATTTTTTGAATTTGTCTTTTCATCATCATCATCATCCTTTTTAACCTTTCTCTTTCATCAAGAACTTCATGTTTGAGGACAACACAAATTTGAACTCAATAAATATGATGAGATATACCAATCCCAATAGGTTTCCCCATAAACATCTTATGGATTCCACTTTAGATGAAAGTAAGTGCATGTGGCCACTCTCACTACAAATTATGGGACTCTTTCTCATGCCTCTTTAGTTTTTAACCCTCTTTTCTCCTTAGAAGATCAGCCTAAATTAGATTATACTCCAAAATTGATTTTCTTCATTAATGAATTTTCTCAACATCAAGGAAAATATCTTTCCACTATTTACAACCTTATGATAAGTGGTCAAGAATAAAAACCCTATTCATCTTCCTCCATATTATCACATGGATTTGGGGTGATAGTGTCTTTACTTCTCAAACTCTACCTTCTCTTTTGACCCTTTCTCAATATATGACCTCTTTTTTTTTTTTCTTCACCTTCATGCTAAGTATCTCTACTAATATGGTAGGTTAAACATCTAGTGGGACTTTTCCAATATCCACCCTTATCAACCACTCTATTAGTTCACCATTAGATACCAATGGTAATCATGAAACTAGTGCTTATTTTTCCTCTAATCCTTATTCTAGTGCATTTTTCACTATACATGTTAATCATGCCACTAGTGCCTCCTTTTTTACCAGTGAATCTTAAGCCACTAGTTCCACACATGCCACTACTCATAATGGTACCCAAGACACTAATATTAATGATAATGTTTTTCTTACCATGCACATTAATCAAAACACCACTCAAACCCATCAACATTTTTTGTAAATTCTTAACCAAATGAATGCTTTCGAAGTTAATAATGCCAACCAAATGATGAAAATGTAGAATCACCTTATACACATCTAAAATTAACCTCAATAGGTTCCATAGGGAGTTCATAATCAAAATTACCCCCACACCCCCTTATGGATTCCCATGGCAAACTCATTCCCCAAATACCTCTTATTAACAAAATGATTAAACACCTTGAAAATGAACATCTTATGCCTCAAATTTCCAACATAAATATAGGAGGTATCATCTATACCATTAGTTACAATGGATCAACTAATCCTACCTTACATTTAAAAATGTTTAGTAATCTATACAAATATTGGATCAAGTTAAACACTTTTACCGCTACCAATCTCCTAACAAAACCCCTCTCTAGTGATGCTTTAGATTGGTATAATAAATTCAAGTTCCATTTTATCATTATTTTGGAAGATCTAGTTAATACTATATTACAATAGTTTCAAATTAGTGACTCCCCTAAGAATACCTTGGCTCATTTTATCAATTGCAAGTAGCTTGAGACTTAAACTGCACAAGCTTTCATAAAATAGTGGAAGACCTTATCTAATAAGTGTGAACATAACATGGTAGATGATAAACTCTTTCATTTATTCACCAATTCTCTCTATCCTAAGTTTCAATAATGGGTTAGGAATATTTCTCCATGAACTTTATAATAGGCCCTTAACCAAGCCAAGCACCAAGATTTTCTCATGCTTCAATTTGAGCCATCCCAACCTCTTTTGGGCACTCATGTGCTCATTAAAAATAAAAATAATCACACTAAAAATGATTGTGTCACCAATTCCTATTATACCATTCACAATATTCAAGTTATTTCTCTCGACTGTACTCCAGAGCAAGCTTCCTCTTTAAACCACACCTCTAATCCTTAATTTTGTCAAATAAACAACATCAATGTTCATAATCCATTATCCTTAGTAGAACTCCAAAAGTGTCTACCAAGGCCTCTTTCATGAGAGATTTATCCCACTATCCCCATGAAATCATTGTATGATCCAAATAAATTCTATTAGGTTCATGCTAGTTGGGGTCACTCTCATGAAAATTACAAGCAATTACATAACTTAACTATGGATTTCCTCCTTGGTCTAAATTTTGATCACAATTCCCTCATTCATAAACATAAACAAGTCTATGACATTACCTTCAAAACTCATGAAACTCAAAATAAAAATTGATATTTGAACTAGGCTAATGCTCATCTATCCATTTATAAAGACCCTCTTCCTAATCACCAAGACAATAATGACAAGCCTACTCCTTCCACCAATAATGTTAAAAGTATTATAGACCAAAATCCTAAAGAGAATGTGGTAAATATGAATAATCTGAGAAGGGTAGTTTCTTTCATTTATTCTCATCCCAAACTTTCTATGCTAACCAAGATTATTTCCCAACTCTCCTAACAGAGTTGGGGTAAGATGACCTTATCTCTTTCAAATAACAAATTCCAACACCTCCATTAGATAACACCTCTCATAGTATTTCTACAATTTCCCCATCCTCTTTACCAATCAACAACATCATTCAAACTTCTAATACCACTTATTCAAATCTATCACAAGATAAACCTAAATCGACTACCCCATCATATCAAGACAATTAACCAAATTGTCCCCAACCTAAAATAACCACGTCCTATTAAAAAAAGTTTACATGCACTGATAATCCTCCTTCCCAAGAGCTCTTCCAACACTACACACCTCTATCTAGTAGTTCACTCATGGGTTATGATGAATGGGACCTTATTATAGAGCTTACTAATCTCCCTTCTCAAATTCCCTTTCTCAAACTCATGCAGACTTCTATGCATCATCGCAACCATCTTATGCAAGCCATATTAAAAATGAACATCCACCATCCTCCCCTAGTAAGACATGAAGCTACCTTATTTGGGTTAGAAGATAGTATCATATAATAATGTAAAGAGATGTCTATACACATTAACAAAATAATGGACACTTTTCTCTCTCTTAAATTTCTTATTACTTCTATGATTCTAAATGAGATTCTACTTCATGTATATGATCTTCCCCTCTTTATAAGTGTTCAATCAGAGATATTCAAGTCAAGTGTGATTTGATTGGTGAGGGTTCAAGTACTTATATTACCTCTCTCAACTTCATTAAAACCCTTGTATACTTTGAGTGTAATCTTAAGTCCACACATAACATGTGTCAAGGTTATGATAATAGGTAAATGAATCCTTTAGGCTGTGTGTGGATCCATATACCATCCCACATATCACTATTTGAGTGAAGGTTATGATCTTCAATTTCCCCCTTTCTTATAATATCTTGCTTGGTAGGCCATGGACTAATTACATGAGGGCTATCACCTCTTTTGCCTACCAATGTGTCAAGTTTCCCCATAATAGTGATATTTATAGTATTTAAGGAAACAATAACCCTTAGAATTATGAACAATTGCAAGGCCATGGTTTATTCAAAATTTCAACCCTTGAACCCTTGCTGAGTGTTCTATTCTAGGAATGTCAACATTTTAATTTCCCTATCAACTCTATATGAGGTTATCATTGTCACCTCAAAATCATTGGGAAAATATCACCTAACCTCTTAGAATCTAATGATGATGAGCCAGATGAGATCAATCTCAAGAGAAAAACTTTTTATCTCTCTCCTCATCTCATTTACTAGCTTCCACCATCTTTAAAGTTGCATTTATATCAACCACCTAGTGATTATATACATGTGGTCTTAAATAAGACTCAAAATTCTATTAACTGCTCAACCTCTGAAGAAAAATTCATACCTAATTGCACTATTGACATTCATACACCTAATTATGATGATGGTTATACCTTAGATGATGCATTTATAAGAGGTCTTATTTAGGCTAGAGATGTTGAGATCCTTTATTATCATTCTTCATTTTTTTATTATTTACATTTATATTATCATATTCCATCTTATATAATTCCTAATTTTATAATTATCTTCTTGTTCACAGGGTAGAGATGACACAGTCAAATGACACATCTCTAGTTTTTTAAGAACCTCTTAGGATCATGTTATGATTGGTCCCTATCACTTTAGATACTAGGATCCCTATATCTTATTTCCCCCTAAGATGTTTACTACTATCCTTAATCCCTCTATGCATCATGTTCCTTCTTTAGATGAGCCTATTCCTAAACCTATTCCCACTTTACCTTTAACTGAATCTCTTCTTGTTATTTATTATGTTTTTCCTTCAACTGATCCTCACCTAGTTTATCCACTAGCCCCACGTCCCCTTGGTGATGGCTTGATTCCTTTACTAAATATTGATCTTCTACTCAACTAATGGGATGATCATCCATACTATGAAATTCATATATTTTTTAGTTATTGGACTCAAGAATGATAGTTATACCAGCCTTCCCCAACTTCTACTTCTCCCTCTATTAGTAAACCCATTAAGTCTACTAACAAGTGTATCTATTTCCTCCATGACATAGATAACCATTCCCCCACCCATTGTTGAAATATTTGATAATATATCATCACATTATGTCCTACTCTTCCTTAGCCTATAGATAAGGCTATACCTCCTCCTAAGTTATTACCCAGGTATATTCTAAAATATGGAGAGGTATATTATTTATGGCACTAGTGTGGTACCTATCACATCAATTATTACCACATCCTCCAATAGAATCTTTAGGATCACCTTATGACCTTTCATGCACCTATTATTCCTCCTCCCATAGGTCACCCACATATAAAGGCTCCCCCTTGTTCCCCCATAGTTCTTCTACCTATGGTCCCTTCTTCTCCCATGGTTCTTCCACTTGTGGTCCCTTCTCCACCTATAGTTCCTCCACCCATAGAATCTTCTCTACCTATGGTTCCATCTCCACTCATGTATTATCCTTCACCTATGGTCCCTTCTCCACTAGTGGTTCTTTCCTATCCCACAAATTCATATTCTATTCTTTATCTTGAGTGTTATATGCATGATGGCCCTCATGAGCATGATCCTTCAGTTATGCCTACATTTTCTATTTAGGAGATTCAAAAAGAGGTATTTTCATATATTTTACTAAAGATAAATGAGATCCTCACTATGGTTAGGGTCCATCTTCATAGAGATCTATCAGATGTTATAGATAATGTTTTTAGATAGATATACCAATATTTATGAACACATCATGGTTTTCCTTCACTTTATTCTTCACTTTGAATTAGACATGTGAATTAGATGTGTACTCCACTTTTATCTTTATCTAATATATATATCAATTGACTTCATGCAAAATTTTGATTCATTTATCTATCTTATATGGTTCTTTAAATTTCGCATTGTGTTGTTTATGGTGTCATTTTCTTTCCTTATAACCTTTTATGTATTCTTTTAATGATTATATTCATGATTTTATTTATTTCCATGGACGTCTTGTTCTTTTCTCATGATTCTTTGATACCTTATCTCCATAACATGGACAATTATTATTATTATTTTGTTATACACACTTTATTCCCCTTAGTAATCCTTATTTACCATGTGATTAGTTAGCAAAAAAAATCATCTCATTATCATTCTACATCTTACTAGTCCACTTTGGATCTCCCCTTATTTCCTTTTTCAAACTAATCATACACATGGTTGAAACTTGAGATAATATATTGATTCATAGGCAAGCCTAAGTGTTTTAGTCAGTCATGTCTTTGGATACTTAGATTTGTTTAGCCAAAGTCTAAATCTCATACATGTGTATCACTTTATCTCTCATGTTGGTTCTTCCAAGTCTGTATAGAGGATGAATCTTAAAAGCCACACAAATTTAAAATCCAAATCCTTTAAACAAAAGGTAATGATATAAAAAACAACATTCAATATTTAAAAATTTGAAACACATTAAAATATATGATTCAAAACACATGTCCTTTTTTTAATCAAATCACAACCTCCATAGTTGGACTTATGATAGATTCAAGGTCCATTGGGATAAAATAAGCTATTATATTAGGAAAGTATAATAATAAAATATTTTAGTGCTACCTACTTTCTCACACAAGTACCCAATCTTCACAATAGACTGACAGATCTATAAGAGGTCCTGAGGAATGGGGAACATGTTATGGGAAGGTAGGTCCATTTTTATTTTATTTTTCATCCAACCAACATGATTTGATCTTAGTATATCACTTATTTTCATATATATCTTTATGTTTATTAATAACATGTATCTTTTGTATATTGATGGTCACTAGACACTTAATGTCTTTTTTATGTCCTTATTGTGCCTCATGTTTCCTAAGGTCTTATCATAGATTCCTACATTGTGATTTTTTACATTCCCTCTTTCATTTACAACATTCCTAATATTTCCCCTTGAGAAATATTGTTTGTTCATTGATCACTCCCTCTAGAGATTCCATTTGTGAGTTGTAGTGTAAGACCATGGATAGGACTAGACCTTCCTAAAAAATTACCATATTCTAAACATTTATTTTCAAATAATTTTCCAATTTTTTCCACCTCATTGGTGTTCCCTTTGTTATTTTTAGTGTAAGACCATGGATAGGACTAGGCCTTTCTCACAAAAAAAATTAATACCCAAGTCACAATGAAATTACATGTGTCAAATTTGAGATAAGTAGTGATTGATTATGAGTTACACATCATTGAAATGTTTCCCATCTTGATGTAGTATGTTTTATTCTTACTTCATTTATCTTTCACTTTTATATTCTTATTTTATAATTGCATGTAAGATTACAACTATTATCTTAAAATTTTCATACTTCCCAACTTGAATTAGTGAAATCAATTTAAGTTCATTTCTTCAATTTTGTTTCTCTTTTATACTTCCCAACGTGATTTAGTATGATTAATTGAATTAATTGTTTTGATTTCATACCATTTTTTTCATGTGTTTTCTATTTTATTTCATTATTTCCTACTTCCCAACATGATATAGTGTGATTCTACTTGTTTTAATTTGGTGCAAATCTTTTACATGGTTTAAAAACATTTGTTATCCTTTTTAATATCTTTGGTTTATTATATTTAGTCATCTTTTGTTATTACATATTTACCATTGTGATATAGTGTGTAGTACATTTGTTTTTGATTACTTATACTTTTCCAAGTCATTTTTTCATTTTTCTTTTTAACCATGCATGTGTATCACATAATGATAGAAAAGAAAACACTCCACATATATTTCTCATAGAATATACATTAAAAGTTAAATACATGTAATTAAAAGAAATATATCCATGCATCAACATCCACAACCAAATACAACTCATGAGATAGAATCCAACTATCAAAAATCAATATATACATCATGTGTTTTATACAATACAAGGTAAAAAATAAAAATTAAATTTATTTCTAAGGCTGGGTTCCATCCTACCTATTTTGTGACCTATCCACACTACCCATAGATGTATAATATTGTCCCCTATGAATATTACACTATAATGAAGTAATACAAGATCTCAAACCTACTAGATGTCCCTACAAATTGGCCATCATGGCCTAAACCTATCTAAGATAAATTATGGTATCCATATGTACTACTCTCTCCTAAGCTAAGGCCTATCAGGCTTGTACCTCTCCCTCTTCCACCCCTATTGGTGGATGCAATACATCCTTGTGTTCCTATAACTACCTCATGGCCTCCCCCACTAGTTTAAACCAACCTACCTAGGTTGGGAAAATTGGTACCATATGATCATCTAGCATGGTGGGGTCATATGGAGTTAACACCCCATCCAAAATGTCATGGTACACAACCATAACTAGAGATCCCCATCTAATCTCATCCATCATATGATATATAAAACCAAAACTAGATAGATATTAGATCATGTATATATCTCAAAATATATTTATCTTCTATAATCACATGCAACTAGTGTCTTATATCAAAGTTCAAATCAAAATTAAAACATTTTTTACAAGTGTTGATGTCAAAAATCACTATCTCCCCATCTACTCACCCACCAAAAATAGTCTCTCCATCCACTTATACCTTGAGCACTTCCTTACTATATCACCTTTACACCAGTGTAAATCTAAGAGTCACCAATTATGTATACCATAATCCTCTCTTGAGAGGTGTCTCTATCAACTAGGTATGTCCTAGATTAGCTGTTAGGTCATCCTACACTATCTCCCTCACACGTGCCTACTCTTACTAGTGGTTCATCTATCTATAGTGTGGATGAAGAAGTCATTGTTTCTATTATTGAATTAATTCTTATTGTGTGCCTGCATCTACATCCATGTCATCTCCTCCTATTTCTAGCTAATTATGTGGTTGACTAGTCTATGGTCTAATATATTGTAGCCTAATCATAGGTATTTCCAGTAGTACTACTCCCCATCTCCCCCTTAAATCTATATCATACCATTCCTAATAAGTAGGAACTACTAATGGGGCCATTAGGTGTGGGAGTATGACTACCCTAGAAAGTATGCCACCAGATGCAACTCTACCCATGAGGTGTAGTGGCCCATGATCTACACCCATGCTAGCCCTATTACAATAGTCAACCAACTAGGCCATACAATATTGTTAGTGTAGGCTTTTTCCCACCTAGTGGTTTTACCTACATGTCTTTTTTAATTTACTTAGGTTAGTTAATTAAGTCATTAGGAGTCATTTACCTTTAAGTGGGTTATAATTGTGAGTTAGGGTTTTACCTTTTTGGTGACCTAATCTCACCCTACATGTACTTTATTTTTTCCTAAAGTGGCTAATGAAAACATTTCCTTTATGGAATTTTCTTATTTTTAGAGATCTCATTCTGCCTTTATAAGAATTTGACATTCATCACATGGCTGCTATTCAGAGATCTTAATGAAATCTATCATGGTACCAAAGATTTCTTGATAGCCTCATGAATTTATCTATTTTGGTAAGATCCTCTTGCATTCACCTTGTTATTTTTTCATATTGTACAGTCACCATTTTTGAGTTTAGAGGCATTTTTTGAAAACTACCTTGAAAATCATGTCAGAATGCCTTTTATCAAAAATATGTCTACATATATTTTGTAAGGTTTTTGAGATCTCAAAATGGTTCTTAGTTTTGAAAGAAAGTTCATGGATTTTCCAAAAAATTCAATTTCTTCTATCTGGTAATCTAGCCTACAAACCCCGATTTACTCTCTATAGACCAAATTAGGTTTCTAAAGTGCTTCTACTTTCTTGTCAACCAAATTAGGTTTTTTAAGTGCTTCTACTTACTCACTGACCAAATAAAGTTTTCAAAGTGCTTCTACTTAATTAAGTTTTTAGAGTGCTTTACTTGGAAGTAATCAGATTTCTCTAGGGTGACAACTTATAAGTAATTGAATTTCTCAAAACCTGACTACTTGACTACTTACTCTTAGACCAAATCAGGTTTCTCAAGTGATTCTAATTATAAGTAATCAGGCTTTTCCAAGGTGACAACTTATAAGTAATCAAGTTTCTCAACCTTGATTACTTCCTCACTAGACCCATGCAGGTTTTCAAAGGTCAACTACTTATTACTCATTACTTTCTTTATAAGTAATAAGTTGTGCAGGTTGAAGAACTCGACTTACACTGGGCAAGACCAATTTGGGTTTTCTAAGGTCGACTACTTATAAATTTTTATAAGTTGAAGTAATTTGAAAGCCCAAAGTAAATCAATTGGAATAACTTGAAGTAAATCAACTCGAAGAACTTGAAATACATTGTGAAAAAGTAATCAAGTTTTCTAGGGTGAATTGCTTATAACTTTTTATAAGTTGAAGTTGTTTAGAACCCTGAGCAAGTAAGTGTGTGACATTATAGAAGTTGTCAAATTTTAGGTGAAATGTAATGAAGAAATAGACTTAATTATTTTTGGTGAAAGAAACACAAGTGTGGAAAAAAATTACAATTTTGGAAAGGGTCTAGGAATATGTTGAAGTAAGAACTTGTAAGTGCCATAAAGTTTGATTGGTAACTCCTTTTTTAGTGTCATTTTCTTTAAAAATACTTATTTTTTATGCTTTACACATTGGACTTATCATTGGGCCTTCCACAGCTATAAAAAATTTCACATTTTTTATACACTCTTGAATGCATTATTGGTTGTATCTGGAATTCCTCTTATTCTTTGTACTTATGCACCTACTGTTCAAGATGCATTTTTGATTGAATTTGATATCTATATGAGCATGCTTGTATTTAAGACATTGAGGGGGGGTCATTACCTAATATTTCTAAGGGGGTACTTGTGTGTTTGGTGTGTATTTATTCTTTCTTTTTTTTACATCATTTCTTTACTTGCTATAATAATACTTACTTCTACACTATAGATTCATTCTCAATAAGTCCACTTACACCATTTAATTATCATGAATAGAAACCTAGAATGGAAATTATCTTGTATTCCAAGGGTTAACATCAAATTAAAATGGGTATTAAGACTAAACCTACTGATTCTAGAGAAAAAATCAAATGGTTTAATCATTATGATAATGTCTATGGATACTGTGTCTTTCCATCTCCATAGATCTACTCTTTCACATTAAATCTACAAAAATACTTACTAAAGTGTGGGCCCATCTCACCAAGCTCTTTAGAGTGCATGATATGATGAGAGGATAGGAGCTAGAAAATGAGCTTATTAGATTGATCCCTAATGAATTTGACACTCTTTAAGATTTATTTACCAAGTTAAGACTTTTGAGATTGTATTTGAAAGTATGTGGATTTGTTAAGAAATATAAACAACTTATTCTATCAATACTCTCTAAATTAGGTCTTGAATATTTTGTATTTATGTCTACTTTTCATGCCACTAAGAGTGCTCTTGACACTACATGGAAGATGCCTTATTTAGATACCTTTGTTGCTGACCTGATTCGAGAGCAACATAAGTTGATACATATGGACACAGTGAAGTCATCTAAATCTCATGCATTTATTACTGAGAAAGATAAGGCTACTAACAATAGAGAGAGAAAGCACATCAAGAAAAAGGATGAGAAGGGTGAAAATATTTCCACTTCTAAATCAATAAATGTGACCTCTTCTTCCAATCATAAGCCTAAGAAAGATTGGATCAAATGTGGGCATTGCTCAAGTAAGCATCATGAGAGTAAATGTTTGAAGAAATAAATTGACCACCTTACTAGCCTTCTTGTTTAGAACAATATAGGTGTTCTAGATTCTATCAAACCATCTTCATCAACCCATGAATCCACTAAGGCAAATGAATCTAACAAATAAAAGGCAAAAGAGAATAACAAGGGGAAATATAAGGGAAAATCCTTATTTTCAATTATGCCTCCAACTCCTCCTACATGGGTCATTGAATCTGGTGCTTCACATCACATGGCCTCTTCCCAGATTGAGTTTAGTTCCTTGGAACCATGTGACATGTCCTCTATACAACTAGGTGAAAACACTAATAAAAAGGTTATCGGGAGAGTTTATATTAAAGTGAGTGATATAACATTCAATAATGCTCTACGTGTGCCCTCCCTCTCAACTAGTCTCTTGTCAGTCTACCAGATCACTCACCTTGGTTTGGGCATGCAAGTTAAATTCACTCTAGATTTAGTATACATTAGGGAGTTGCACATTGATACTATTTTGGCTATGAGAATGGTCAATCATTAGACTCAGCTATATATATTATCACACTTTACTCTTGACTCTCCTTTAAATTCTTCAGAGTCCTCTTTAGACTCACCTGTACTTGATGACACTTTTGAGCCTGAGCTTCTTTTTGATATTGATAGCTCTTCTAAAAATTATTATAAAAGTGAAGTGGACACACCTCCACCATCTCCTTCTCATCTTCTAGATATTCGAGAGTTATTTCTTGATCCACCTACCTCTAGTATAGTTTTGACATTACAAGGTAATGGTCTACTGATCTAGGACACATCGGTCATTGGGTAATCTATTCCATAGTTTTAAAGGATTCCATAGACCTTCTTCACCTCTGATTCTATTACACCATCTTGGCATAGATCAGTTGGCCCACCTACCTCACATTATGTAGATCATTCCTTTCATAGGAATTACACCTTGGTTGAAGATCCATCGGGCACTTGGTAGACAAACTCATTATTTTAGGGTAATCCACTTCTCACATCTACTTTTGATTCATAGTCACTTTTGAGCATTCCTCTAGGGGAAATCAGATGGCTACAATCAAATGTAGACATTAGTGGGTCTTTTTAGCTCTCTTCTCTTCTTTAATATCTTTTGGAGAGGATTTTTATTCTTATGGGTTTTCTCCTTTACCCCAGTTTATGAGAGTTGTATTGTACTTGGGTACCTCATCAGGCCTCATTGTTGAGACCCAATTCTTCTACCCACCTAAGCTATGCTTCAAGGGGGTGTTAGTGTAGGATTTTTCCCACCTAGTGGTTTTACCTATATGTATTTTTAGCTTACTTAGGTTAGTTAATTAAGTCATTAGGGGTCATTTACCTTTAAGTGGGTTATAATTATGAGTTAGGGTTTTACCTTTTTGGTGACCTTATCTCACCCTATATGTACTTTATTTTTTCCTAAAGTGGCTAGTGCAAACATTTCATTTGTGGAATTTTCTTATTTTTTGAGCTCCCATTCTACCTCTATATGAATTTGACATTTATCGTGTGGCCACTATTCAAATATCTTGGAAAAATTTATCAAATATCAATGTGCATTTAGGGTTGCCATAGAATCTCCCCTTGTGTGATAGTCTAAAATGTTGTCATATGAGACACATACCAAGTTACATGGTCTGACTTTCATCTCATTACCTTAGATAACCTATCATCAACCACATTGGGAAGCTTAGATGGATGATACATTGAGAACCTCTTTATATCTAAGTTCTCAATAAAACAATAAGCCCCATGTTCTTCTACCCTATAGACATCATCCCATACATCTCATGCATGAGATGGACCCATATGAAAACCCTAAAATGGTAGAGTGTTCCTTGTTCCAAAATGGACTGACATAAGGCTATCATGTATAGTGGTACCTTACCATCCAACTTGTGACATAACAATCATGCTTTCATAAGCTCGATCATGGACTTTTAGATGTTTGGAATCTATATGATATATACGTCAAAAAAATTTACCCTCAATCTAGGGTATATCTTATTTGATCATGTCACCCACTAGGCTGGTGATTGCCTATCTTTCAGATCATCTATTGTCTTAGTAATCACTAGTGTCCCTCCTATCGACAATCCCAACAAAGCATGGACATCATATAGTATTATACCCACCTCAATGGTATCCCCATCCACCACCCATCAAAAATTTTTGGTCAATCATTCCCATTTTCCAAGGAACATGGAAAAAAGATCAATACTAAATTGGGTGTGCCACATCTTCATGATGCCTCTAAAACCCAATGTGACTAGTCACACTCTATCTAGAATAGTCAATAAATCCAATACATCCAATAGCCATAACACATCTATCAGACATTAATACCTCTGGGGTCTCGATAAACTATCAAACACCAAAGTATGTATCAGATCTCCATGTCATAAATAATCAAAATACATTCTTAAAATTTCAAACATTAACCACATAAATTAGTTGGTTTGATATAGTTTTTAGTTTTCTACATAATCAACCCCTTTAATACTAAATCGGCCCTGAAGTTTATTTTTGATACTATATCAGTCCTTTCCTTTTTCAACTAGATCAACCACATAAATACTAGATCGACCATCATCTTGCCTTAGGATACTATATTAGCCTTGTTATAAATAGTCACCCTCTTTTAGAGATACTACATCAGCCCTCTTCAATAAGATAAGTCAACCCTATTGTACATAGTCAACCATCATCTCAGTTATCCTCTCCTCATCATGATGACTTTATAGTCTCCAAATAGGTCTCTCAAAGCTCTATTTTCTCAAAATAGTAAAAATGACAAATTATTTTTTGTACCCTATTTATATTTACTATTAAAAATTATTTACCTTTCAAATATTTACTACTAGATTCCAATTTTTATCAAATCTTTTTTCTACTATCTCTTTTTTTGAACCATAAAATGTGATGACATATTGACATTACAGAGAATATTTTCACCTAATTATATGTCTATGTTACAATTTTTTTTTATTTTTTGCTCTTTTTATGCTAACTTATAAAGATTCACCTAATGTTTCCTACATTGGACACCTTCACATTTCTTACATCACATTATTTATTTACAACATTAAGGTAGGTAAAGGTATGTGTTTTTAAATTATATCATTTCATTTATCTTATTTTATTCATACTACATTTTATTCATCTTCAACATTATGTGTTACTATCTTATTTTCTTGAAGCACCATTATATGGTGTATCTAACTAACATGTGATGAGATTCAAGTGGGTAATATGTATACACACAATATTTTCAAACTTTGTCAATTACATATGTTTCTCTCTTTTAGGAACCTATCAAGTCTCAATATCTCTAAGTGCATAACTTAAGGGGTACACCAAGAAAGGGTTGGGCAGACCATTGGTGCTTTGCAGGATTGTTGTCCCTTTATTACCACTTTCTATCTACACAACCATATCCTAACAATATTCCCATAAGTTTTGCCTCCTCTTTTGCACCCTCCTTTAGTCATTTTCTACCTTCATTAGCCCTTACCTATCCTAAAATCCTTTTTTATAGTTTATGATATAATGTCAACCCTATCAACCCTAGAATTTAATTAAAAAAACTCATTTAGGCTCTAGGTCAGCCCCTGACCAACCTAGACCAAGACCTAATTTGCTTTTTATAATTGTGATATAGATTCAATTGGGCTGACCCTATCAACTAAATTTTTAGAAAGGACTAGGGTTAGATTCAGCTATATAAACACATTCACTTCATCATTTATGAGAGAAGAAAAGAAGAAGAGATATATATTACACATCTGCTTATCTACCATTCTAATTAAAGAACATAGCTTAGGTTTTAATACTTTCTTTAGAGACATGGATCTTGTCTCATGGAGAATTATTTTGGATGCATTGATAGGTTATGTATCCTATAGTTGATTTATCCTTTTCATCCTTACATACCATAAAAACCTCTTGTAAAACACCTTGGCCAAGGGAGTGATTTAGGATTAGTGGGTTTGTCTTCAAAGGTAAGTATTCCTAACTTTGTTCCTCCTTTGTAAGAATAGATAAATATGCATTTTTACTTATCTCCCATGCATTAGGATTTTGTATACACTAATGTGAGTATGTCTTTTATGAATGCTTAATTTTTTTATGTTTAATACCCCCACTTTGTGCCTCAAGCTTTGTTCAACACTAAATTAAACTTTACTTTGCTTTTGTCATTTACTTAGTGAATATGAAAACATAGGACCTAGTTAGGGTTATTACGTATTTTTGTTTGACTGGAGGCTTTGGAAGCCTCCCTAGTGATATTATTATGGTAAGATATCCCTTGGATAGGTATAGTGGATCCATATTAGTCACAACCTCTAATATATAATGTATCAATAATCAAGAGTGTAAGTAGGATTTATCTTGTCCAATCTAGGATTGATTTATATATTAGTTGTATCTCCCTTTGCATAAACTTTCCTTTTATGATATTGAGTTATATTGTGTGTGCTCTATTGTGTGTATCATGGCCATGAAATGATGTACTTATGATTGGATAAATATATGTTTACCTACTAATTTTTTTGTATCTTGATCCATATCACACACCTCCCTATGTATGTGTGTTGCCATGATCCATATCATTCACCATAATGCATAGTTTATTATTCAATTCTTATGTCAATAATGGTTATTATTATGTGCCTAATTGATATTTTTATCTTTATTTGACACTTTATCACTTAAAATACATGACTCATCTAGTATTTTTTGATATATTCATATTATTATTACATATTTTTATATAACATGATGTGGTTAACACTTTTATTTTGAGATAAGTAATTCATAGGCTAAATCCATCACTTCAAAAGTGGGGAATATTTTAGTGATATTTTCATAAAGATTCTAGCCTCAAACTTACAATTCATTTAGATTTTTGGAAATATCACATGATTAAAAGATTTCATATTGGTTTATATTATCAGTTTGGTTCAAAATATTGTACAAATGCTTGTAGATTAAAACAACTTTTGGGTGAATATTCAATGTATATACACACATTTCATAGTAACATAAATTATATGTTTTCAAATATTTCATATTTAGGACAAAATGAGTTATAAATACATAATAATTAGATATCATGCTAGCACTAATTAGATAAAATTATGGGAATAAACATTTTTCATGTGTGTATAATTTTAGTTTTTCTATGTTGGTACCAATTAGATCAGATTATGGGGCATAGACATTCTTCATGCACACATTATTATAGTTTTCTATTTTAAGATCATGTAAATTATTTGACATTGATGGTATTTAATGAAATAACTAAATTTATAAGATCATATGTGGTTGTTTATTCACCCTACATGAGCCTAATATAGGCTTCCCATTTCATCCCATTTCATCTTAAGTTTTAAAATCAGTTAAATGAGTAGTGCAGTGGAGGTTCAATGTCTCTCAATAGCCTAAAATGACTACCAAGGGTTATGGAATGTATTTCCCATCCCATGGCCTTTGCCTTAGTATATTTATACATTGGGACATGATCAAACCCAATATTCAAGGTGTCAATATGAAGTATAGTCTCTAATGCTTTAGCATGAATCATCATCTCCAAAGCATCATAGGGAAGCATGGTTCACCCACTTACATGTGTATGCCTTCCATGGTATTCAAATTTTATAATTTTAATTTTCAATTCATATTTTATTTTAATATATAGACATTATTTTCTACATGTTCATTATAGGTTTGCATGGAATAATTTACAAACTTTGAACCTTTTCCCCAAAATAAAGTGTGTTGTGCACACTCAATTACATCTCTTTCTCCTTTTATTTTGACATTATTTTTAATTTCAATACTATAATAAAATAAGGGAATTTGTAGACACTAAACTTTGGTAGTATAAACTTGTAAATGTCATTTTGACCTATCTTTACCTTACATGACTTGTACCTACACATATAGATCTTGCACATCCTTATCTTCTATCCACCTGCTTTATATAGACCTAACCTTCTTGATTTACTATTAGTCATGAATAATAATTCCATTATATGTGCATAGCATTTTCATTATCATACTTTAATTGTCTCCATATTATCATATTGGTATTCATTCCTTTTAGACAAATCTTTCAAGCTTATATGCCTATAAAATTCATAAGGTGTCCAAGCCTAGAATACCTATATTTATGCCAAGGAATGGTCATTTTTAAAATTCAAATTATCTTTTATAATTTTTATTGTATAATTTTGCATGTTGGTGGTGTGATAAATTACCCAAAGAGTCCCATAGAAATACACACTAGGTATATGCCTATTTCATTATCTAGTACTAATTAAAGATACATATATACACTTCTATAATTTTAGAAATAATACCCTATACTTCTTATTATATCCCAAATTTGCACCCTAAGGAGGGTTACTCTAGCCTCCTCAAATTTGTAATAACATTGAAACACCTCATATGTTGTGGGTAACAATTATAAGAGGTGAATCTCTAGATTATGGGCTATCTCCTATGTACAACACCTAAAACTAATCACTAACCTACTTGATTTGAAGGACACGGGATATAATGAAATTAAACACTACTCTAATGGAGGTGATGAACCAATATAAACTCCACAACTTGATTGAATTTTTAATGTAGAAAGCAACTATAAAGTTGATCTCAAAATCCAAGGTTATTCTAACACAATGCTTCAATATAAATGTAAAATATAATGTATCCTTTAATTTGGATGACTAATAGGTATAATAATGGATACTAATAACCCTCATTAAACTTGAAATCAGACAAATCTACTAGGTACACATCCTATGACCTAGAAACAAGATTACTCACATAAAGAATGAAAGAGATATATGAATGCAAGAAAAGAGAGCTATCGCTTGTCATTCAATCAAAAAAACTACTTCACACACTTAATGAAAGATTTGAGAAAGATAAAACTAGTTTGAATTATTTTTTCCAAGGTAAATCACTATTAACTTTAGTAGGGATTCACTATACCAATGTTTGGATGATGTGGCCTCTAGGCCTAGAAAATGGATTTTTGCTCCACATACTTCCCACACATGTGAAACTTACATTAAGTGTTTGATTCACTTTCCCTATATTATATCAATGCTCCATGCCAAATTTAGGATTTTGAGACTTTGTGTAGATAGGTAAACCATGAACTAGTAAAAAAACTTAGCCTTTCACAAGCCCTTTTCATATTGTCTTAAAGTAAATATTTTGACCAAAGAAGGAATAATACAACCCAAGTCACCTCTCCTAATGCTTTTCATCCATTCATATGCTCAAAAAAATATTTTCTATCCAAAACACTATAAAATTAAAGTATTTAATGTAGTTGTATAGGTGACAATACCATCAAGGTACATCATGAGGACCTCCCTAGAGTTATCAATGATGTTCAATAGGTTTCATGAATAATCCAACTCATTTGAATCACCTTGGAGGCCAATCTCTCTCATCGGGTCCTTATTAGGGTTTTATGAGTGTTTAAAGTAGTTTGAGTTATTAACAATTGTTCATAAACACTAGGGCCTTAAATCCTAAAAAAAATACAAAAATTTCAAGTAAACAAGTGTCCTCAACTACCCCTAAGTGTTTATATTCCCATGCAACTTGTCCATATAGATATAAGCACAAGAAGATGTTCCTCGGGTCTCTATTATGCCATTGAAGAGTACTTTACAATATTAAACGTTATTCATAAAGGTTAGAGACCTAATCTACTAAATAATTCTATAATATTTAAGTATGGGGAATCCTTTACCATCCCTAAAATCCATTATACCCCATGCTTAATGTCAAAGTCACATTGAGAAAGAGAATCTTGGTCCTGAACTACAGCCATGCACTAAAAGAGCTTGAGAAGGTCTTATATGCCAAATTGGTCATTTTATTGTCTTTTTATACCTATGAATGCCCCTCTAGGGTCTTTAACATATTTTATCAACTTATCAATGTTCTCAAATTCTCAGTTTACCCTTAATAGACCATTCTTTTCATGACTGTAATTACAGGTATCTGTGCTTGGTCTTAGGGTCAACAAGACTAAACAAACCTATAATACTTGTCATCATTTTCATTGACTATGAGGATTATATAAGGTCATGATATCACAAGACTCTCTCTCAACCAACTATGCATATACACTTTACAAGGTAGGTTTGTAGGTGCCACACTAATTTTGTGTCTGTAGGGGTTGAAGTGAGTATGTCTTAGTCCCTTTCTTTGGTCATTCTTTTAGGTTTATTTTTTATTCCTAGTGACTTTATTCAATTACTCACCTAAAATATAATTCCATTATTATACATTATATCCTCTTTTCAAGTTTAAAACTAGCATGAGTTTCTCAAGTAATATTTTAAGTGATCATTGAGGTTTTAGCTGGATTTAGAGTTTAGGATCTCAATGCAAATCACTGAGCATTTCAATGACTTTTGTTTCAATTTTGAGGACTTAGTGTCTTATTTTTAACCTTCTCAACTCTTTTAAGGCCTTGAATCCTCAAAATCATACACCTTTTTTCTTTTACCTACTTAATACTTGGTTGTAGGTGGTGATTGGATGATAATTTTTGAGATTTAAGATTAAAATCTAGCTTTTTCAACTAGATTATTGAGACCTTGAAATTAATTAAACCTCATTAAAGGATCCCCTCATATTCAAATTAGCCCTCTATATTTTTTTAGAACTTTCCATTTTCTCAAGCATACATGTTCTACCTATATTTTTCCTATAGGTCTATTCAAGTTTCACTTTCTTAATGTATTTGGTAATCCAATGAGAGAATTGTGTGAGTTTGGGCTCTATTTGAATGGACTTCATTTTTTCATTTCATCTCACATATACATTCTCAAGTGTTTTCCATCTTGACTCTAGGTCCAAAAACTTCAAAATTTAAATTATGACATATCCCTCATGAAGGCTCTTCTTGACTCATAGAAGCTCACACATGTGAATCTATTGGAAATAAACATGGAATGATTGTGAATATCCATAAAGACATCCTATAGTCCTCTTCATGCTACAATGAGCTCTAAAATTCATGAAATTAGTGTAAAACATGAGCTTGTGGGGTTTACTAAGTATTTTTGATTGCTCATCTTATTAGCAATGGCTCATACAACTCAACCCCTTAAACCCTAAAATACTTTCATGAATATTAATCCCATGATGGGTCCATCCTATTCCTAGGATAATTTTACCCAACTCCTTTGTACATTCATGAAATAGGCATAAACTTTTATCCTTCCTAAGCTTGTGAAGAGCTTAATTAGGATTCTAACTGATTTCCTACATTTGTTGACCTATAAATAACTATTTAAGTTCATTTTTAATGTGTAAAAGTCAAAAATACATTATTACACACATTTTCACCTAAAGGTGGATCTTCTTGGTCGTACAAGTGACTTGAAATTACTTTTTTTGCATGATTCTCCATCTTTGGATGTTGGTCTACTGATTTATCTAACCCTAACTATTATATGACCACCCCCTAAAACCATACATTTTACAAGCTCTCTTTGAATATTTTTCCTTTTGAAATATATGTATCATTCTTCCAAATTAGTTTAGAGAGTGACTTAAATAACTTGGGGTGTTTAACAAACATGGTGTAAGACTAATGCATGGCTATATGAACTTAAAGACATGACACAACTCATAAAATGAACTATCATAATGATATAATCCTGACTACACATGAAAAACAACATTAGCTCATAAATGGACTTGAAGACTATACAAGTACATAAAGAGACCAAACCTTAAACAATTCAAATCAAGGACTTAATTGACCACTACAAGACCAAAGGTGACCATCTAAAATCCTGGAGAGCCCTATGATTTTTTTTAAAATATAGGGGTTGAATAATTTTGACCTGGGGGTTAAATTTGGTCAACACTTCCCAATTCAAAAATTAGTACAAGGAGTTATCCCTATCTAAGATTGAATAACCGAAGCCAAGTCAAGTTTGTTATTTTCAAGTTTATAAATATATATTATATGTTACATTAATAAATATATCAACATTACACACATGCATATAATAGGAAGAATAATGTGTGGTTTGACTTCCCTCTTTAAAGTGTTGGATATGTAGGTAATGCTTAGCCATTCGTCGAGGAGTGGTTAAAGTTAGCTCAACCCACCTTCTTCCCATTTTGTTTAAAGAAAAATAGTGTCAAAAGTGTACCTAAGGTTTCAAAAATAAGGAGATACGTTTATGGATTTATATACACAACGTGGACTTGATATTATACATGGAAATAGATTTGAAGAAGGTGCAATAACTTATGCAAAAATAGTGAGGCACATGATAAGATCTTGATATTCAATATATGAAAAAATACCCTTAAGGTAGGGAAGCACCATATAATACTCCTTTAGGAAGGAATAACTCCACAATGTCTCTTTGAGGGGACAACCTCCAATAACTTCTTACAGTAGAAGACTCAATGCTTTCTTGATATCTTTACCATGATAATCATCTCTTATATATACATCTATCTAACCCATGGATGGATAACCTCCTAATCCCAATGTAGGTTGACCATTACCCAATGTACTACTTCCACAAGTTACTCTATTATACTAATATATTATACCCATATAACTAAGGGGATGTGTGCCACATGTTGACATCTCCATCAACACATATACATCAATATATCATATCCCTAGGTACATAACATTACTTCCCTCTTTGACATGTTTCATCCCTAAAACATAGGAAGAAACTAAATAATGAGTGTGCTTCAAATCATTGCACACTTGTCTCCAATCTTGATCATCTAACCATCCATATGTGATCTTGGCAGGTGATATCTCTCCAAGCTTGTGTCTAAAATCCATTATGCTCCTCTGATTTCATTCATGATCATAATTATACTGCTTTGGTGTCCAAGCATTATTATTCCTCTTTTTATTTCATTTACCATATTCCATTGCGCTACTCTGATTCCAACCATGACCATATTAGGTATTCTTCCATGCATAGTCATAGTATTTTTTCTTTGGATTTCATGCATATCCAAAATTATTGAAAATTTGATTTCCTGTATAGACAAAATGATTGTTGTTATGACACTTCATCACCTGGTTCCATGATTGTTTCCTCTAATGATGATGTGGGTGTCTATATACCTCAACCTTTTCCAATACTTTGACATTATCCACCTTTACTTCTACCTCTTCTACCTTTTCCTTCTTTGTCTCTTGAGTAGATGAAGTGTTCATTTGTAGTGTGTATTTATCTATATCATCTAAATCTTTATCATGATCTTCATCACCTATTTTAATCTCATCCTCATGATCTACTTGGATTGTTATTGGTGCCTTTTTCACTATGATATCTTGTAAAGTGATCTTCTTTTTCCTATACCAAAACTTCATGAACTTTTTATGAACATTAATATTCATTGTTCCAAAAGTCTCTAACCATGGATATCCTAGAACTATATCCACATCATCCATATCCAAAGCATAAAAATCTGAATGCAAAACATATTTTTCCATAATGAGCTTCAGATCTTCAATCATTGAAATATTCTTACCATCTACTTGAACCTCTTTGATATTATTTGCTTGAACATGTAGATTCTTAGACACATTCATGTTGATGAAGTTATACTTACTGGTATGATTTATGGACACAATAACCCTTTTCTTATGAATGCATACATGAAATTGAAAAATTGATTCAGATTTCTTTGGAGCCAAATAATTTGAACCTTTATCATCATCATCATCTTCTTCTTCTTCTTCTTCTTCTTCTACTACTACTACTACTACTACTACTACTACTACTACTACTACTACTACTACTACTACTTCTTCTTCTTCTTCTTCTTCTACTACTACTTCTTTTTCTACTTCTTGTTTTATAGCCCAATGATCTAAAAATATCTGTTCCATTTCTTTACATGAAGAAAACCTTTCTATACAACTCAATTGATCAAACCAATGTAGTGCAAGCCTAGACAAAAAAGGAAGTAATCATCTTTTCCTAAAATTTCTTGTAAAATGATTCTCCAAAAGGATCCACCATTCTCTAGCATCAATATCATCTTCCCCTGAAAATTTTTGCAACTCCATGATCCACAAAAAAAATCAAGGTTCATGAAACCCTAAAATGTCAAAATTGATCCATAAAAATCACAACAATTCACTTCAAACAACTCAAAAAATTTAAATTTTTGACTAAGCTTTTCTTATATCTGCTTACATCTCCAATAAAAATTTTGAATAAAAATTCCATATATTTTAGAAGATATATCAAAATTATTATAAACCCTAAAATAGTAATAACTCCCTCAAAACGAATCAAAAAATCTCAATTTTTTTATTGTGCCTTATTTGAAATATTATCCATATCCATTAAAAAAAATTGGAAAAAATTTCAACCAATCAAAAATTATTGATGATTAAAAAAAAACTAGGGTTTCGCTCCACAAATTGCCCAAATCGAAGCTCGAATACCACTTGATAAGATCTTGATATTCAATATATGCAAAAATACCCTTAAGGTAGGGAAACACCATATAATACTCCTTTAGGAAGGAATAACTTCACAATGTCTCTTTGAGGGGACAACCTCCAATATCCTCTTACAATAGAAGACTCAATGCTTACTTGATATCTTTACCATGATAATCATCTCATATATATATATACATGTATCTAACCCATGGATGGATAACCTCCTAATCCCAATGTAGGCCGACCATTACCTAATGTACTACTTCCACAAATTACTCTATTAGCCTAAAATATTATACCCATATAACTAACTAAGGGGATGTGTGCCACATGTTGACATCTCCATAAACCCATATACATCAATATATCATATCCCTAGGTACATAACACACATATTCATAAGACTAAATTAGAAAGAACATATGCCTACATTAGATGATAGTATCTAAAGGTTGGAAGACTTGTCCAAGAAAATCCAAACACTCATGTTATTGCTCCTAGTGACATTTATTCCATTTTTAGTTATTTAAGATAACAACACATAGTCTCATATCTACACATAATAGTAACATGCTAAGTATCTAAATCCCTTAGTGCTTTCCATAAATAGTAAGTGTAAAGTGTTCATTAATATTCTAATTTATAATTTAGATTAATGTTTTATTGTAATAGATTAAACAATATAAATAGTTCAAAATTTCTATCGTATTAGATACATTAATCCAAAAATAAGGTAAAACACACACAAGGTAATCATATGGGAAAGGGAGCCTAGAAATGATTGGATTTATAATCTTCATTGTTGTAGACAACCAAATTTGACACAATCTCATTTAAAATATCCATTTTTACATAATATTAATTATTTGGACTATGTTTAGCTAACAAATGGATTATTGGCATGCCTTGGTCTAAGTCTTAGGCTTATCACTCTTATTTTCATTTTACATCTTGTTATGTATGATTCCAAATTGGGCACTTGATTATTGATATTAGATTTATTTTATTTGGTGTTTTAGGTGTTTATGAAGGTTATTTAATTCATTTATATCTTTAATTAGTTTTTTGGTCATTTTGGGGTCATAACTTCAAATTAAGATTAGTTAAAAGTTGATTTTCACTCTATCCATACATTAAAAACCTTCATTTGGTATTAGATACATGCTCAAGAAAGGTTCAAAAGGTTTTTCAGGTCATTATTAGAAGAAGCAATGGTTTCAATTAGTTTTTTTTCTATTAATATTCATGTTTTTTAAAGTGAAAAAATTAAGAACTAGAGAGATATGTTGAAAATAATCCTTGTGTGGAAAGGAGTTTGGGAGAATGTTCTTCTTAGATACACCACCACTTAAAGATTAGAATACCTTGACACAATATTAGAAAAGAAAAAAAGGATGAAGAAAATGGAGATTCACAAGTTTTATTCTATCTTCATAGTGTCATTGACCCCAACATCTATCCAAGAATTACAAGATGCAAGAATGCCCATGAGACATGTAATACCTTAGAAAATTCATATCAAAGATCAATAAGGTAAGAAAAACAAAAATCTAGACCCTTAAAATGAATTTTTATAATTTTATAATTTTAGATTCTAACAAGTAGGAGATTATTGCACAAGGGTAAATATTTGGTAAATATAATGAGGGTTTACGGAGAAATTATAAAAAGATGTGTTATAGTAAGAATCATTTTGAGATATTTAAGATAATGATGGTTACATATCCTGATCACTCTTGAAGAATGTAAATACATGAACACTATAAGTGTTGATGAGTTAATGGGTTCTATTTTGTCTCATTAATAAAACATGGGATTATATATAAGAGATATAGAACATGGTCTGGAACATGCACTTGAAACCAAGGAAAAGGTTTCAAACACCAAAGAGAAAAATAAAAATCAGAATCAAGGGAGTTTACAAAATTAAAATTAAAATGGGAAAGCTAAATCTAATTTTAAAGGTAAAATAAATAGATACTTTACTTGTTATTAATGAAAAAACCAAGAGACATAATAAATATTTAAAGAAACTAGCAATTGTTTAACCTTAAAATTTTAGATTGGGTTTATCTAGGGTTAAAGGGGATAGGGATAGTCTAAGGTGCAAAGATGATAAACTATCTCTATAGAAAGCCAATTCGATTATAAACATAGATATAACATATTTTTAATTCATTAAATTGAGATAGGCTAAAAATAATAAGTATAACTATGCTAGATAGGGAAATGATAAAAAAGTGATGTACTTAGCTAGTTATGTTATTGATACAATTCAAGATCTAAAACAAGCATGAAGTAGACTAAAATATGATTTTAGAATAGTCACTAAATTCTAGATTAAGTTCCTCTAGATTTGTGGGCATTAGCATCAGTCTTGGATGGTTGCATCAATGCTACTATCTAAACCTGAAATAGGGGTCATGTACATAATATCTACTAGAAAAGGATGTGACCACTTGGATACTTTTGGGTTTGTATTTACCTTTGCTCTGGTTCATTCATATCTATTTTATGGACCATTTATCTTTATGAAATTATAAAACCCTAGTTATTTATCTTCATAGTGACCCTAGGGAAAAATAGGTTAGTGGGCACATGATGTCAAGTTAAACCAAAAGACCCCTATGTCAATGAGTACTTCCTACATAACCAATCCTATAAGAGGGATTCAAATGGATGTAGATCTCCCCTATGTGTTGGCTTGTGTGTGAATCATGTAATGTGTAATAAGTAGGTATAAAAGTGACCTAACTTGTAACTTCACAAATATAAACTTTAGGTCTAATTTTACCAAGTGTAAAAAACTAAGTCACTATATAATAGATAAATATCATCTACATTACCCCCCACCCTTCAATACAATAATGAAATTGTTAGTTTAGAGGAGAATAAATGTGTACCTAGGTGTGTATAACATACCTTGCCTTTTATTGAGTCCAACTTCAGTACTTTGCTAGTGACTAAATTGTAACCAAAATCATGTTACAATATGTAATAAGTTCATATAATCTAAAATTGAAATTATTAAAAATATTGAAATTGAAAGAGCAAGGTTTAGGAGTACACATGTGTATTGATGTAACTGCATTGCCTATTGGAAAGTTGATTTGAAATATTTATCATTATAAGGCTCTAAAAATAATATTAGGACAATTATATATAAATATAGAAAGTGCATGTATCAAAAGAGATAGAGAGAAAGAGAGATTGTAAGGCACATGCCCCCAACCTTAGAGAAAAGGTGAGTTTTCACTTGATGGTCGAGATTATCTCAACTATGTATCCCAATCATACTTATAACCTACTGAGCATGAGTGAACAAAGTTAACTCATATTTTAAAATTGGTAATACTATATGATAAAATAAAATCAAACCTAAAATATTATAAATATTGAGCGATTAATCACCTCAACTATACCAAAAAGTGAACCAACTATTGTAGTAGATTGGATCAATACATTCCATAAAAGTTCATCCTAGTGGCCGATGATAATCCTTGAGATTATTTTGAATTATAAAAATAATTTTTATTTTGTAATAACATGTGCACATTTCATATTATATACACATTATATATGTCTCATACTAAAATTGTGTATAACAATTGTACCAATGTATATAATTCTACCATAATTTTGAATCTAAATCATGTAACTCTGTACTTTGGCTAATTTTAAAACTATTAAAGTATGGAGGAATTTATTATAAAGCATTCCCCCATTATATATGGAGAAATTTTAAAACTAAAATAAGTACCAATAAGGAGGACATTCTTCCAAAACATGCCTCCACTAAATCTAGGTGTGTCAAATATTGAATAAGTGTGGATAACATGCTTACAATTCATGCCCCCACTGAATTTAAAAATTATGCCAAATGTGAATAAGTGTGGATAACATGCTTTGAAAGCATGCCCCCACTGAATCTAAAAATCATGTCAAATGTGGAGAACATGCCTCTATGCCATGCCCCCCCACTAATATTCCATACTTTTGAGGTGAAGAAATAATAGTAACCAATATTTACCTCACCTAAATAGGATAATACAAATGTATTATTTATTAATCTAACCGTGTAGCATATAGAAGAACATGTCTAGGTAAATATATCATTGAAGCACAAAGAACAGTTAAAATCACATGAAGGCCTAAGATACATGATAAATATCATGGAAATGTATATATAGCAACAATACAATCTCAATAATAAAATAAAGTACACACATGAGATCACTCAAAATCAAGTCAACATACAATGGTATAAGGAGACTGCAAATAAAGAGCATGTTCAAATGTTGCACACTCAAAAGGACATGACATATTCGAATATCCACAAAAGTAATAATGACATATTCAAATGTCCATACAACCAAACAATGATGTGATTTATTTATCTTGAATCATTTCTCTTAGGATTTCACTTGGACTCTTATTACCCTTTTGGTGAATTTTTGAATCTCTTGTTCTAAATTTATTTTATTTTATCTTTTCATTTAGACGTGAAACCTTATTTGGAATAATATTGGTAGATGAGGATGAAAACACATGATTAACACTACCATGTGTTTGATTTTGTAGGAGTGTAATCTAATTTTGTAAATATTTTATTAACTTCCTCATATTAGTGATTTGATCTATTAGGGATTCACAAGCACAAACCCTAGGTACCTTAGATTGAACATGCATACATGTGCCACTACCTTACCCCACACATAAGTGATAGTATGGACCTAGTTAGAGGGATGATATCTATCACCCTCCTTAGGGTAAGGAGGTGATAATATGGACCTAGTTAGAGGGATTATATCTGTCACCCTCCTTGGGTTAAAGAGGAGGAAGAGGCTCATCTTTATCCATTTTAAATGTTCTAAATAACAAAATGAGGATAGGGTATGAAAGACACACAAAATCTAGGGATAAATCCACTTTGTTGATGTATTTTTTATATTTTGAAATAATTTTGAATTTTTTTTTTCAAAATTAGCAAATTATAAATAAGATAAATTAGAAAGTTTATAGAACACCCTAGGAGTTACATTAAATGACACATAGGTTGGGTTCACCAAATGCTTAACCCTAAATTTATAAATAGGGTTATTTAGGGTTAAATTAGATAGAGATAATCTAAGGTATAAGGTGATAAACTATCTCTATAGTAGGACAATTAGATTCTAAACTTAGATATAACATATGTTGAATTCATTAAACTGAGATAGGCTAAAAATAGTAAGTACAACTATGTTATTTATGGAAATGACAAAGAATTAATGCACTTAACTAGTTCTGATGTTGAGATAGTTATGGATATAGAATGAGTAGAAAGTAGATTGGAAAATGATTCTGGAATAGTCACCAAATTATGGATTAAGTGCCTCTGGAACTATAGACACTAATATAATCCATAGATGGTTATTTCAATGCTAATATCTAAACCTGATATAAGTGTCTCATATAGAATACTTATTAGAAAAAGATGTGACAACCTAGATGTTTTTAAGTTTATCTTTAACTTCAATCTAGTGCATTGATATAGGTTATGATTGGTCACTCTTCATGAAATTAAAAAACCCTAGTTCTTTGTCTTCATAGTGACTCTGGAAAAAAGGGATTAGTGGGCACACAATGTCAAATTTTACCCAAAGACCCCATTGCCAATGAGCACTACTTACATATCTAATACTCCAAGAAGGGCATAAAATGGGTGTAGTTATCCCCTACATGTTCTCTTAAGTGTGAATCATGTAATGTGGGATAAGTAAGTACAATAGTGACCTATCTTGTAACTTATAAAATATAGCTCTTGAATTGATGTTTTTGTAGTACATACCTATGTTTATATTGTCTTTATGACTAATATGGCAATAAGAGAAAATAGGGAAGCTTTTCTCACTTGAGTTATTGATTAAATGCCTTTTATATATTATCTGGTGAGTAGGTAATAAGTTTATACATTTTTTAGGTGAATAATGAATGAAGATTGATCTTGTATTTATATCAATCCCTTTGGATAAGTAACTCACATTAAATCACTTAATCTTACCATTTGGATGTGATTCATTTGTAAATTGGATGACTTTAGGGCATTGGAAACTTGCATCAAATTAGGACACCTACATCGACACATGTGTCTATTTGGGATGGTACTGTCTAGGGAAAAAGAAATTAGGAATAGACTCAGAACTTATAGAGGTGGAATATTAATAAGTTTTAATCATTCTAAGCAAGATATAAGGTCTTGGTCATGAACATAAGACTAGTCAAACCAAGAGATAGGCCAAGGGAAATAAGATATAGTAGATACAAGACTTTTGAAAGAGGTAAAGGTCAAGAACTAAGAGGAGAAACCAAGGTCTAAGTTTTTTAAGTGTATATGACTAAGGTGCTATTTAATTCATAAATATTATCTACAAAAACTAAGAATCAAGCTAATCAAGAGAGGGAAAAGAAGAATTTTCAAGATGAACAAAGTGAGTTTCAAGAGTACTAAAATTATTGTCTCACATGTGTTTTGAGAATATATGATGGAAATAATTTTTTGTCTCTTGATTCATGTTGATTGAATCACATGACAAGTCACAAAGATGGTTTTATCAAGTTAGATGATTCCTTCAAAAGACAAGTGTAATTGGGAAATGGAAAGTCCATCCAAGTTGAAGGAAATTTAATCATTCAAATCAATACAACTCAAGGTAAGTATGAAATTAAAGATATTTAATTTTCTCCAAATATATGTCAAATTTTGATTATATTTGGTCAATGAGTAAAAATGGGTTTCAAACTAATTTTTGAAGATTGTGTTTATTATATTTTGATAAGAGATATAAAATTAGATTGAATGGTAATTCCTATATGGAAAAGAATATGATGTTTCCATTAAATATAAATATGATGAAGGATGGTACTTGTTTTTTCACCATTGATTAGTTTAAAATGTTTTGAAATTTAAGATATGGCTATATCAGTTTTAAGAGTTTACATATTATTAACACAAAGTGTATAGTAAGAGGTCTTCCCAAGCTAGATTTTAAAAATATGATGCATGAAAGTAATGTATTTTTGGAAAACATTATAAGGAATATTTTCATATCACAAATGGAGAGAAAACATACCTTTGGAGCTGGTCCTTTCAAATTTATGTGGACCAATATCTTACATAAGTATTGGTAAGAATTTGAACTTCATTTCCTTCATAGATGATGTTATAAGGTTTATGTGGATTTATTTATTGAAATAAAAGAGTGGATATTTTTTATCTTTTAAAAATTTCAAATATTTGGCTGAAAAATAATGTGGCAATTCCATCCAGTCTTTAAGAATAGATAGAGGATGTGAATTTTTCTCTAACTAATTTAATGATTTTTGTTCTTCACATGGAATCAAAAAGCAGTTAAGAACTCACACACCATAAAAAAATGTTGTTGCTTAAATAAATAATAGATCCATCAATGAGTTAGCAAGTAATATTTTGCATAAAAAGCACTTAAAAGGTGTTTTTATATTGAATCAATAAAAATAATAGTCTACATCATTAACATAATTCCTACAATGGAAGTCAAAGACAAGACACCTTATGAAGCTTGTTATGGAAAAAAACTAGTTCTTTTTTATCTTAAGGTATTTAGTTGTTTGGATTTTTTACATGTTCCAAATGAGAAGAGGAAAGAATTAAATATAAATATTTTTCCTCATATTTTCATAGGTTATATCAATGAAATCAAAGAACACAAGTTTTATAATCATGCTAGTGAATCCATAATTGTTTCTAGAGATTGTAAGTTTTTAGAAAATGAAGCATTTGTTGATTCTGATCATATAGCTAAAGAATTCATAAGTGAATGGGGGTAGCATATTTAATTTTATTTTGAGGGATTATTGTTGTAAATTTGTCATGTCAAGGCCAAATTCCAAACCCTACCACTAAAAACTTTCATTGACTATCAAAATGTTCATTGACTCTCATTTTAAGAGTGAGTTTTAGTGTCTTGTCATGGTCTTGTCTCTGATGTGTGTCATGAGTTTATCTAGAATAATTAAATATATGTAAGGTATGAAAAAAACTATAGGTTTTTAAGGTGTGTTCAAGATACATAAAATCTTAGTTCAAGCCTTTTAAGAAGGCTATAAGGTATTATTCATGGTACTTATTGACAATTTTCCATGTAAAACCTTATATTTTACCTCAAAAGTGAAGGTTTTGGTTTTAAAATATAAAATTAAAATTTTAAGGGCCATGAAATCCTTAATAATACTTTGAAACACTTTCATATTCATTAAATTTTCTTAATTAAATGTTTTATACTTTGAAAAGTATCTCTTCATGCAACTCTAAGGCATATTTTAGCCTCAAAAGACTCCCACATGCCAAATTTATCCATTTAAAGATGTAACTACCTTATTTATTTTTTTAATATCCTTATTGGCTTTTAATAATCCTTATTATTCCCTAAATTAGTGGTCTCAAGCTTTAAATGTGGAGAAAATGCAAAACAAAGGCTATTTTTATGAGTTTCATACAGGGAGTATGAACTTGTATGGCCCTTTTCATATAGTAGGCATCATGAGATTGAAGGAGGAGTTATCATAGGTTTTAAATAAGAAATTAAATAAAAAATGATATCATATAGGCCCAAAATCATTTCCCTCCATTTACCTTGCTTCTTTGCACATAATGAGAGCCCTTCATGTTTGTAGATGCTACGACCATGAGAGAGAAAATCAAGGTCTAAAATTTTGGGTAGAGAAATGGGTCTTAGAGAGATTTCATATATGGACATTGGTTCTCAATTTATCTCTCTCTCTTTTATTAACCATCATTTTTAATTCAAGGAACTCATTAGGTGTTTTTCATCCAAGCAAACAACTAATTTTTTGAGATTTCTCCTCATCTGAGCATCATAGCAAAAAAATCCAAGTTTATGGAGTTTCTCAGGAGCATGAGCCACATTTACATGGCATTATTAAACTTATTTTCACATGTGTGATTCCATATGGATCTCAATAATACAATATAATTCAAATCTAAAATATGCAAGCATATGAAGAGAGTTTGTATAGTTTATGAGAGAGAAGGAACATCAAGTTTTGTTAGATTCTTCTTTGATTGGGTTTCATTCATGTCATGTGTTCCTCATTAAATATTCTCAAAAGTTTCCTCAAATATCCATGGAAAGTAATCCATAAGTGTTTTCTTAACATCTTCATGGAGTCACAATTTAGCATATGTTGAGGAAAGTCAACATATGTTAAGGTTTTAACAGACTCCTAGGTTTCCATTTTAACACCATATACCTCCTCCAAAGGCCTCCAAAATGTTGTATCTTTTTGAGGGAATTATTATGATTTATTAATACCTTAAAAATAGTCTTGACATACACTTTCTCTTTTTTACCTCCATCATGTTGCATCCATCTACACTTTCTTCTCACTACCTTTCACTGTTGTAAAGCTTCATCTCCACCTCCATTCAATGTTTCCCATAATCCATCACCATATCACCACCTTCCATCCACTTTCATCTCAAGTATGCACTACAAAATATGAATCAAGGCTATTTGAAACATCATGGTTATGAAATAAGGTATATAAAACCTTAAAATCTTGCTAAGACTAAGTGAATCATCATCTACAGCCAAAGTAAGAACATCAACCGTATCTTGCTAAGGTCAATTTCAAGGAAGGTCTATGATTTGACGTACCTAATCAAGGTTTTAACTCTCTTTAAGTTATAAAAACACTATGGACATGTTGGTATACTTCTCAAGCTCAGTCATGAGCCTAATCCTTGCCATAGTCTGTATAAGCAATAAGAATCTCCACCTACAACCATACTAAGAAAGGTGAGATAAAATATGAAATCTTAAATCAAGGTCAAGACTATTTGAAGAGAAATTAGAACTCAATAAGAAATTCAAGGGAACATGAGAGAATTAGGTTTAACATGTTAACCCTTCACTAAGCTCAAAACTATGAGAATTATATTGTTATGGCTTGCGGTTCATTGAAGTTACTACCCAAAATTTGTGGGTCACAAGAGATATGGTAAGATTTATCATAATCAAGCAAAAATTGTAAGGTAACATAGTCTCTCTCCCTCATAAAATAGTTGCCTACAATCATGAAAGCACATGCTTATCTCTAAGTTTTTGAAGAGGAAGAAATCAGAGTGGTCTAATGAAATATTTGCATGGTTAATGTATAAGTCATAATAAATAATGATGATATGAATAAGATAAATACATGAATAGGGTTTCCCAAAGCAAATCTATAGTCAAGGTCAAATTTTGAAGTGTCCACCTATAGCCATAGGTGGTCAATTGCATTGATACATCCATATACTCTCAAGGTACAACTCAAGACATATTAAAGTCAAGGAGGGTAATCTTGTAAAGTCACATTTTAAATCCAATTAAAATTTTATATTTTCAAACATTCAACAAAGATCACGACCTCTAATACAAACCAATTAAAGTATACAAGCCTATGTACGTATTAGGACTATAAGACCCTAAAATCACCCTTTAAGATCAAATACACCAAAGGAGGTGAGAGGAAGTTTTAAAACCACTTTTGAGGTCTCAAGGTTCCAAATTTACATATAATTGATCCCAAACACTTCCATCTTCTCCAATCACGACCTACAATAGTATGATAGAGGTAGTCACTTTAAGAGTCTTTGAAGGGACATGATGTGATGATAGGATGCATAGGTTGAAAAAATGAATAATGAAGGATATGTGGTAATACAAGAATGTTTTTTATTTCTTAATAAAATCCTATAAATAATTATTCAACCCAAATACAAATGTAAAACATGAAAATATAATCATACCTATAAACAGTCAACTCCATGGATAGTTTTTAGAGAATTTCTAGTTTTGGATCACCTACACATGGAGATAAACTATCAAATTTGGTAAATATTATATCAAATGCTATATAAATATTAAAATTACATCATAAAGTTCATACAAGTGGTTTAATTTCTCACTGTTCTATCACAAATAGACCCCAATCAATTAAGAGATCATAGAGGAGGCTAGATGCACATTTGGAAAGCTTTGAATAGAAATAGAGGGTTTAAACCTAATGATATAGTTTTAAATGGATAAAATGGTGATTTTTAGTCCTCATGTTTCTTGGGAGATCTATCACATTCATGCTTACAATTTAAAATGCCCTTGAGGGCTAGCTAAGCAAGAAAGACCCAAAATAGGCATGTGTTTATAATCATTAAGACCCTTTTCTTGTTTTAAGATTTTTTGAATATTAATGAAATTTTAAGAGAGGGTTAAAAGTTATTTAATTTTTATATAATGTTAGAATCTCAGTATAGATGATTTAATAGGCAAACTCAGTCACTCAGGGTTTTACAAGTTTGATTCGTCTAAGCTAGTGAAATCAAGACATACAATGCATCTATTGTAACCCTAAAGATAGTTACAAAGAGTTTTATCACTATAATAACATGTTTTAATGATTTTATAATTCATTTAACTATGTTAATTAATAATGAAGGACTTATATACCTCTGTGTTATACAAGCACATAGTCATTCCTACAGGCAACCACTTAAGAGGAGTAAAATTGAAGTTTGAGTCATTTGAGGTAGTTTTGTAACATAATAAACAAGTGTAAAATTTATATTATGATATTTTTTAACCTTAATAACCTATTTCAAGTGCCTCAAACCATCAAAACTTGGTATTAGGCCTTTTTGAGGCCTAAATCTAGTTTTAGGCCTATAAGGCCTACAGCACATGAAGGCACTTGTAGGACCCACAAAGCAAGATGACATCATGAAAATGTATGATGAGTTATTAAAGGTACCATAAATGTTATTCCTATATAAATAAAATTGAAATTTTAAATTGGTCCTTTATAGCAAACTTGAACTACACTATCCATACACTTGGTTCAAGCTGCCTATTCAAAAACTCATATCTTTCACCATAGGAGGAGTTTGACCAAATGATATTAGAATTATTTGAGAGGCCCTATTTAATTTTAATATATGAATTATATAGGTTTACTGAGGATCTAAGGTTTATGAACCATCACTAAGAGTATAAGCATGTCCAAAATGCATTTAGAACCCTACAAACAAACTTCTCTACATGTGTATCTTTGCACACATTTTGCATGGGAACCCAATATTCTTAAGAAAGTTTAAGGGGTATATAGAATAAACATCCATTCCAAGAAGTTTTTGTTTGGATTTTTGTACTTTATGAACCATTATTAAGGAGGTTCACCTCCAAAACCCTCCCAAACCCTTCTACAGACTAGTTTTGAGAAAAGTAAAGTTTTTTGCACTAAAAACCCCATTAATCATCCTATAAACTCTTGAAACATGAATTAAAATCATAAATGGTTCTATCCATGGTACCTTTATGTATGTAATTATATGGACATGGTGTTAAATAGGATTTTTTGAGGAAAAAATGCAAAAAATAGAGGTATAAGGTAGTTTAATGAATGCCAATCAATGGAAAGTGAAGTTTGGCACTTTTTTCAAATTATTGATCCATAAAATTCTAAAAAAAATGCCTATAAACTCCATTATTGGTCTCTTCAAATCAACCAATCTATAGGAAATAAAGGAAAAGTTGACCTAGTCACTCAATTTGACAAGTTTGCATGTGTTGTTTGCCTAGAAGAACCTATTTCATGGTGTAAGGCATTGTTTTAGGTTTCAAACTCAATTTTTGACAAGTTTCTAAGGTTTCATGTAGGGTTTTAAAAGACATCAAGTACAGGTAGTTAGGCTACTAGGCCTAATTGTCCTAGTAGACCTATTTAGTCAATCAAGTAAGTGAATAATGGCATAAAAAGTTGATAAAGTGACTTAATGTAGAGTGTCAACCAATGGAGAACTGATAGTAAAGATTAATCATGTTATATATCTAGTCTTTAAGTGGAAATTACATGCACAACTAGTCTTCAATTGCTAATTCATGCTTAACTAGTCCTTACCATTAGTTAGCTAATTTAAAGTGGCATCAATGCATATTCCATAGTATTCATGTAGGAAGGAGTCACTCATTTAACTTTATATTATGTTAAGAGTAATTATTTAACAAGTAAATTTCTTATCATTCTATAAAAGGATTTTTAACAAGTCACTATGGCCCACCACCTTGTTTTCAATGCCAAATAGCTTATGCAAGTAGCATGCAAGACATTAGACATAAAGAAATGTCTTGAGGACTATTGATAACTATTTGTAACTAAAGTTTGGATGGAATTGATGGATGGATATCTCTTTCTTCTCTCTTATATGCCATTTTATTATCTTGTTCTCTTCTCATGTTCTATATATTTACGCGTTTAGGCCTATTTTCATGATCCCTCTCTTAGGCATGATGAAACTCTACCAAGATTGATCTTTGTAACCTCTTGATTCATTAAAATGGACTATTTCAACATCTTTATGATTGACTTATAGTGTGTATATTATTTTTCATATGTGTAAAATTGGTATGAATCATCCCTTAACATGTCCTTACCACACCTATATGTTGATGAATTATATTTTACAGGTTATATGAAGTGTCAAGGTTAGTGATCAAATTTTTAGTATAACAAGGTTGAATAGTGTCTCAAAGTAGACATCTCTCACTTTACCTACAAGATATAGTCTTACATCAAGACTTCCATGTGAAACATTATTGCATAAGAATCCTTAGAGTTAGTCTTTTAGTCCATTTCTAGTTCATTAGTGATCTATAAGTACAAATTGAGTGGATGAAATAACAATATAGGTGTATCACCATCACTAACATAGGATTTCCCTTTTAGTAATATTTATAACTCTTTTCACCCCAAAAATCAAAGTAGGTTTTAATAAACTAATCAAAGTAGATAAATTAGAGGATCTAGCCTCCTAATCTAAAGGTTTGGTCTAAGATGTAGGTATCTCATATCCTTTTAGACCAATCCAATGTTAGTCCAAGTTTGAAGGAGATTTGATCAATCAAATTTAGCAAGGTGTAACTTGGGTTGATAATAGTTCTAACATGCCTTATGTAGATATAGCCATTAAAGGACACATTTTTAGTATCTTGGTCTTTACAAGTGTTTCAAACACTCATATGGTCCTCATCTTTAAGGTAAATGGAAACTCTTATTCATAAATTCATTAACTTTCATGTGTTTTGTGGTGAATTATGGTAGCATATGGGGCAGAATTCTATCACATACATCCTTATTAGCATCCCTATGATCCATTCTAATTCCAATATGATCTATATTCATCTCATTATGACCCCTATCAACCCTATATTCACCTTGATCAATAATATGAGAACACTTATCAGGAATATGATCCTTGTAAACCTCATTAAATTCCTTGGTAGCCTACTTATCAATCTAATCAATCATAGTAATCTCATGACATTATTGATTAGCTCAACCAAGTTCCAAGACAATCCATATCAAGCTTAAAATAAACCTTGTTTGTCTATGAAAAGCAAATGGTGAGCATAGACACTCAAAAGAGATATGGACAAGAGATCCCCAAGCATGATATTGAGAGCATAAGAGATTCATTATAGCAAGATAAATAAGTGTGTGCATATTTCATAAGACAAATCTATTCAAAATTAAGTGGTGATATCCTTGGCATAGATGGTCTAATTGTAGGCATTAAATAGAAGTTGGTAGTTCATGAAATGCATCATTTCCCCATTGAACTACACTTTTATCTTCATGAATATCAAATAAATGTATATCACAACCCTCAATATTCCTCACAAGCCTTTCCAAGCTTTCCTCCTTGGAAGTATATCCAAATCACATGTTTCACAATAGATCATACAAGAGCCTTCATCTTATAATTAGTAGGGATATATATCTAATGTATTGGGTCAATACTTTTAGGTTCACCTTGGTCAACAATTTGCACTTGAAAACCAACATCTTCAATAGTCAATAATAGATACAAAGGCAACACAATCTCAATAGCAAGTTCCTTCATTCATACCCATGGATGTAACAAGTACAAAATAAGAGGTCCCTAAACCCAACTTTATGACTTAGAAACAAGTACAAAAGTCTATGGAAAAAGAAGAGAAGTCAAGTATAATTCAAAATGTAGAAGTCAAGATCAAGCCTAAAATCATTCAACCTACACTTATCCCTCCTCAATATCCCAAGGCCTTCCCTTCATGGAAATCTATTCAATGAAATATACAATAGAGAGAGGAGGTGATGGTTGTCAAAGTTGAGCATCCCCATGAGTAGAATCAAGCATTTATGGCTACACCTTTGGATTTGTCTCATCTTCTTGAGTATTTTTAGAGGTCTACCATGCCATTTTTTGAGAAGGAGCCTCTCCTTTGTGAGGTAAATGAATAATATTTATCTGAGGTGATTTTTAGTAGAAGTTCTTAAAGCATCAAAACATGCTAAGGACAATGATAGCTAGGATATACTTCAAGTGTGAAAAATATTGTATCGCATTCATATAAGAGGTTGGATAATAAAGACATAACAAGAGTTAATTATCCTACATTATATAGGAAATAAAAACAACTAGTGTTGTATAAACACAAACAAAGTAATCAAACATTATATATGAGAAAGCATCCAAGGAACAAAGTAAGAAATCACACAAGTAACCATAACCAGATGAATCTCTATTGATCTCTTAAAAAGTGGATCTCCTTTCTTCTTACAAGCAAAAGTATATATAGATGTTTCCATTTTATGACTGTTCATCCTTTTCTCATACTTGGTGCCAAAAGTGGAGTCTATTCATGTTATAGCCTATTACAAGTCATGGAGATAGGATAAAATAGACTTATACATGATAAAATGAGTACATAATGCACACATATTAGACAAATATCCTACATAGCTTTACAATCTAAATTCTTCTCCCAATACTATTTCAAACTTAAAATGTTCTCTCATCCCAAAACATCATAGGATCTCTAAAATTTCATGAGTGAGTAGGGTTGAAGAAATGATTAGACTAGAAAGAGTCACATCAATCACTCAATGCACCATTATGGGTTTTTGCCTCTTGTGAACTACTTAGCTTCCCTTTCAGGTTTTTAACTAAGTATTGTACTAACCTACCACCCTTTATGGGTTTTCAATAGGCTAAAATAACCATGTGGCCACCCTTTATGAGTTTTTAACCAACCTGGACCCACTTCTATTACTAAATCATCCCCAATACAAAATGTTTATACAAAATTATTTAAAATTTGTACTCTACACAGTACTTAACTTGATGATGATGGCATATATGTAGATAATGACTAACCAAAAGAGTCACTAGACTTGGAATACATGGCCTTGCACTGAATGATGATCTATTAGAGTTATAAAGGTGTTTGTATGTAGGTGTGTTGACAGTCTAAGAAACTTTGCTAGAAAAGGGAGTTAGATTGATGTTTTAGGCATGTCAGTCCATCATGACTTCTTGGATCAACCACAATAGGGTGCACAATATATCATGGTAGCCAATGATATGCTTTATATCTAAATTATCAGTTATGCTCAAGGCTGCCTTGGTATTGGTGACCCTTGTTTGAATCTTGGTACTCAGTTGTTCCATCTTGTATGTGTGTTGAACTTAGAGACTAGCAAAAAAACTATGCAAAAGATGACTCTATCAGTTGAGAAGGTTATCATGAATATTATCCCTATCACTGAGTGACTCCTAGAGTGTTCCATCCTTTTCCTCTATAGTGGTAGTGTTTCTAACCATGTTTTGTTTGGTTTTGGTGGCCTTTGTAAAGTATACATTAGAACTGGCTAAAGAAGAATCTAGTTATTGCTTCTAGTCCATCAAGATGCCTATGACCTATTTTACTTGAAGTGTAGTAGTTTCCAACATGCCTTGATACTCCTCTAATATAATTATGAGCATCATAGCCTCACTCTTAACATCCTAACCTAATGTGATAATTGCACATAGTTTCTATGATATGCACTAATCCTTGATTAACTAAGAGACAAGAATATTGAGTCTGCAATGATCAAACAGAACTTGGTTTTTGATTGCTTGAGTGACCAACTCAAGATAGGTGTCTTGGATAATCTTGGAAACTTTATGTAGGATATCCTTCAACTTGATGTTTTCATCCTTAAATTGATCCCTTTCCTATTCCAGAGAGGCAACCTTCTATGTAATAGACTCTTGGAATGTTGTTGTGTGCTCTAGTTGTTTCTTCAATGGTAGCTAGAAACATCCAATGATGCTTTCTAATGGAGAAGTAATGATACCAATGTGCCTATAGTCATTGAAGGGTTATGTCATGTCATGGTCATAGGTATAAGTGAGAAAGTGGTGCATTGATCACCCACAGTTAGGATGTCCCATAGCCAAACTTCTCCTAAAGGCAATTCTAGTAGTTGTAGACCTATTGGAGCTATAGATAGGTCTTCTTCTTGTTCTAACTACTCAACTATAAATTTTTGCTTAGGCACATATTGTTGTCTTGTCATAGCCTTTAATTTAAATTGAGTTATTGTACAACATTTTTATCTTATTTTATTTTGGCATCCTCTTTGCCTTTGATATTAAGCTCATCCTGCATAAATTTTTATTTCAATTATTCTTCCTCCTAAAACTTGTATGCACATTCTTCTAATTTCTTCTATTCCTTTAGTATAGTAGCCTTGGTTTTTTTGGTTGTATTTCATGCTTGTGTTTGTTTGTGCAGGGCTTGATATTCTTATTATTTATTCTTCTTTTTAGCTTCCTTGACTTGTTTTTATTCATGAGTGGAATCTTTAATGGCCTACTTTGTCTATGATACTAAATCCTATTTTTTTTCTTCTTCAACCTTAGCATTTTTAGTGAGCATAACTTCTTTATTCTTTTGATGTACCTCATGTGCTTATTTAGTTGCATCGATAGCTTATTATGCCTTCTTGGCCACCTATGATATGTAAACACCAGTAGGAACTTCACTACTTTATTTAAATGTTTACCAAGATCTCTTAAGTTCTCAATTCCAAAGTTAAAACTGAATTGGAAGCAGAAATTTCTCAACTTATAAGATGTTGGAATGATTAAAATTTGATTCAAATCAAGTTTCAAAATTGAAATAAAGTGAATTGAAAGATCACTTCAGTTTTCCCATTGAAACTGTCAAATGTTTCAAATTCTTGATTTTATCCAATTTCCCGTAAATGATCAAATGATTAAATTTTGCATTTTGATTAAAAAATCTAAAAATTAACTAAAACTAAAATGCAAAAATGAATTCAAAGATTAAAACATAGAAATTGTTTACGAGGTTCAGAATTCCTACATCCCCGAGTTCTTATCGAACTGATCCATTAATTATTGCTAAATTTGCAAGCCAAAATAATACTTATAAACAACAAAAAGATCATATCTATTTGCAAATACAATGTTTTAGATCTTCAAAAGACCTTGGCTAACTCAGCACATCCTTCACCTTCTTGAATCACATGCAGAGGCTTTTCCAAATCAAAATTGGAAACTTATATAGCTCAAAATGGCATACCAATTCTCCAAAATGGGCAAATGAATATACTACATAGAGTGTATCAAAATTCTAAACAAGTTTGTAGTTTACTCCAAGCTCTGATTTAGCCTCTAAGGGCTCCAAAATGATCAATTACAACAAATTGGTCTATATTCTCCAATACACAGTCGCCCAGAAGCTTCCCTTTAATTACAAGTTCGCTCCTTCTAAATCACTTAGAAGTCCATAGCATAAGTGGTCAAGGCTTATCACTTTTACATAGTGGGTCACAATTTCAAGTCTTATCCCTTCCTTTTAGGGTGCTTGGGCTATCTTATTATCCCACATTAGCAAATGGGAAATGGCTTTGTTGCTTTAAATGAGTTGGCGACCTCCTTTGAATCCACCAACACCCCTTTTTGGTGGGCTCAAGGCACCTAACTTAGCATGGTAGTTGGTTGGTGCTCCAAGTTTATCATGGTACATTAGTTCAAGGACCAACTTGGCACATTTATTAATTGGTATCATTCTCAAGTTCTTATGACTCAGCATATAATGTGGAATGATAAAAGGCTTGGTCTCATCTCCCATCTCGAGGCAACTCGGCATTTCTCACGGCATAATACATGGTGTGTAATCTTAGGTTACGTGACCCATTATTGAGCTATGAATTGGCAATGCATTGGATGGTATGGCAAGTGGGTGTGTTCTCCCATGTGGTGTATGGGGTTCACTTGGTAAGTTTAAAATATTACCAAGGAAATAATTACAAAGTATTTAAAAACTTATAATTCAAATATAATGCATTATCCGTACACGCTGTCAAAGTCAAAAATCACCCAAACTTTTGGACACCCATTGACTACCATGTGTCACCACTTGATTGGACCACTTGGCATGCCCACATTGCACCACATCATCTTGTGATACCACATTTTTACCTATCACATCAGAACTTCAGTAGACTATAACTTTTGCATACGGTGTCCGTTTTGCAAACCACAAAAAGTGCCAAAAAGATCTAGATGAGCTCGACACTATGAAATTCTTTTCATCATGACTTGGAAACTTTCTATGAATAGAACTCTAGATCACACCTCCCTATAAAATGGGATTTTGGTCTCCAAAATTTTATTATCTCTTCAAACTGATAATTGGTCTACTGCATCACATCAAATAGAACCCAATCATAGCAAGAGATAAACATTGGCAAAATAAATGATTCACATCTCAACTAAAAATGCTTAAAACATGACATGAGTAAAGGAATATGCAACTGCCAATAAATTGATCACAACATACCAAAACTATCTACCCATATCACATCCTGTAAAGCGGTGAACTATCAATAAATTGAAACAATTCCCAATGTAACTGCAAAACAATTTTGTTAATGCCAAAAACATACAATAAATGTTGTAGACATGTTGCAATATAATGCCTTGGTATGGGACTTATATGCTAAGCAAATGCAAAAAACACAGTGTATATTGCCTAACATCCAAACATGCCCATAAGGTCTTAAAAAATGCATCTAAACATCTCTGTGCCAAAATAGATACATTCAAAATAGCAGTCTAACTATCAAATGTTGTAAGGAAACAACTCATAACATCACTCTGCTATATCCCCAATTGTTTCAAATGAGTTAATGTCTTATCCATTATTAGACTACCCATATAGTATATTCTGGAGATCAAAAACTTAGATTTATCAATAAGTGAGAATTGAAAAACTTCATATGGTAAACCCATCTTGAAGTGTTCCCACCAAATCTAATCTACATCTATCAAAGCTTTTTCATTCCCTTAGATGAATTTTTACCATGCTTTGCAAAAAGAATGTAGTGATAATCCACTTAACCAATTCTTTCTTCCTAATGAAATTGATTGTCTCTATGGATTCCTTATCAATTGCATTCTTTATCAATTTGGGCTTTGCCATATGTAATTGAAAAAATTGTTGACTTAACCTCTTCAATGGATTTTCAATTGTAGGTTTTACCTTATCCTAGGTTGTATTGTCAACTACATTATGGATTGAATTAGCTTCATTAACCTTAGTGAGAGGTTTGTAAATCATCTTAGTTTTAACATTACTTGAATGTGAAGATGAATGAAGCTTAAAACATCTATCAATCCTATGTCCACTTACTTTAAAATGAGTGAAAACATCCTTCTTAGGTGAGGGTCCCCTTTTACCGATTCCCAAATTAAGATGAGAATGGTCTTTCAAACATGAAATCTACTTAAACAAAGCATTTCATTTCCAACAAGTCTTAGCACTATGGTTATTCATCCCACAAAAAGTGCATGGAAATGATTTCATTATCTTTTGTACATTATATCCAAACTTCTTAAAAGTATCAATTGGATCAGAAGATTTAGTGTAAGAATCAAGAGGTGGAATTTCAATACCTCTTCTACCTTCCTTCTTACGTCATACATGTTCTACTAGTTGCCTCGGTCCTTTGCTATTAGAAGCTTGTCTTCCTTTAGCCATGGAGGAAGTTTCCACCTACTCACTAGTGTAACCCAAACCTACATGAAGAAATCTATGCTCTACTTGTATTGGGTTAGTAATTCCTTGTCCATCTCAGCCAAAACCTCTTCCATTAAATTCCATTTTCATTAATAATTTGGATCCTATACCCTTAGTGTGTTGTTCAAAACTACCAAAAGCATCATTACTTGAATCCAAATCTAAATGGAAAGAAAAATTAGATGAATTAATTGGTGAATAACTTACAATGCACTCAGTCATAGTCTCTACATCTGAAGTTGAAGGCTTTACCTTTTCACACTCACCACATTACAATCTAATCAAGAGCTCATCCTTAGATTTGAGCTCTGATTTTAACTTTGCCACTTGTAATTCAAGTGCAAATTTATGGCATCTCAAGATTGCATTTTCATCTTTGATGGCCTCAATTTGTGACAACTTGCCCATGGTTTCTTGCAAACACCTGATTCCACACTGTACACTGTAATATAATCAATCTGCAAACCAATAATCCAACTATTATATAAGTAACTGTCAACACACAACTAGAAGCAAACCCTACATTCTAACTACTCTGATAGCAAAATTTGATCTATAAACACTAGTAGGAACTTCACTAATTTATATAAATGTTTACCGAGATCTCTTAAGTTCTCAATTCCAAAATTAAAACTTAATTAGAAGCGTAAATTTCTCAACTTATAAGATGTTGGAATGATTAAAATCTGATTCAAACCAAGTTTCAAACTAAAATAAAGTGAAATGAAAGATTACTGCAGTTTTCCCATTGAAACCGTCAAATGTTTCAAATTCTTGATTTTATCCAATTTTTGATAAATGATCAAATGATTAAATTTTGCATTCTGATTAAAAAATCTAAAAATTAACTAAAATTGAAATGCAAAAATGAATCCAAAGATCAAAACACAAAAATTGTTTACAGGGTTCAGAATTCCTACATCCCCAAGTTCTTATTGAACCAATCCATTAATTATTAATAAATTTGTAGGCCAAAATAATACTTACAAACAACAAAAGATCATATCTCTCTACAAAAATAGTGTTTCAAACCTTTGAAAGACCTTGGCTGACTCAGCATGTCCTTCACCTTCCTGAATCACATGCAGAGGCTTCTCCAAATCAAAATTGTCAACTTATATAGCTAAAAATGGCATCACCAATTCTCCAAAATGGGAAAATGAATATATTTCATAGAGCGTATCAAAATTATAAACAAGTTTTTAGTTTACTCTGAGCTTTGATTCAGCCTTTAAGGGCTCTAAAATGATCAATTACAACTAACTAGTCTATATTATCCAATACACAGTTGGCCAAAAGCTTCCCTTTAAATACAAGTTCGCTCCTTCCAAATCACTTAGAAGTCTATAGCATAAGCATTCAAGGATTATCACTTTTACATGGTGGTTCACAATTTCAAGTCTTATCCCTTCATTTTAGGGTGCTTGGGTTATCTTATTATCCACATTGGCAAATGGGAAATGGCTTCATTGCTTTAAATGAGTTGGCAGCCTCCTTTGAATCTGCGAATGCCCCATTTTGGTGGGCTCAAGGTTGCTAAATTAGCATGGTAGTTGGTTATCACACCAAATTTAGCATGGTACATTGGTTCAAGGACCAAATTGGCACATTTGTTAATTGGCATCGTTCTCGAGTTCTTATGACTCAGCATATAATGTGGAATGATAAAAGGCTTGGTCTCATCTCCCATCTCGAGGCAACTCAACATTTCTCATGGCATAATACATGGTATGTAATCTTGGGTTACGTGACCCATTCTTGAGCTGTGACTCGGCAATGCATTGGATGGCATGGCAAGTGGGTGTGTTCTCTCATGTGGCATATGGGGTTCGCTTGGTAAGTTTAAAATATTACCAATGAAATAATTACAAAGTGTTTAATAACTTATAATTCAAATATAATGCATTATCCGTACACGCTGTCAAAGTCAAAAATCACCCAAACTTTTGGACACCCATTGAATACCACGTGTCACCACCTGATTGGACCACTTGACATGTCCACATTGTGCCATGTCATCTTGTGACACCACATTTTTACCTATCGCATCAGAACTTGAGTGGCCTATAAATTTTAAATACGATGTCCATTTTGCAAACCGTAAAAAGTGTCAAAAAGCTCTCAACAAGCTCTACACTGTGAAATTATTTTCATCATGACTTGGAAACTTTCTCTAAACTAAACTTTAGATCAACCTATAGATCCTTCTATTAGCCAACCTCTATATCTTGGGCCTTTTGTGTATCCTTGGATTCTTTAGCTTATCAACTTAATTATTAAGCTTGTTGTTGTTGAGCCTTCTCCTTGTGGCATTTATTCTCCTCTTTGTTAACTCACCATTCTGCTACATGAGCTGATTCTTCCCATGAAGCCTTTTATTCTTCTATTTTAGGTTACTTTGGTGTGATCTCTTTGACATCTTGGGCTTGTGGTGAAGGTGGAAAATTAGTTGGCTAGACCATGGAGATAGAGACATGGGATTTCTTCTACCCTAAAGTGACCAACCTACATTTGGGTGGTAGTAATGTGGAAGATGGAAAAGTTTTTTCTTCTTGAATTATGGGTATCTGATTGAATGTATGTTCTTTGAGGGTACACAAGACCCTATCCTTGTGTCAAGTTCATGGTTTATGCACCAAGGACTCTTGTGGGATTTATAGAAGTGGCACAAATATAGCTACAACTGTGATGGTCATAAAATGTTGTTGTTATAAGAAGTCAACCTTCTTCTACATCTACTCATCTTCTTCTCACATAGTATCAACCATGATGGATGTAATATATGGTGGTAGTTTCACCCAAAGACTTGAAGGAACCTTCTTGTAGACTTGGACCATGCACACTACCTTCTAGAAGAAGAATTCATTCTTTTCTTCCCTATCATAGAAATATCTGGCTATATTAGCAACCATTACCTAGTAGACCTCTTGTTAATCCATGCCCATCTGTGGTAGGTCACATGAGCTTGTGATCTAGGGCAACTTAGGATCATATAACCAGGTTGTATTTCTCTTTTTCTTATGATTCAAATGGGGAGACACTAATTGTTACTCAGTGGAGAGCTTGTGTTTTCCTTTTTATGGCTATAAAGTAGTGGCTTCCTTTTATTATGATATTGAAATGGATATTAAACCAAGTGGTATAGCTTGGAGTAGTGTCTCACACATAGATATGTAGGATTTATTCTTAGCAACTTCATCCTATGCCATGATCATGGTAACAAAGAATGGTAGAGGCCTAAATAGTGACCTCAATAGCTCATAGATATGGATGAACACACCTTTTGGTAGCAAGGTGATAATAATGTGCTACCCTAAATATTGCATGACATCTAGTGACACCCAAGGATGTGTGGTAATTATCTCTAAGCACTCCTCCCACCATTTTTTGAATTCAACTTCATGTGTTAGGGTGATATGCTTGAGTGTCCATATTAGGTTTTGTAATTTCTACACTATCCAATTGTTAGTGTTGAGGTACACCTCTCCCTTATGGGATGTCTATTGTGTGAAGCACAATATAAAAATGAGAAAATGGTATTTTAATGTCTAATTTGGATATGTGTAACACTTGTTAATGTTTGTCATTAGAAATTGAACAAAGTATTTATGATAATTAAACTACTTGTTTCGATGGATCATGTAGTGTGCAATGTCCATGACCCCTTTTGGAAATTGATTAGAAATATTGGTGGTCTACCAGAACCTCCATGTGATGTATTATACAAAGATACACACTTGTTCATCATGAATTTATTCAAATGGGATCCCTCTAGATCCATAAACATAAAAATCTTTGACCTCCTAAAGAATAGGTGGCATTCTCATCTTGTATGGGGCAAGGAAATCTCCTCATATAGACATTCCTAAAGCTTAGGCCATTGCTTCTATGATGATGATGATTATGGATTCAAGGCCAATGTAGATGTTTCCTTCATTTGTAATGGCTAAGAAAAACTTGTATAATCTCCCCCAAGTTTTCAAAAGTGGGCATGCGAGGTAGATGCTCGATGTCTATGTTATGGAATCGATGGGTGATTATAATATTTAGTGGTTGTGTATCATCAATAAGATCTAGTTGAAATAATTTCTTCTTTACCACTTGAAGGAAATAAAATGGCTCTAGGTCATTGAATTTTATTTTTTGAAGAGCCAAATTGATGCCTATTTCATTTTTTAAGCATCTATCAAACCCCTAATGAATTGTGAAGGATCCAAGCTTACTGAGTGATGAAATTGAAAATCTTTTGCATCTTTTCATAGTAAGATTATCTTTACTATTTGAAATTTAGATCATGAAAATATTTACAAGGATGAAATGCAAAATTGGTTCATAAGCTTATGCCTTTATAGATTTTTTGCCTATTGATTTCCACATAGATTCACACTAAGCTATCCATTCAACATTAATGCAAATGTTGATGTGGAAAATCTTATCCAATCTAACAATCAAGATAGTTAGTCATTAGTGCATGTGTGGAGATACATTATTATGTTCTTTGTTATCTATACTAGAGTATAAGAAGATGATGTTGATTGGCCACTGATTTGGTGAAGATTATATCAATCAAACCTTGGATATGGTATTAAATACTTGGGGATGAACATTATATGACAAAGATATTAGTTGATGTGACTTGACTGTACATTCCTAGACTTAATTACTTTGTTTCTCTCCTACTGACATCTATGATGATACACATGAATTATTTTATGCACAATTATTAGATGTTATAGTTTTTATTATAGTTCCCAAAAAATATTGAAGATATCATCTATAAACACACACACACACACACACACACACACACACACACACACACACACACACAGAGAAAAAGAAACACATAGTAAAACATACAGAAATGGGAAATCCTAATCTACATGGTGCTTCTAAGCACCCACTCATTTATTAAAAAGAGATCAATTGAGACTATTAGTGGTAGGCCTTAAGCCTATAGCCATTCACCTACTCTGGTAAAATGGTTCCTTGAAAATCTCTCAAAATAATGGTTTCTTGCTATGATATTTCATGTATAATGTAAGGCCCTTTCCATCTAATATGTAATTTATCTAGAAATGATTTGAAATGACTATCATATAACAAAATTGATTGATCTTTATGAAATTCCTTATGGCACAAATTATTATCATGCCATGATTTTTGGCTCTACTTATGAACTTCTTGCATCCAAGATGCTTTGTGTTGATATCATCCATCTGATTTAGTTTGAGAATCCTATTGGTAAGAGACTCATGATCCCCTAGTCTCATGACCATTATAATGTGTAGGATGGGTACCAAATATTCCATTAGAATAACTACTTCAAGGCCATAAACCAACTAAAATAGAGTAAAACCTATAGCCCTATTGAGCTTTGCTTTTATTGATTAATATTTGACATTGATGTTGTCATTGATGTCAAAGGTTGTTCATGAGGTGACTTGAGAAGGCTTATACATGGGATGACTAGTCTTGTGCATAGATGAACATGGTGGCCTATGAAGATGGGTACATATATACTTAATATGATGTTTCAATACATTTGAGCATGTTTATGAAGCATTGGAGCACTCAATAAAGCTTCAAGGTAAGTCTATAGGGGTAGAACCTACAAGACTAAAATGTATCTAGACCAGTTCTAGACTCTACCTAACCTAATGAGGGGTCAAGAGATATTGTCAATACCTATAAAGAATGTAAATTAGTGTGTTATAATGGTATGAGGTTTTTTGGCATGAGAGTGAGTTTTAGAGTGCATCTATAGTGACAGGAATGTTAATTTTAAGGCTTAGAGTGACTTGTAGGTCAAGGCCTAATAAGCAAAGATAGTGAGAGTGGCCCAATAAGGATTCATGTTTAGTTTACAAGGAGAGTATACTCATGTGATCATTTTCATAGGTGTGAGATTTTTTTTTTTAAGCATGTGCATGAAATTTTAGGTCAAATTTTGAAATAAAAAGCATGAAAAAATGGATTTAATATCTCTTGAGTGATAGAATAAGGTGTTGCATACCCAAGAAGGAATTTCTTATCCTCTTTGGCATGTGAAATATTTGCATGAGATATTGATAAGTTCATGGAAGTTTGGGAAGGATCCTAGCTCAAATTTCCAAGCATTGGTTTCTAAATTAAGGGCCTAATCTTTATGAATGATTGTTAAGACTGTAAGGTGGTCTTAACCCTCTATAAAAACCTAACTATGACCCAATATAGAAGATCTTATTTTAAATGGATCACAATGAATTGTATGAACTATTTTGATGATTTTATCATGTAAAGTACTATCATAGGTACCTCTAGGTGGCATTGGTCTATCAGATGAGTAAGTGGACCCTATAAGAAAAACCATATTTCTCAAACATTTGCTATTGCAAGCAGATTTGATCGATTCAAAGTTGATAACTAGATGGAAGTTAAATATTGATACTTTTATCTTATTATCATGGTAGTTTTTTATTATTATATATAATTAAAATATACTAAACTGGTCATTGAAGTTGACCTATCACTAAAAAACCTAGTGAGACAGTCAATGACAAAAACTAGGCAGAAGTGAGAATGAGATTAGGGATGTGTTTCCATGGATTAAGGATGGATCTAATTACATTGGGTTGTTTTTAAATACCTATAACACATATACATAATGGATATAATTTTTTAATAAACTTTTTCATGCTATAAATTTTCTCTCAAACTGACTTGTCTAACATAGTGAGGTTTATGTAAAGTGAAGCCTTGATATTGGTCTGTAAGACCAATATTGCTATTAGATATTATAATATATTTATTTAAATATGTTATAATTATTTTTATGTATCATATAAGCCCATTTTAAGTTCATGATAATTATTCTGCATGATTTCTAAGTCATTATATTCATGATTGAGTTTTGGAGCATTCAAACAGTCTAAGTGGTCATGTTGCAGAAGAAAGTTTGAAGATTTAAGCTCTATGTTGAAGTATATAATGAAGTTAGTGATGAATTTTAGGACATGAATCTTATAAATATTTTATTTATTTTATGATTATGTGTTGAAATTTGGTGTATGCTTCAGTTGTTTAAGATAGACTTTCTAGGTGTGTGAAGGCCTAATTGTGAGTAGTGTTAATGATGTGGTCCAAGTAGTGAATTAAACTAAAAGGTGGTATGGAAATAAATGTATATTATAAGGGGTACATTTTAGGTTTTTTTTTAAGTTTTTAATCCATTTTTGGAGTCTCAATAAGTTTCAATAGGGCTAAGTGTAATGTGTTTCTTGAGAAGGCCTAATTGCATTAGGTCTCCTTTTGACCTAATAGTGGTTTTAGTCCTTATGAGTGGTGACCGACCTATGTAATGGTTGTTTCATGTATGAAACATTTTATTTGACCCATTTTAAGGATTATCCATGTGTGTATAGTTTTTTTTTTATGGTATGTGAAATCAAGAGTCAAGTATAAGAATAAGGCCTAATAGGCCTAATTGTCTAGGTTGAGAACATAGGTATCTGAAGTGAATGAGATAGATTTTTGACAAGATAAAGGAGGTAATATATACCATTAGGAAGATATATATAAAACATCATGAATATTAGATAGGGTTACTAAAGTTTATTATCAATTTTATATGACCTAATCAAGCCATAAAAGGGTTAATTGAGCAAAGAATGTAAAGAACAGTTTTACTTGCGTGAAAGGTAGTTTTGAGTGTGATAGAGAAATATAAGACCATTGATAGTTGTGAGAGGAAAACAAGATCAAGGTGGATGATTTCATAGTGTTTATTGAGTGGGTTCTTGATCAACAAGGGGTTTAGCCTTTGTTGATGATGAAAATTATACCATCAATGAATCAACCCTTTCACCTATCATAGAAGTCAAGGTGGAATCATACCAGTTTAATTGTGAGGTTTTAAGGGTTTAAAAATGATCCTAAAGATGTGAGAATTTTTCTTATAAATTTTGGAAAATAATCAATATGTCATCAAATATAACATATTTCATTATAACATTTAGAAATCCACTTTATCAAATCATGAATCAGTTTAAATAAAAATATATAATCTATTATATCTGATAGAGAAAACTTATGGATTAGATAGTCTCTTAGAGAATATAAACCTGATTTAGTAAGTATATATTCAATTAATATTTTGTTTCTTTATACAATGTTAACCAAGTTAACTTCAAAAGACAACTAGAAATAGAAGAGATAGATTTAAGCAAAGATAAAGTATTCAATCATGTAAATAAGAGAGAGAAACAAAAAACAAATAACAAACTAATTAAAAAAAATCAAATAGTTAAACTAAGAAAGGACAACAAACCACTTAAGTAATTAAATCTAAACTAAAGCAACCTAGTCTAATTAAAAGTTAAACTTAAAATAAGATAAAAGTTAAGGACTAAAAAGATCAAATAAATAATCTAAGGATAAATAAAAATAGAAAATAATCTAATAAACTATTAAACAACTATCAAATAACAAGTAGTAAATTGAAACTAAATAGGAAAAGACTATTAATCAAAAAACATAAATAGATTTAGAAGATAATTAAGACTAAGATTAAAAACTAAAAGAAATTAAACTCTAAAACAAAAATAAGAGAAAGAACCGATCAAAGAAAAATTTATTACTATCTAATATAATGAAAGAACAAGAAATAATCTAAAGAAATAATAAAAGAACTAAAACAAAAATGAAACTAAAAATAATTAAGAAAATAAATTAAGAAATAGAAAGATAAGATTATATTAAAATTAGAGTCAATATAAAATAAAATAAAGTGCACTAGTCTCAAAGAAGAGTCATCTTAGCAGAAAAAAGATCATTTTTATTGACAAACTAAATATTCTTTCTTGAAAATAACTTGAGTGATAACTTTACCATAAAAATAGATCAATGAAGTGTCTCAAAATAGCAAAGTGTCCATCATTATTTAGGTTGAATACTTGAAATCTGCACATAGGATTGCAAATAGCAATCATCAAAAGATGTTAAGCTTAGAAAACTTTAGGTAATTAGTATTAAATGATAATATAAGCTAAATATACCTGTGTTACTTAAGCAATTACTCAACTGTCAGATAAAATACCATTGGTTCCATCTACAAAAGTTGTACTATATTAGAGAAGTTGCATAAAAATAAGAGAGATGAATGATTGACTTCATAAAATTGTATGTCTTCAATACCTATTGTTCTTCTATCTTCAAATGAGTCCTTAATCTCTTTTAATACCTTCAAACTTAGTTGTAAATAAGTTATAACTAACTTTAGTTAGTTATTAGTTTATGCTAACTAATTGAATTTTAAAAAGTTGATGAATTATAAACAAATACTAGTTAAAGAAAGGTTTAATTAAGACTTAAAAGTCTTATTTGATTGAGTTATTTAAAATATCGATCAGGAGTGCTAATCTTAATGGGTGGGGACCCTCATTGATTAATAATATAATAGAATACATATTTTAACTATAAAATAGATAATTCAAAGATCAATAAATTTTATTTATATTAAATCATAATGCATATCAAAAATAAATTAAGCATATATATTTATACCAAAATCAAATCTGTTGTGTCTTCAAAATATTATCATAAAAAACTATTAAAAAATTGAAGTTAAGTATCAAACTAAAAATAAAAGTTCTACCTTGAAATAGTTCAATTGAAAATAAAGTCTATCTAGTGGACATCCAATAATCATCCGAGTCTAAAACTACTTCAATCATAAGTTTATCTTATGCATTAAGATACACATTATATTCCATCTTTATGGTAGGAAACTTGACCGACTTTGTACCGGAGTCACTTGTGATATCATCAACTTCCAATTTAATCATTTTCATCATTCTGACTTACATATGTGTATCAAGCTATGATTGACTTTCAACTCTCTTTTTTTTAGTTCTCTTTTGTGTAGTTAGAAGTATAAAATCCATTATCTTTCTCCTACCAGCATAACCATGTATTCCCAAATTCAACCTTTTAGATCCCAAGATAGGTTCACTATGTGAAGAATTCAAACTTAACCTTTTACCTTTCATAACAGCTCTTGGTGGGAAGGTGAAGGTTTATTTGAAGGAATGGCCAAATTTATAAAAAAAATTAGCATGGACCATCTCAATTTCAAAGTGTGTGGCCTGACTAGTAGGATTAGGTTTAATAGCTAGCTACACTCTTTTAAGAGACTAAATGAGAAAATTTTGTGGGTTATTTCTAAGCTATGAGAAGAATCACTCTATGCATTAGATCTTGCTCCAAACCTATGACCATAAAAACCTTTATTTATTTTATGGCCTCTATTAACTAGATTAAAAGGTAAGCTACTAAGCACATTTCAGAATCCAAGATCTGAGGCATCAAAATATATAGACATCCTAGTTCCCATATTGAACATGGGACCAAAACATCTTGCATGAAAACCACCTCTATGAAAGTTCCAATTAAAATTAGGCCGATTTACATCACTATCAAAATTATTTCCCCAACCCTTCTCATCACCGCTTTTAGTTGACTTAGAATGGTCCCACTCAAACATTATGAATAATTTAGAATATAAAAATTTTAAGACTAAGAATCAACAAATTGCTCAAAAAGAAACAATATTGAATACCCCTTATACTATCATTTCTCAACAAATTAAACTAAACTAAACTAAAAATCATTTAATTGTATCAAAAATCAATTGAAGCTTCAACTAATATCATAATTTCATTTTAGAATGTCTTAATGAAATTCCAAATGTAAACCAAGTATCCGTCAAAATATCCCATTGATCCATCAACAAATGACTATGCCTTTAAACCAATATCATTTTATTTTCACAAAATCTCGTTAACTTTCTAGATTTTTTATCTTCATTGAATCAGCTAAAATCAAACCATTCCAAAATGAAGATATAAAAATTCTAGTAAATTATTTTTAGAGAGACAACAAAAAATTTAATTTGAAACTAACATTATTTGTTTCAAAATATAAACTTCATATATATTTTCAAATGAGAAGTGACTAGGTTCATCAGGGAACCAATTTCAATATCCAAATTTAAATTGAAACCTATGACCTCAACTCTAAGATGCAAACTCAACAAAAACTTCATTTCTTATTTAATTCTTTCAATTGAAAATTGGCAGGCAATCTCATAAATTCAAGACTATCCATATGTATCTATTGGTGATTTTCAGGTATATCATTTGCAAAATGGTCAACTAAATCCATTCAAATTCCTCTATATTAAGTAAAATTATATCCTTTTGAACAAATAAAAACTATCATTAGGAAACCAAAACTTGGGTTCTAAAAACCACTATAATCTCATGAAGTCAAAATCTTTTAGAATATTCAAGGACAAACACAACATATAATATGAATGATATATGCATAAATACATAGAACAAAATCCTTATTCAAGCTATACCAAAACCCTGATACGACTATGTGATGCAATTATTTTAATGTTCTGAGTGTATATAGGGATTAACCAATTAATCTTTCAAGTACATACAAACTATCACACTACTCTCATATCTAAATATTGATATCATTTTATCATGCATGTAAAAAAAAATTGAAACTAGACCAAACTACATGCATCATTACCATTTATCCAAAAGTTCATGGAACAAAAAATACCTGAGAGCCATTCACACCTTGTATTGAAAAACTATGGATTTCAACATTTCTATAATTATTTTCTAAACAACTATATATTCTTAAAAAAACCCAAAACATATCAAACTAGAAATTTATTGTTCATGTTGAATTGTTAGAATTAGCTATATGATCTAATGAATCTAATAGAAAGCATAAATAAGAGATAAAATAGTAATAGTAATAAACAATGAATGTATATCTAAGATAATAATATAAATAAATAAATAACTCAAATATGATAAATTACTTTTATAATTCAATATTAATCTGATATAGAATACATAAATAACCATTGCTTATATAGAGCAAGGTGTGCATGATAAAGATCAGGGAACTCACACAACACATGTAGTTCAACTGATATTTGTCTACATAAATAATGGAGTGTAACTCCACACTAACAAGATAGGTTTTCAACTTGTGTAAATGATTAACAAAAGTTGTCTATTATTTAAGCAATCTCATCTTATCTTACCCTAAATAGTGGAGTGGAACTCCACTGTAAAAAGATAAGTGTCTAAGTTAACTACTAGCTAAGTAAGCTTATCCTATCTAGTGAAAATTATTAATAAACATAATAAACTAATTAAAATAAGTAATTAGTGCATCAAAATAATAAATACAAGTAAATACAATAAAGCAAATAAATGCACCAATACCCCCCCATAAGTGAAGCTTAGGTAGGGATATGCAGATAAGAATCTCGACAATGTGTAGCCATATTACGTACTTTGTATAAATAGATGAGGAAAGGAAAAACCCTAAAGGAAAAAACTCCTCAAAATGAAGGTCTAGGAGACCCCCACTAAATAACTAATGTCCCACACCTCCAAAAGAGATCACAAGTGAATATATTTGCTCTCAGTGAAAGGTTTGGTGAAAATATTTGTAATCTACTCCTCCATAAGACAATATTGAAGATCAATGATCCCTACCTAAATTAGCTCCCTGGTAAAGTACATATGGATCTCTATGTGTTTGGTTCTCTGATGATGAACTAAATTCTTCAAGATCTAGATAGTGCTCTGGTTGTCATAGTAGATGACTGATGGCTTCTAGAATGGAACACCAAGCTTAGTGAGAATATTATGAAGCTAAATGGCCTTAGTAGTGGCATTAATAGTGCCATGATACTTGACTTCTATAGATGAAAGAGAAATAGCATTTTGTTTCTTGGTTTTCCAACAAATAGGGCTAGATTCAAAGTGAAAGTTGTAACCATAAGTGGACTTACAATCATCAAAATATTTGATAGTCCAATCAGAATTTGCATATCCCACCAAGTCTAAACCTATACCTATTGTATAATGAATCCCATATTTGATAGTTCCCTCAATGAAGCTCAAAATGTTCTTGGTGGCTCTCCAATGAAGCTCATGTGGTGTCTGCATAATGCATGAAACCATGCCAACTTCATATGAAATGTCGGGTCATGTATGAGTCAGATAGATGAGGCTACCTACAAGTTGGTGATATAATGTGGCATCAACTAAGGGAGTTGAACAATGAACCTCAAGTCTAAATCCAAATAAGCAAGGAGTCAATGCATGCCTACAATCAACCATGTAAAACCAAGCTAACAAGTCCATGGCATACTTGGGCTATGAAAGTGTAATCTTGGAAGAAGATTGTGTTATCTGAATCCCAAGAAAATAATGCAATAATCCCATGTCTTTCATAGAAAACCTATCATGAAGTGCAGTCTTAACACTATTGATGATGGATGTTGTGTTCCTTGTAATAATGAGATCATCAACATAGATCACCAAGTACAATAGTGAATCCTCCTATCTTAGAATGTAGACATTTAGATTTGAGTGACATCTTGAGAACCTAATTGAGAGAAGAAATGTGTCCATCTTGGAATACCAGGCCATATGGGATTGTTTTAGACCATAGAGAGACTTCCTCAAGTGTCATACTAGTGAAGAATCCTGAATGAACCCTTGTGGCTGCTCCATATAAATCTCCTCATGAAGATCCCTGTGAAGAAATGCACTCTTCACATCCATTAGATGTACATCCCAACTATGAGCTACACCAATAGCTAGTATCAAGTGAATGGAATTCATCTTAGCAACAGGTGTAAAGGTTTTTTTATAGTCAATGCCTTCTACTTGGGAAAAACCTTTGGCCACTAAGCATGATTTATACTTATCAATATTTCCATCCACTACAAACTTAGTCTGATATGTCCACCTCTATTGTACTAATTTTATTCCCTTAGGAAGAGGAATAAGATCCCAAGTGTTGTTCCTAATCAATGAGTCATACTCTTCTTCCATCACCAAATCCAACTCAACTATCCCTGTGGCTTCTTGATAATATTGTGAATTAGAAGCTGTGGCAATGTAGGAATGTGGAAGATCATGTTGTGACCATGTTCTCCTTCTATCTAATATACCCCTACAATGAGGGTTTACATCTACCAAAGTCTGTCTAGCCCACAAAGGCATCAATTGGCAAGGATCTAAAGGAGGAGGAGGAGGAACATGACCTATTGAACCCTATTGGGAAGGTATTACCTCATCATCCTTATGATTAGATGACGTAGGAGTATCATCATCACTGCTATCTGATTCTTTTAAGGAAGAAAAATGAGAAATGTTAGAAGACAAGTTTGAAGGACTTTTTTTCAAAGTAAACACTTATTTCTATAATAAGTTCATGTGAATCTAGATCAATGATTTAATATCCCTTAACACCATCAGGATATCCCACAAATATGTAAGTTCAACTTTGTTTTTCTAAAGCACGATGCTTATTTTAAGGTATGTGAGCCCATGTTGGACTGCTAAGGACTCTGAAATGATGTACATCTGGCTTCCTATTACACCAGGCTTTAAGAGGTATTATCTCCTTTAAAGCTTTGTGAATAATTCTATTTTGTATATATGCAGCACAATTAATCACTTTCACCCAGTACTTAGGTACTAATGATTTTGTATGAATCATACAACTTGCCATCTCTTTTAATAATCTATTCTTCCTTTCTGCTACACCATTTTGTTGAGGTGTGTATGCAACTAAATATTGAAGATCAATTCCTTCAAGAGCACAAAATTATTCAAACTTTTTATTTACATATTCCCTCTCATTATCTATGCAAAGAATCTTGAAATACTTCCAAGATTGTTTCTCTACTAGAGCTTTAAACTCTAGAAATCTATCAAATACTTCACTCTTGAGTTTCAAAAAATAAACCCAAGTGTATCTGGAATAGTCATCAATAAATGTGAGAACATAGCTAGTTTTACTAAAAAATAAAGTAGGTAATGGACCTGCTAAATCACTATAAACAAGTTCAAGGACTTGTGTATCCCTCCAAGCCTTCCCTTTATCAAACGTATCCTCTAGATGTTTTCCTATGGCACAACTATGACATACATCCCTTGAAAATTGAATCTGTGGAAGTCTTGTAACCATCTCCTATTGACTAAGTTATTGTAAATAGTGGTAATTCAGATGACCAAACCACTCATACCATAACTTACTCACTAAATTAGTGTGTGAGAGTAAAGTTTTAGAGGAAGACTGAGGCACAAAGTGGGAGAATGAATAAAGTTGAGTATTATTGTCAACTTTTCTCACTACAACTAAGGCATTATCCTCCAATTTTATGATTGATACAGAATCAGGTGTGAACTCAACTTTCCTACCAATATCAAAGTGAGTGATTTGGTAGATAGAAAGATGGTTAGTTGATAACTCTAGCACATAGAGGACATCCTCAAATACACCACTATCAACATCAACTATACCTTTTCCTATAACATCTACCTTAGAATCATCACTTATGAGAATATGAGGCAAAAAACTTGGTTCTAATCTAGAAAATTATTCTTGATCAAAACCCATATGGTGTGAAGCACCTGAGTCAATGACCTATGACTTGGGAGACTTTTCTAGTGCAACTAGTATTGTATCTTTCCCTTTTCCTAAATTTGAAGGAGTGGAAGAATACTTTAAAGAGGATTGATTGATGTTATTATTTTTTAGAAGACCTTTAAGTTCATCAATCTCTTTCTTCCAACAATTTTGTTCACTATGAAACCCCTTTTTGCAAAAAGGGCAAGGAGTGCCAGTCCTTTTTTATGAATCCCCTTTCTTATTAGTGGAGTTATAATCTCTTTGTGAGAAATATTATTACCCTTTATTCTTATCTTTCTATGACTTATTACGATTATTCTACTTTTTTTACTTGAACCTATATTTGATGCTGATGTTGAAACTTGCATATGCTAAGGTTGAATTGCAACTAGAGCTTGAGATTTGGATGACTTGATTAGACCCATAGCTATTAACTTTTCTTTAGCCATTAGAATCTCAAAGATTACCTCAAAGGTGCGCATTTGATAAGATGTGCCCAATGTAATCCAATGAGTCTGAAAGCTAAAGACAAAGGATGAATATTCTAGACCTAATTTGTGTAAGACCCTAAAAATCAGTTGAATGTATTTTTTTTATCAATTTTACATTCAAAACATTGTGCTCTAAGATTTATGACTTTAGTGATGTAGTATTGTATTGTAGCATAATTTTTAGGATCCAAACTAATGAGTTTGTTTTCAATGTGGTAACCACAAAACTCATCTATTTTTCCAAACAATGATGCTAATTTATCTCAAGCTTCTTTTGGAGTTATACATTTTTCAAGATGGAAATTCAAATCTAAAGACATATAAGACTGAATGCATCTAATTATTTTAGTAGTTTCAAAAATAAAGTGTTGTAACTCTTTTACATCAGTAGGTGGAGTATAAAGAGTTATTATGTAAGACATATATCCTAGCATCATTAATGCATTCCAAGCATTTTATTTCTATGTATTATAATTATATGTTGTTAATAATGGAAACTTAGGATTCCCTATGATGCAATCAAAAATAAACTATCACAAATTAAAAATCAAAGTACAGAACACACCATAAAACCCCCTTAAATTACTTAGGTTTATCTCACCCAGCAATTCTTTTTTGGCACTTTATAATTGAGTGCATTTACAAGGTTGAATTATAATTTTTTAAGTTTATAAAAATCTCATTTAGGCCCTCTAGTCTAAAAGTTAAAAAAATATGCACTTTATTACAAAAATTTATACACCAATGTGTTGTGCTTGAAAAAATATTAACTTTTTAAAAAAATGGGACCTCAATTTGAGGTCGTATGTGAAATTTATAAGCCTCTAAAGTCATAAAAATGAGGATAGATAAGAGCTACTATAGAAAAATATAAATTCTAAAAAAATATAGAAAAATTGGAAAAAAACTAAAAGTACAACAGTAAAGAGCATAGAATTTTAAGCTATTTTAAAAAAAAAGCTCAAAAATACCTCCCAATGTTCAAATGGCAAGCTCTCAAAGTTTCCCTTTCAAATATGCCTACTGATCCATGAGGTCTACCAAAAAAAAATTATCTGTATGCTCCATATGACTGTACCTGGAAGTAAAAAAAATTCTTTTGGGGTGACTATGTCCAAATTAGATAAATTTTATATAGATCTATAGGTTTTGACACCTTTTGAATGCAATCATGAGATCTATTTTTCTCAAAAACACTTCAATCTTTAGGTACCTGGTGGATTTGAGTGTGGTGTTTCTAGATCAAACCCTTACCAATTTCATCTCTTGTGCCTAATTTAAATAAAATTGTAGATGATTTTGACTATCTCATGTACTCTGAACTTAATAGTGAGCTCATAAATTCTCCACAAAGCTCTAATTTGTGCCTGCATACAAAATCAAAAAATTGATCCTATATCTAAATATTTTTATCTTGAATATTTATCAATCTATAAATTCTATATAGCTCTGATACCATGTTAGAATTAGCTACAGGATCTAATGAATCTAATAGAAAACATAAATAAGAGATAAAATAGTAATAGTAATAAATAATAATTATATATTTGAGATAATAATAGAAATGAATAAATAACTTAAATATTATGAATTACTCTGATAATTTAATATTAATTTGATATAGAATACATAAATAGCCATTGCTTATATAGAGCAAGACGTGCATGATAAAGATCAGTGAACTCACACAACACGTCTAATTTAACTGATATCTATCTACATGAATAGTAGAGTGAAACTCCACACTAACAATATTGGTGTCTAACTTATGTAAATAATTAACACAAATTGACTATTAGTTAAACAATCTTATTCTATCTTACCCTGAATAGTGGAGTGGAACTCCATTGTAACAAGATAAGTGTCTAAGTTAACTACTAGCTAAGCAAACTTATCCTATCTAATGTAAATTATTAATAAACATAATAAACTAAGTACAATAAGTAATTAGTGCACCAAAATAATAAATAATAAATACAAGTAAATTTAATAAAACAAATAAATACACCAACATGAATAACTATTCTTTTTCAAAAATGTTGATGCATAGGAAAACCATTAGTCATCTATCAAGAAATCAAACATGTAGAGCCATTTTACAAAACTTCAAGGTCTAACAAAACTATCAACTATAATGACCATAATATCATATTCATAAATTGAGACCTTCAACAAAATCCTTTCAAGATATTAGTATTCTCAAAATTACTATAAAATAGATAGGAAACTTTTGTATGTATATTAACAATACCCAGAAGAACCTCAACTATTCATTCATTCCACCATACATATAAACTTACATAACTAACAACATCTCAAACCATACAAGTAAGAATTCATCAAATATACTTAAATAAAATCATCAAAACTTCTCAAATTATTTGCATGCAGATGACATTCACAAAACTTTCTCGTACTGTAGCCCATATTTCATCATGAAATCAATCAAAATTCACTCAGAACTTATATAAATGTCCATGCAAACCAAAATTATTCTATTCATGCCACTACGGTCTGATTTCCATCATATCACTATAAATTTTATTCAAACTCTCCAAGGATAATCACAATTTTTTTCTAAGTTCAATGAAACATACCTAATGATGCACTCTGAAACTTTCTTGATCAATATTCTTGACAAATCCTTCATTTCAACTCCAAGAACTTAACAAATCAGAGTTTTTCTTCCATAAGAATCTTGAAAAAATGAACCAAAAACCAAGAACCTCAACACTTATATCTACCAACTTATGTTATAACCAACTCGACATCGTGATCGAATCTCATTGGTTTGTATTTACCAAAAATGTACTTAGTAACCCTATCATTTTGTTATCAGCATCAACAAACTTGGTTATTACTAAACCTTCATGCTAAATCTTAACTAACTTCCATAGAATGAGGTAGACATTAATCACATTAAATTCCCATTATCACCAAATCTTTATGGGTATCTCGAAGCATTAGAGATATGTTTTATTTTAAATCTTCAAGCTAACTCACCTTGTCATGGTGGATCAGATCATGTTGCCAACCAACCACCATCTTGTCATGCTAACATAATTAATGAATATGATTTGAAATCAATCAAACAACTTTAGACTTAGGTAATAACATATCTCACAATGAACCTTATATCTTATAAAATGTCTATGCCTTAACATCTTGACCCAAAGGGTCTTAAACCATGTCATATGATAAGCCCCTTGAACTATTTTGAAGATCTCAAGACAAGCAAAATTAAGCCTTTGAAAATATATGTGGAGAACACACCTTATGTCATCATTTTTCATGAAAGAATTCTAAGGTATAATCTCCTCATTATATAAATATCTATGTCTAATAAGATAATAGAATTCCATTCATGCCTCAAAATTTCATGCTTTTAAACATAGACTTTGAATAATTGTTAAGATTTTGAAATTGGCAATGACTTAAACTTAGAATATCAAATAGGACCTAGGAACAATGACCTTAAGTTATGTATTCTGATAAATAAGTCATAAGATCATTATACAATGAAAAAAACTTAGGCTATACAAAATTGATCATGAATTTTTAGACAACATCATCAAATCAACTTAAGTACATCAATGTTTTGAATGCCCATTAAACCACAAGTAGTAAACAAAAAAATCTTTGAATCTGACCTATATCTTCAAAATAACTTTTCAAATGATAAAAGCATTGATTTTTAAAATGTAGTGTTTTCAAAATGCAATAATCATCGATATATCACCATTATCTCTTCTAAATCATTAATCATATCATCTATGAAAATCATCATAATTTTGCTTAAACTGTCAAAATTAAAAATCCATTACTAACTAAAATACTATCTCAAAACTGCTTTGACTAAAAATCAAGATAACTGATCATATTTAGAAACATATATGCACATTTTATTCATTAATCCACCATGATTTTACAAACCACTTAGAAACATAAATATGAATTCATCAACCAATTATTATCATTTCATAATCAAAAACCTGCATCTAAAATTACTATTAATCAATCAGGTCCCTGACATAGTTTTAGATTTCATGACAGGGTCATCTTTATAGTAGAAAGTATTAGTTTTTTTTTTAAAATTAGGGGTTTTTAGAAAATAGGTATAACACTAGAAACCTTTCTAGTTAGATTTGTGTAATAAAAATAAGTAACAATAAATTTTCTATTAATAAAAACATAATTCTCTTGAGAGTGTGATCTTGAAAAATTATTTTTCAAGTAGTTAAGTGTGAACCCCTTTTAGTAATGAATTTCAATAAGGGATGGATTGTTCAACTGACATGGCATGAAGAAAGGTAGTGATATAACAGGTAAGTTTGAGTTGGATGCACAATCAAATACAAATTTTTAAAGTATAAATCTAAAAATGAAGTAACACTCTAACAATCAAATACAACTTAGCATGTGTTTTTCATTTATTATAAAAACTAAATTTGTAAGAGTAACTTCAGAAAATGAATGATAGTTACAAGAAATTTTCATCTTCCTTGTACTCTTCCTTCATAAGTGACACTTGACATTAACAACCTTTTATTGATCACTTGAAATTAAAGTACAACAAAGACAAACAACAAATCGAACAGAAAAGCAAATAGAAAGATAAAGAACTAAACTATAAAATGAAAACAAAATAAGCTAAAAAGAAAGCAAAAGAAAAAACTAAAATGTAGCTAATCACAAAATAATTTAAAATAATGGTTGTTAACTAATTAACATAGATAATTTCCTTCAAAATCTTTTAAATGAAAAGCATTTTTTCTAAGAACTGTAGCAATTTTGTATGTTCCAAGCCATAATGAATCAAACTTGTGATGATTTTTAGGATCCTTGTGGACTTTATCCCAATATAAGACTAAATCACTAAAATTAAACTTTTTGTTAAAAATCTTTTTATCAAAAAAAATCTTTAATTTTTATTTATCTCTTTCTAAATTTTACAATGTTATTGCTTTATATTTGTCAAGAGCTACTAAATCATGTAATCTTTGTTCAATTAAATTTTTATCTTCAACTACATATTGTAAGGTAGTCCTAGCTAAAGAAATATAAAGTTTTAATGGAAAAGTAGCTTCAAACCCATATACTAACATAAAATGTGAATAACCAGTTGTTATTTTAATGATAGTCCTATCAGCCCATAAAGCTTCAAATATTTTGAGATGTTAATTTCTTTTATTATCACAAATTAGTTTCTTCATAATTAAAATCAGATTTTTATTCGTGGACTTAGCTTATCCATTTCCTTGCAAATAATACTTAGATTAATGACTAGAAATAATAGAATATTTTGCTAAGAATTATATAAATTCATTTGAAACAAGTTGAGGTCTGTTGTCTAAAATAATCTTGTATGGAACTCCAAATATAGAAAAATAATATTTTTTTAAGAAAGAGATCATTTTACCTATTACTAAATTCTTAAGTGCTTTGGATTTAGGCCACTTAGTGAAACAAATAATCTGTGGATATTAAAATATATCTATGACCTACAAATAAAGGTGCGTGAATATCTAAAATAAAGTTAATGCCATATTTTATAAAAAGTTTTTCAGGAATAATAGGATTTAAAGGCATTACAGGCAGTTAATCTCTTTCAAGAAATAATTGGCAAGTCATGCAAGAATGAACTAACTTATAAGCATCCTGAAATAGAGTAGGCTAATAATAACCTACACTTAAAATCTTATAATTAGTTTTTATAGCATAATGTCCACCACAGTTTTCTTCATGATAGCATCTAAGAACCTTTCATCTCTGATCATGAGTAAGATATCTCAATAAAACTCCATATTTATTACGATAAAACAAAAAAAAAATCTAACAAGCAAAATTTAATGATTTTAGTCTTAAGGAATGATTTTATTTTTATTTAAGTTATCAGGACAAGACTGATTTTAAAAATAATAAATTAAGTCATAGTACCAATAATTTTTAGCCAACAAATAGTCCCATTCATTCATTTCATGATCAAACTTAATTTTTTTTAGAAAATTTAACAAATTTCATGGTCTTTAAATGTGGCTTTGCATTTAAGTTTTCATCAATGAAAAAACTAAAATATTAATATCTGAAGAAGCATTTTTAGCTAAATGTTTTGCCAATTCATTACCTTTAATTATTTTTGAGGTTTTGAATTCAATATCAAACTCTTGAATGCATAAAATCCACTTGGCAAGCCTTTCTTGAATGGTTAGTTATTTTAAAAGATAAGACAAATAGGTACAATAGATCACATAAAAACTTTATTTCTCATAAATAAATATCAAAATTTAATCAAAGAGGAAATTAAAGAGAAAACAAATTTCTCAATAAGGGGATACCTAGTTTCTACATCTTTTAAAACTTAGATCATATAATCAATTAGTTTTTTCTCATTATTTTCAAATTCTTGAGTTATTACAGCTCCAATATCTTTTTATGTGACATTCACATAAAGAATAAATGCTTTCTTTAAATCAAGTTTAGCAACAATAGGATCATTTAAAATGACATCTTTAACACAATTAAATGATAATGTATCACCTTCATCCCAATTATAAATGTTATCTTTCTTAAGAAATAATTGCAAAGGATTAGACTTGTCAACAAAATTTGAAATAAATTTTCCAACAAAGTTTATCTTACCAAAGGAATACCTTAAAATAGATTGATCTTTAGGAGGAGGTAGTTCCTTAATAGTTTTAACATGTTCAGGATCAATTGATATACCATCCTTTGAAATAATGTGTCTTACCCTTAGTCACACCAAAAATTAATTTCTTTGGATTCAAAGAGATACCAAATTTTCTACATCTTGTGAATATTTCACAAAGATTGTCTAAATGTTTTTTTCTCTTTTTATAATATACAATGATATCATCTAAATAAACTTGAATAATAATGTCAATCAAATCATCAAAAAAAATATGCATAGATTTTTGAAAAGTAGCTCCTACATTCATCAATCCAAAAGGTATTTTGTTATAAGTGAAAGTACCTCTAAGAGTGGTAAAAATAGTTTTATGTCTATCTTCAAGATTCACAAAAATCTTATTATAACTTAAAAATCCATCTAATAAAGATATTATTTTTTATCCTTCAATCTGCTACAAAATCTTATTTATTTTTGGTAGAGGAAAATTATCTTTTACACTAGCTTTATTTAGAACTCTAAAATCAACACATAGTCTAATGTCACCCTTTTTATTTATAATAAAAACTAGATTAGCTACCCATTCTGAATATGTTACAAGAAAAATGACATCAACATCAATCATCTTATCTAACTCTTTGTTAATGGTGTCTTCTAACAAATGGTTGATTCTTCATATTTTCTACCTAACAGGTTTGATACCAATCTTAATAGGTATATCGTGTCTAATAATCTTAGTATTATACCCTTTAAGATCCTTATATGACTAGGCAAAAATTTTAATAAATTCTTTAAATAATTTAATGAATTAGGCCTTCTCGTTAGCAATCACTTGAATTCCTAAATAAACATATTTTAGCTCTTTTTCAGTAACTAAATTGATAGGAATGGTCTCACCTATGATTCTCCTTGATGGTTCTTCTATAATATAGATTTTGATTTGATTGTTAGGTGTGAACAAAGATTCTAAAATCATCAAACTAGCAGACAATCTATTATACTTGGTTGCAAATAATCTTCACAATTTAGTACATAGTCATTATGATCAAAATAATTACCTTTAGTGAATGAATCTATATGTTTATCACAACTAAAAACAAGCCAATTATCATTAAAATTAAGAATCTTAGGATGAAATACTTCAACCAAAAAAATTATAGGTTTAATCTCACTTAGAGTTGGATTGGAAACATAAACATCAAATTTATTAGCTCTAATGTTGAATTCTCTAAGAATATACGTAATGTCAAATGCCTCAAAATGCTCAAGTAATAACCAAACCTTTTATGTGTAATGGTCTAGATGATTTTTATTAGTTTTATATATCTTACGAACTTATCTAACACTAACTCAAAATCTTAAAAAACTTTCAAATACTTAATGTTTAGTTATATGGCCTTTTCCAATCCTAAACATAATGCTTCAAATTTTTCTGTATTATCAGTATTTTCAAAAGATAATTTTAAGGCATAATTTTTTTTACCTATAATATAAATCAAACAAATTCCATCACCATTACCTTATTGAGAGCAAGATCTGTCAAAGTAAAGTGACCATAAAATATTCTTTTTAAATATTTCTTCATGCTGATTTTTTTGGTTCATCTAAATTCAGCAATTCATAAGTCCCAATTCTAGTTTCAATGTAGGAAATATTAAAAGAAGAAGGTAACTCAATAGGTGTACTAGAAAAATTCTCTCTTTTTATGAAATCAATTTCATTATTAATAGGAACCCATGTTATATCTTTCCCAACAAAAACCCTAGTTTCTTTAGACCAATCCCTTCCTAACAGTATTGCATAATTATTAAGATTATCCAACATTTGAACATTAGTCATGCAACTAATCTATTCATCTTTTAAAATTTTAATGACTATGTCACAAAACTTACCATAGCTCTTATTTTTGTCTAGAATCAAAACCAGTAAGCTTCCTCATATCTACTTCATAAGATATGTCTAATTAATCAACAATAGATTTAGGCATAATATTATTTTAAGCACCTATATATAACATAAAATTATGAATTATTTTATTATCAATATTAACTATAACATAGAAAAAAAGAATATAATCAGTAGAAGGGTCAAAATGTTGAGCATAAATATGTTTATTACTATTTTTTTTTTGTAAACTTACATTAGCTTTAGGATTTTTAACAGCCTCATTAATTTTATCAAGCTATCTTAAAAGACTAACTACCTGTAGTAAAAATAATCCATCTTTAATTATTGATAAATCATAGATTATATTATAATTTTTAGCATCGGTTTGTCTAAAACTTTTAGGCTTATAAATTTGATATTAATTATTATTATAACCAGTTGAAAAAGGAATATTTTTTGTTGTATTGTCATTTGAATTATTAGCATTATTTTGAATTGTATTTCTTTTATCATAAGAAAAATATTTATCATATGTTATTTTATTATTTTGAGGGGAACTATAATCTTTATTCCTAGTATTTATAACATAAATATTCTCATTTTATGATGGATCATCAAGAGTGTTTATATTATACACTAGATTTTCAGATATTTCATCTTTTTTATGAAGAAATTTCTTGAACTTAAGAACAACAAGACATGTATGTAGATTATGATCTAGTTCACAAACATTACAATAATAATCAATATCATCATTTTTATATTATTTAATATTTTTATTTGAGGAAGAATGTTTATCATTAAGTTATCTTTTAACAATGACCAGCTCATTGCCTAGACTTTGTATGGCCTTTAAAATTTTTAAGTTATCTGAATTTAAGTCTATGGAAGACCTTTCTTTAAATCCAATGCATTTAATATTTTTTTCATATTCAATATACAATATTATGGTTTTATTATATTTTGTAATATCTCTATTTTCTAGAACCATTTTATACTTTAAAGGTAAAGCATTGCAAAAATAAAGTCTAAATAAATTTTTAGGTCTAAGATCACATGGGATCTTTTGACGTAGCTTAGTGAACCTAGAAAAAAAATTATAAATGGTCTCACCTAGATCAAGGGAACATTGACAAGGTCATTAACTAAATCAAAATATTCTTTATCTTTTCCAAAAGACAACTCTAACCCATCTTCAATATCTCTCTAAGTATCAATGACCTTGGCAAGTAGACTAACAAATACGTGATAAGTTTTTCCTTCTAATATATATGAAAAAAATATTAAGTAAATCTTTTAATTAGTTATTCTAAGAGTAGTAAAAACTAATATAAAATCTTTTAAGTGATCTTCATAAGATTCTTCAGCAGCACCAAAAAACTTTGGTGTATTCAATATTTTATAACTTACTAGGATGATTCCTAACATTAATTAGATTAGCAAAAATCCATGATGCTATATCTATTTGTTGTTATACTTGAAATTCTTTTTTGTATTCACCTTCAATGAGATTATCTTGTTCCCTATTATTTCATAACCCATGAATCAGACTTTGTATTTTCTGCTCTACTTGAAATTATGGTTGTTCTCCCATTAGAAGTTTTAGCAGTTTCTACATGAACAAATTGATTATTTTGAATATGATGTACTTGATCTAATTTCAAATTTGTAATATCAATTTTAGTAGGTAAAATAAAATCATCAAATAAAAAATAATCAGAAATAAAATGAGTTCTAGGCCTAAGATTCATAGTTAAAACTCTTTCTCTATCTTCTCAAATTCTTCTATTTGAATTCAGAATGTTTCATTGAGTTTCACGTGTAAGATTTGAATATCAATCAATTTCAAATTCTATAATTTATTCTTCTTGGTTTATGACCTTAATAATTTGATGAAGACTTTCAGGATGATTATACCATGCATAACGTGTTAGATTGAAATCAACATCAACTTGATCATATTCTATATCTATTCTAGGTTGAAAAATAGGAGGTTGTTGACCTCCAAGTACCATTAGCAAGAAGAAAAAAAAACATAAAATAAATCATATTTTTGAATAAAATTCCCCAATAAATTCACCAAATTTGTTGATGATGAAACTTGTACCATCAACGAATCAACCATTCTACCTATCATGAAGGTCAAGGTGGAATCATACCAGTTTAATGATTGCGTTCTAAAGGTTTAACAAAGATCCTAAAGACATGAGGATTTTTTTTATAAATTTTAGGAAATAATCAATAGATCATCAAATATAATATATTTCATTATAACATTAAGAAATCTACTTTATCAAATCATGAATCAGTTTAAATAAAAATCTATAATCTATTATATCTAATAGAGAAAACATATGGATTAGATAATCTCTGGAAAAATATAAACTTAATTCAATGAGTATATATTCAAGTAATATCTTCTTTCTTACTATAATGTTATCCAAATTAACTTCAAAAGACAACTAGAAATACAAGAGAAAGATTTAAGAAAAGATAAAAGATAAAGTATTCAATCATGTAAACAAGAGAGAGAGAGAAATAGCAAACAACTAATGAACTATCTAAAGAAAATCAAATAGCTAAACTAAGAAAGGATAACAAACCACTTAGGCAATTAAGTTTATTCTAGAGAAACCTAGTCTAATTGAAAGACAAACTTAAAATAAGATAAAGTATAAGGACTAAAAAGATCAAATAAATAATCTAAGGCTAAACATAAAATAATCTAGTAAAATATGAAACAACTATCAAATAACAAGCAGTAAATTCAAACTAAACAAGAAGACTATTAATCAAAAAACCTAAACAGATTTAGAAGCTAATTAAGACTATGATTAAACACTAAATGAACTTAAACTCTTAAAATATAAATAAGAGAGAATTAATCAAATAAAAATTTATTACTATATAATCTAAAGAAATAACAAGAATTAATCTAAAGAACTAGTAAAAGAATTAAAACAGAAATGAAACTAAAAACAACTAAGAAAATAAATTAAGAAATAAAAAGTTAAGATTATATTAAAATTAGAGTCAATCTAAATATAATAAATCATGTGAGTCTCAAATCAGAGTCATCTTAGCAAGAAAAAGATAACTTTTATTGAGAAAACCAATATTCTTTGTTTACAATAACTTGAGTGACAACTTTACAATCAAAATGGATCAATGAAGTGTCACAAAATATCAAAGTATTCATCATTATTTAGGCTGAATACCTAGAATCTACACATAAGACTGCAAATAAAAATCATCAAAATATGTTAAGCTTAAATTTTTTTAGGTAATCAATATTAAATGATAATATAAGCTAGATAAACTTGTGTTGCCTAAACAATTACTCAACCATCAAATAAAGTACCATTGGGTCCATCTGTAAAAGTTATACTATCTTAGAGAAGTTGCATAGAAAGAAGAGAGATAAATGATTGACTTTAAAAATTTGTATAGGTCTTCAATACCTATTTTTTCTATCTTCAAATGAGTCCTTGATCTCCTTTAATACCCCCAAACTTAGTTGCAAATAAGTTATAACTAACTTTAGTTAGTTATTAGTTTATATTAACTAATTAAATTTTAAAAATTCAATTAATTATAAACAAATATTAGTTAAGGATAGGTTTAATTAAGACTTAAAATTCTTAATTGATTAAATTATTTAAAATATAGGCTGATGGTGCTAATCTTAATGGGTGGGGACCCTCATTGATTAATAATATAATAGAATACATATTTTAACCATAAAATAGATAAGTCAAAGATCAATAAATTATATTTATATTAAACCATAATGCACGTCAAAAATAACTTAAGCATATATATTTATATCAAAATTAAATATGTTGCATCTCTAAAATATTATCATCAAAAACTATCAAAAATTTAATGTTAAGTATCAAACTAAAATTAAACATTCTACCATGAAATAGTCCAACTACAAATAAAGTTTATCTTGTGAACATACAATAATCATCAGATTCTAAAAGCACTTCAATCATAGGCTTATCTTGTGCATTAAGGTACACATTATATTCCATCTCTATAGTAAGAAACTTAACCAAGTTCATACCAGAGTCACTTGTGCTATCATCAAGTTCCAATTTGATCATTTTCAACATTCTAATTTCCATAAGTTTATCAGGCTCTGACTGACTTTCAACTCTTTTTTCTATAGTTCTCTTCTGTGTAGTTATAAGTGGAAAATCCATTGTCGTTCTCTTACTAGCATAACCATGTATTCTCAAATTCAGCTTTTTAGATCCCAAGACAGGTTCACTATGTGAAGAAGTCAAACCTAACCTTTTACCTTTCATAACAGGCTCTTAGTAGGAAGGTGAAGGTTCATCTGAAGGAATGGCCAAATTTATGAAATTTTTATCATGGACCATCTCAATTTCAAAGTGTGTGGCTAAATTAGCAAGATTAGGTTTAATAGTTGGCTACACTCTTTTAGGAGATTGAATGGGAAGATGTTGTGGGTTATTCTCTAAGTGATGAGAAGAATCACTCTGTAAGTGGGATCTTACTCCAAATCTATGACCATAAAAATATTTATTTCCTTTATGTTCTCTATTAATTGGATTAAAAGGCAAGCTATTAAGTACATTCTAGAATTTAGAATCTAAGGCATCAAAATTTATAGACATCCTAGTTCCCCTATTGAACATGGGACCAAAACATCTTACAAGAAAATCACCTCTAGGAAAGTTCCTATTATGATTAGGATATTTTACATCACTACCAAAATTATTTTTCCAACCTTATCGTCACCACTTCTAGTTGACTTATGATGGTCCCACTCAGACATTATGAAAAATCTAGAATATAATAATTTTAAGACAGAGAATCAATAAACTGTTCAAAAAGAATCAAGACTAAATAGCCCATATACTATCATTTCTCAACAAATTAAATTGAACTAAACTAAAAATCATTTAACTATATCAAAAATCAACTAAGGCTTCAAGTAATATCATAATTTCATTTCAAAATATCTTAATGGAATTCCATATGTAAACCAAGTATCTATCAAAATATCCCACTAATGAATCAACAAATGACTATGTCTTTAAACCAATATCTTTTTATTTTCACAAAATCTTGATAACTTTCTAGATTTTCTATCTTCATTAAATCAACTAAAAATGAACCATTCCAAAATAAAGATATAAAAATCTTAGTAAACTATTTTCAAAGCGATAACATCAAATGAAAGCTGAAACTGACATTATTTATTTTAAAATATAAATTTCAAATGAGAAGTGACTGGGTTCATTAGGGAATCATAATTTCAATATCTAAATTTAAATTAAAACCTATGACCTTGACTCTAAGATGCAAAATCAACAAAAATTTCAATTCTTATCTAATCCTTTTAATTGAAAACTGGTAGGTAATCTCATAAATACAAGACTATCCATATGTATTTATTAATGATTTTCTGGCATATCATTTGCAAAATGTCTGACCAAATACAATCAAATTCCTCAATATTAAACTAATTTATATCTTTCTTAACAAATAAAAACTGTCATTAGGAAACCAAAATTTGGGTTTCAAAAACCATTATAATCTCATGATGTCATAATCTTTTAGAATATTCAAGGACAAAAACAACATATACTATGAATGACATATGCATAAATACTTAGAACAAAATCTTTATTTAAGCTATACCAAAACCTTGATACGACTATGTGATGCAATTCTTTTAATGTTTCAAGTGTATACATAGATTAACCCATTAATCTTTCAAGTACATTCAAACTATCACACTACTCTCATATCTTAATATTGATATCATTTTATCATGCATGTAAACTTTTTCTAAAACTAAACCAAACTACATGCATCATTACCATTTATCCTAAATTTCATGAAACAAAAAATACCTGAGAGCCATTCACACCATGTATTGAAAAACTATGGATTCCAACATTTCTATATTTCTTTCCTAAATAACTGTATATTCTTCAAAAAATCAAAACATATCAACCCAAAAAGTCTATTGTTCATGTTGAAAAACTATTATTTTTCAAAAATGTTGATGCACAGGAAAACCATTAGTCATCATTCAAGAAATCAAACATGTAGAGCCATTTTCCAAAACTTTAAGGTCCAAAAAAACTCTCAACTGAAATGGCCATAATATCATATTTGTGAATTGAAACCTTCAACAAAATCCTTTTAAGATAGTAGTATTTTCAAAATTACTATCAAACAAAGAGGAACATTTTGTATGCATATTAATAAAACCTAGAAGAACCTCAACATTTCATTCATTCCACCATACATATAAACTTACACAACTGACAACATCTCCAACCATACAGGTAATAATTCCTCAAATATATTTAAATAAAATCATCAAAACTTCTCAAATTACTTGCATGTAGATGAAATTCACAAAACTTTCTCATACTACAACCTATATTTCATCATGAAATCAATCAAAATTCACTCAAAACTTCTATAAATATCCATGCAGACCAAAATTATTCTATTTGTGCCACTAAGGTCTTATTTCCTTCATATCACTGTAAAGTTTATTCAAAATCTTCAAAGATAATCTCAAATTTATTTTAAGTTCAATGAAACATACCTGATGATGTACTCTAATTTTTTTTTGCTCAATATTCCCAATAAATCCTTCACTGCAACTCCAATAACTTAACAAACCAGATCTCCACTTCCTTGAGAAGCTTACAAAAATGAACCAAAAACTAAGAAACTCTACACTTATATCCACCAAATTATGTTGTAACCAACTCAATGTCATGATCAAATCTCATTAGTTTATATTTAACAGAAATGTACTTAGTAACCTTGCCATTTTATTATCGACATAGACAAACTTGGCTATTACTAAACCTTCATGCTAAATCTTAACTAACTTCTAAAAAATGAATCAGACATAAATCACATTAAATTCTCATTACCACCAAATCTTTATGGCAATCTTGAAGCATCAAAAATATGCTTTATTTTAAATCTTCAATCCAACTCGTCTTGCCATAGTGGATTGAATCGTGTTACCAACCAACCACTAGCTCATCATACCAACAAAATTAATGAATATGATTTGAAATCATTCAAATAATTTTATACTTAGGTAATAACATATCTTATCAAATGTCTATTCCTTAAAATTGTGACCCAAAGGGTCTTAAACCATCTCATATGATAAGCCCCTTGAACTATTTTGAAGATCTCAAGACAAGCAAAATTAAGCCTTTGAAAATACATGTGAGGAACACCTTATGTCATCATTTTTCATGAAACAAGTCTAAATTCTAACCTCCTCATTATATAAATCTCTATGTCTAATGAGACAATAAATTTCCCTCCATGCCTCAAAATTTATGATTTTAAAAATAGAATTTGAATAATTGTTAAGATCTTGAAATTGATAATGACTTAAACTTAGAATATCAAATAGGACCTAAGAACAATGATCTTAAGCTATGTATTCTGATAAATAAGTCACAAGATCATTATATAAAGAAAAAAACCTTAGGCTATACAAAATTGATCTTGAATTTTTTGACAACATCATCAAATCAACTTAAGTATATCAATGTTTCACATGCCCATTATACTACAATTAGTAAACAAAAAGAGCTTTGAATCTAACTTGTATCTTGAAAATAACTTTTCAAATGATATATGCCTTGATTTTTCAAATGTAGTGTTTTCAAAATGCAATAATCATAGATATATCACCATTATTTGTTCTCAACCAGTAATCATATCATCTATGAAAATCATCATAAATCTACTTAAACTATCAAAATAAAAAATCCATTACTAACTAAAATACTATCTCAAAATTGCTTTGATTTAAAATCAAGATAACTGATCATATTTAGAAACATATATGCACATTTTATTCATTAATCCACCATGCTTTTTGAAACAACTTAGAAACATAAATATGAATTCATCAACCAATTGTTATTTTTTCATAATAAAAAACATGCATTTAAAAATACTATTAATCGATCAGGTCCCCAACACAATTTTAAATTTCATGACAGGGTCATCTCTATAGCAGAAAGTATTGGTTTTTTTTTTGAAAAAAATAGAGGGTATAGAAAATAGGCATAAAAACCTCCTAGCAAGTTGGTGCTTGATAGACTTAGGGGTTGGTTCTCCTTGTTGAATTATTTTTCAACTAAATTTTATTCATGATATTATAGGACAAGTTGTCCAAGCTGTGTTTTAGTGCTTTTTATTCCCCATGATGATTTCTCACATATATCTTGTGTTCATATGTTATGTTATTGGTTCATACTCATATGAATAGTTTTCAATGATTATTTAATCACTATATTGGTTTAAATGGTTAATGGATAATAAGTAGATGTGAATAATAAGTTTGATCATTGATTCACCCCTCCTCTTAGTGGTTGTGCTTCCAAATATAGGTATCAATCCCAATCCTTTAAGGCAAGTTTAACCACTTGAAATTTGATCCAAAATAACACAATAATGTCTTGTGATCAATAGGAAGAGGACAACATGTATGATGTAGAATTTTACTATGACAATGAAGAAATAGAAGATAAAATAGACCTTGAATTTGAGCTCATGAATACCCTTAGTGACTTAAAACACCAGAAGGAGATAATAAAGTATCTCAAGAGTCAATTAGAAGAGGTCAACATAAGGTATAATTGTAAGGAATTTGAATATGACCATTTTGAGATAGAGATATATTCATTGAAGGATGAGAATGAACAGCTCAAAGATAATTTGAGTAAATTAGAGATAGAACATGAGAAATCAGGGCATGTCAAGAGTACCAACCTAAAAAGATCAATTAGGCAACCCAGTGCTATAAAGGATAAGTCATCATGGAATCAAGGTAAGTACAAAAATGTTTCTTTCTACATCTGTCACAATATAAAAAACATTGCTATATTTTGTTCTAATAGAGTTAGAAGGTCTACAAGATTCAACAAGACATATGAAGCTCCTATAATATATAAGATGGATCAAACATTGATATGAAATCCAAATCAAGCTAGGACAAATGAGATTGAACTCAAGAAGCAATATGGACTATTTGCCAAAGAAGAATAAAATACCAAATAAGACTCTATCTTAGCTCAAACTACCTTTCACATTCAAGATGAATGCATGAAATGGTATATAGACATTGGGTTCTCAAGCCATATGATAGGAGATGGAAACAAGTTCATCTCTTTGAAGAATAATGCTATAGGAATAATGATGTTTTGAGATAACACAACTACCAATATGGTTGTCAAGGGTGTCTTGAGTTTGGACAATGGGAAGTCTAAGACACAAAATGTGTTGTATGTGAAAGGTTTCAAACATAACCTACTTAGTGTGAATCAAATGTGTAATTAGAGACACACATTAACCTTTTATGACAAAGGATGTGAGATAATGAGAGTCAAATTAATAAGGCTAATTGTCAATGCCAAAAGGATTGATAACAACTTATATGTTTTAAATGAGATTAGTAAGGAAAGATGTTTAATCAGTAAGATAGATGAAAGTTGTCTATAAAATAAAAGACTAGGTCACCTAAACTTTGATAACCTAGTCAGGATTAACACTAAGAAGTTCATAAAGAACATGTCTAAGATCATCAAACCTATAAACATACTTTACAAGGCATGTCAACATGGTAATCAGTTTCAAGTCCAAGGAGTACTCTACGACAAGACCCTTAGAGTTAATACACACTGATCTCTATGGGCCTAAAATAATTCAAATAATTCGAGGAGATAGCTACTTCATGTTACTTATTGACGATTACACAAGAATAACTTGGGTTACATTTATAAAATATAAATTAGAAGATCTTGACAAGTTCAAAGCTTTCAAGGATCTTGTTGAGAATAATAAGAATAAAAATATTAAATGCCTAAGGTTTGATAGAGGAGGATAATTTTGGTTTAATGATTTTGATGACTTCTATGAGGTCCATAGAATAAGGAGACAATTTTCAAAATCAAGGACACCTCAATAGAATGGGGTAAAAGAAAGGAAGAATATGATAGTCCAAGAGATGGATAGAACCATGTTGAATCAATCCATACTATCTGATGGATATTGGAAAGAGGTAGTAAGTATTGTTGTCTACATTTTTAATAGGTGAGAGCTAGGAACCAATGGCAATAAGACTCCTTATGAACTATGGAAGGACAAAACTACAAATGCATAACACTTTAGAGTGTTTAGGAATAGATGTTTCATCAAAAGAGATGATGAAGATTTGGGTAAGTTTTATTCCATATCTGATGAAGGCATATTATTAGGGTACTCATCAATGAGCTTAGACTATAGATGTTACAACAAGAGACTACAAAAGATAGTGAAAAGCACCAATGTGAGGATTTATGAGACAAGGAAATCTCACTCACAGTTAAAGAACACTTTAGAGAATATGGATTTAAAGAATAAAAAGACTATAGAGGTTGATGAATAAGAATTTGAAGAGAGATATGACTCAAAAGTACCCTCAAGGTAGATTTAAATATACCACCTTGAATCTCAAATCATTAGCAACAAGAATGCAGGTATGCAAACTAGGATAAGACCAGTAAGTAATCCAAATCAAGATAATGATTTATTATCCAAGATTGAACCTAAAAGTATTATAAAAGCTATCAAAGACAAATGTTGGATAGGCACTATGAATAAGGATCAAGACCAAATAGAGAAGAATAAGTCTTGGGAAGTAGTTCCTAGACCTAAAGATAAGAATGTCATTGGCACAAAATCGGTGTTCAGAAACAAGTTGAATGAAGATGGAGAAGTCACTTGAAAAGTCTAGAATGGTATGAAAAGGATATGTACAAGTTAAAGTGGTAGACTTTGAATAAATCATTGTACCAGTAGAAAGATTAGAATCCATTAGGTTATTTATAGCTTATATAGGATACAAAGGATTCAAGGTATACTAGATTGATGTCAAATATGCCTCTCTAAATGGGAATTTTGAAGAAGTGTAAATTGAGCAACCTGAAGGGTTTTCACTTTCAGATGGTAAAGACTATGTTTTTAGATTGAATAAATCCCTATATGGTCTTGAACAAGCTCCTAGAGCTTGGTATGCTAGGTTGGACAAGTATCTATTGGATTAAGGTTTCAAAAAGGAGTTCTAGATAGTAATTTATAAATCAAGTTAGAAAATGATCATCAACTAATTGTAGTTGTCTATGTGGATGGCATCATATTTGGTGGAAATAATTCAAACATGAAAAAGGCCTTTGTAGAGGTAATGAAGAAAGAGTTTGCGATGTCTATGCTAAGAGAACTATCATTCTTTTATTGGGTTACAAATTGCTCAATCTAATAAAAGTATATTCATCTCACAAGACAAGTACACAAGAGAGATGTTGAATAAGTTTGAGATGGAGGATTACAAGGCAATAAATACACCCATGATCATAGGGTGTATATTTGGAAAGGAAGATGAGTCTTTAAAAGTCAATTAGACATCATACAAGTCAATGATTGGAAGTTTGTTGTATACTACTGCCTCTAGACCTGACATCATGTAAGCAATTGGTCTTGTAGTAAGATTTCAAGAAAATCTAAAGGAGATTCATCTATAAGAAGTCAAAATAATACTAAGGTACCTGAAGGGGACTATGGAATATGGATTATGGTATCCAAGAACCAAGGAGTTCAATTTGATAGCCTACATAGATGCAGATTAGGTAGGAAGTATAGATTATAGAAAGAGTATCAGTGAAGGAGCCTTCTTCCTAGGTGGGTGCCTAGTGTCATGGAGAAGCAAAAATCAATGATTAGTATCTTTTTTCACTTGTGAGGCTAAGTACATTACATTAGTCTCATGTTACACTTAGTAACTATGGATGAGATAGACTCTAAAAGACTATAATATGGAGTATGGATGTCCTAGCCCTATCTATTGTGATAATAAAAGTGTTATAAGCATCTTAAATAACCCTATCATACACTCAAGGACTAAACACATACCCATCAGGTATAATTTTTGAGAAGTTAAGTGAGCAAAGTATAAAACTTGAGTGTGTGTCTACATAAGATCAAATTGTAGACATCTTAACCAAACCATTTCCAAAGGCAACTTTTGAAAAATTAAGATAGGAATTGGATGTAATTATTTCCTCTAGCAAGCATTGAAGAAGTCAAGTATTTAGGGGGAAATAATCATGCTAATTATCTCTAAGAAAAGGTGGGTTGTTCTAATAAGGTATGCATAGAGTGTTTCACTAAATTTTGTCTATTTTAAGTCTAAAGGAAAATAGAAATAATGATGGGTATAAGTGATTAGAATGAACCCAGATTTGGTTTGCGCATTGTATCCAAACATTGTGAGAACTCCTCTTTGATTGGGGAGGACTACTTATAAGTAAGAAAACACTACCACAAGATGTTTGTTAGTAGTTAAATGAGTGGGTTGTCAAGCTACGCACTCATTCTATGAAGTGTGAAACTTCCTTAGAGATGATAGTCCACTTTTGAGAGATAAAAGAATAATAAATAACTAAAAGAGATGTAAAGAGAGAGTGAAAGAGAGATAAGACTACCATTATTAACAATATGTATGCAGCAAAGAGTAACAGGGTGTAGGTGAGGTACTCTATTTTTATTTTATAATTTGTTTGGGTAGGTTTTAAAGAGGTTAGGGAACCCACAATCACTGATGTCAGTAGGGGGTGATTGATATCAGTTATACTACCAAGGTTGGTAGTGAGGTGACTAATGTCAGTTAGGCTACCGAGGCTAGTAGGGGAAATAATTGTCTGGGAGCTTATAGAAGGATTTTTCAAGTCTAGGAAATGGTTTGGATTAGGTCAAGGAGATTGGGAGAGTTATGAGAGAGAGATTATGGCATGGGTAGGTCTAGTTAGAGGTTTGGTATGTTAGGTTAAGGGGAAACGAGTGAGGAAGCTTTGTAGGTCCCTCATGGGGGAATGATCAAAAGTGCATAAAGTAATGCATAGTAGATATAAATAAATAGTAGAATAGATGTTTAAATGACCTACAGGATAAGTGATGTACTTATCTATGATTACCAAATGATATATTCCAAATTGATGATCCCTAACAGGAAGTTCAAACCTGAATGCCTAAACACAGAGAATAAGCAGGTGTTGTTGGTCCTCAAGAGCTTAGTTGTTGATCATGATTGACTTACATAAGATGATTGTAAGTTAGGATGTCACATATAGAATTCCTAGAGCTTGAATATGAGTAAGAATGATTTTTCTTAATTTTTTGACCTAAACTTTAGGTTGAAGTTTGGCTTATATTGTTGATGTCAGTGATTCCACCAACATCGATCGTGGGTTGACCAATGTTAGCAGCCCTAGAATAGGTAAACCTTACTATTTTTGGCTTGTTTTCTATTATTGTTCATTCCAAGTGTGACACCCATTATAAAATGATAAAAATAAGGGGTTAGGAAGGAGGTAGTTGATTAGGAATTTTGTTTAGAAGTGGGAATAAGTCTTCAGCAGTTAGGATGAGGGGACTAGGTCTTGAGGTGACTCATCAGGTAGAAATTAGTCATAGGGTAAAGTGGCTAAGTAATGTGGAAAATGGGGTTTTTAATTAAATTAATTACGTATTTTAAATTAATTAAATGTGTGATAGGTAAAATAATGGGTTAGGGAGATTAATTGTTATTATTGAAATGGGCTTAAGGGGGGTTTCAACATAGGGAGTTACACACTTGTGTGTGACATAATTTTGGTGTCTACATGGATATATGGAGAGAATGTTTATCTTATGTCTCATAAGTTCATTACTTTGTGTGTTGAATATACTTTTTGTAAGGAGTATGATCCAAGGAATTGAAAACATCACTTTGTCATTTATATCAAAGGGGGAGAAAGACTAGATGGGGATATAAGGATGATCTATGTTTAGTATGCTTTTCCATCAATGCCAAATGGGAATATTGTTGAGTTTTGATTATATTGATTAAGACATGGAATTAATTTTATCATTGATGTCAAATTTTATTTAGGAGGTGACTTGAGAAGCCTTATACATAGGATGACCAATCTTATGCATAGAGGATCATGGTGGCCCAATAATATGGGTACATAGATTATTAAGAGGATGTTTTAGGAAACTTGAGTGAGTCTATAAAGCATTGGATCACTCAAGAAAGATTCAAGGTAACTCTATGGGGGTAAAACCCATAATACTAGCATGTATCTAGACTTTACCTAACCTAATGAGGGGTCATGAGATCATGTCAAGACCTATGAAGAATAAAAATTAGTGTTTGATCATGGTATGAGGTTTTTTGGCATGAGAGTGTGTTTTATAGTGCATCTACAGTGGAAAGAAGGTTAGTTTCAAGGCCTAGAGTGACTTTTAGGTCAATGAATAATTAGAAAAGAGAGTGAGAGTGGCATAATGAGGAGTCATGTTTATTCTACAAGTAAATTATGCTCATGTGAGGATTTTCATAGGTGTGATAGGTTGTCTCAAGAATGTGCATGAAATTTTAGGTCAAATTCTAAGATAAAAAGGATGAAAAAATGGATTTAATACCTCTAAAATGATAGAATGAGGTGTTGCAAAATTTAGAAGGACTTTATTATGATATTTTTCATGTGGAACCTTTTCTTGAGATCTTAATAATTTCATGGAAGTTTTGTAAGGATCCTATCTCAAATTTCCAAGCATTGGTTTCTAGATTAAAGGCCTAAGCTTTATGAATGATTGTTAAGACTACAAGGTAGTCTTAACCCTCTCTAAAACCCTGATTATGACCCAATATCAAAGATATTGTTGCAAATTACTCTCCCATTTACTTCTAAGTGGCATTAGTTTTTTCGCTGAGTAAGTGGACCCTACAGGAAAAGCTATATTTCTCAAAAAAAATCTATTACAAGCAAAGTTGACTATGTCAAAGTTGATAAGTAGATGGAGGTTGAATCTTAAGACTTATATATTATTCCCATGTTGGTATATGAGTAGTTTTAATACTTCAAATATGATAAACTATTCATGTAAGTTGACCTATTGCTAAAAGACCTAGTGAGGTAGACATTGAGAAAAACCAAGAAGAAGTGGAAATGAGATTAGGGATGTGTTTCCATGGATTAGGGTTGTATCCAATTTCACCAAGTTTTTTTTCAATACCTGTAACACATATCCATAATGTATATAAGTTTTTAATAATCTTTTGTATGGTTTAAATTTGATATCAAACTAACTTGTCTAACAAAGTGAGGTCTGTGTACAGTGAAGCCATGAGATTGGTATGCAAGACCAATATTTTTACTGAATATAATAATATATTTGTTTAAATATGTTATAATGTTTTTTAAGGATCATATAAACCCATTTTAAGTTAATTATAGTGATTTTATATGTGTTTTAAGTCATTATGTTCATGACTAGGTTTTGGAGCATGCAAGTTCTGAGTGGTCATGTTGCAGAAATAAGTTTGAGGATTTAAGCTCGGTGTTGAATATATAATGAATTTTATGATGAATTTGAGGTCATGAAGTTTTTTAATATTTTATTTTTGTATTATTATGTGTCAAAATTGATTTTATGTTTCAATTTTTTAAGACAGACTTTCTAGATGTGTGAAGGTTTGATTATGGAGTAGTGTTAATGGTGTGATCCAATTCGTGGATTAAACTAAAAGGTGGTATGGAACTAAATGGATAATATAAGGATTATGTTTTAGGTTTGGTTGAAGTTTTTCATATATTTTTGGATTCTCAATAATTTTTAAGAGGGTTAAGTGTAACGTGTTGCTTGAGAAGGCCTAATTGAATTAAATCTCCTTTACACCTAATAGTGGTTTTAGTCCTTATGAGTAGTGAAAAACCTATGTAGTGTATATTTCATGTATGAAACATGTTATTTGACCCATTTTAAGGTTTATCCATGTTTTTATAGGGCTATGGATGATGAAGGTATGTGAAATCAAGACTCAAGTATAAGATTAAGGCCTAATAGGCCTAATTGTCTAGGTTGAGAACATAGGTATATAAAGTGAATGAGATAGAGTTTTGACAAGCTGAAGGAGGTCCTATATACCATAAATTATATATATATATATATATATATAAACCATCATGAATATTAGATAAGTTAATAAATATGATTATCAAGGTCATATGACCTAATCAAGCCATAAAAGGGCTAATTGAGTGAAGAAGGTAAAGAATAGTTTTGCTTGTGTAAAAGGTAGTTTTTAGTGTGATAAATAAATAGAAGATCATCATCAGTTATGAGATTTAAAAAAGAGAAAGGTGGAAAATTTCATAGTGTTGATTTAGTGTGTGCTTGATCAACAAGGGGGTTGTAGCCTCTTAGCAAGTTGGTGTTTGCTAAAGTCAAGTTGGTGCTTGCTAAAGTCAAGTAGGTGAAGTAGTTAGCTTGATTCTGGTAGAGTAACAATACTTGAGGGCTTGGTTGAGAGGTGACAGTGGGTTGGCTCTCAATAGGATTACTGGTAATGCTTGATAATGTTAATGACATTGATTAACATGTAAAAGAAACCTCTTGAATCTCTAAGCTCCTGATAATTATTACAGATGGATTTGACCTCCTAGGCCTCTCTCTCTTATAGGCACAAGCAAGAGGTGGAAGATAAGGTGTAACTAGGCCATATAAATATAATATGTCCATGCAAAGGCTTACATAATAGTTAAACAAGTTATATTTAAAAGAGGTCAGTGAAACTTGCATGTTTCTGATTAAGAGGTGGATCTTGACCATCAATGATCAGGTGTCCCTAGGTCTAACCATCGATGGTCACCTTGATCATCGATGGTTAGGTTCTAGAGGAAAAGGGTCCTAAAGGCCAAGTTGGGTCATTTTGGTTAAATTGAGTTCAGATGGGTTTGGTTAGGATTGATTGGTGTAAATTAGTCCCAAGGGCTCCTAGGTAGGTTCAGGGGGATCTTTAACATTAAAAAACATAGGTGTGTATATTTTTAGTGTCTATATTTTACCCTTTTTTATTGTGTGTCTTGTGTGAATGACATACAAAATATAAATAGATTATGCTTCAAGGTCTAGTTTCCTTAAGAGTAGGAGGAGGTGTTCCCCCTCAAACTAAGAGTTGATGAGTTAAAACTAAAATCAAGTTAGTGTTTGATAAATGGTAGTTAGTAATGAAAATGGGTGAATGATAGGTTGGGTACTTGAGATGAAAACTTGTGCAAAAAGTGCAATAAAAAGGTGTGATAGCCAATATTACACATAGACTAGGTTGCCAATATTGGTAAAAATAAGGGTCGGTGCTAAGAAGGACAAGTGACAAGTGAACTGTGTGACCACATGTAGGCATGGTAGTTAGGAACACTTTTAAATGCAAGTTTCCTAAATTATTTCTATATTTTTATTGGGTATCTAAGGTAGGAAGTGCTCCTGGTGAGACACAAGCAGGTCGGTATGCGTGAGGTGGCAAAAAATTCAAAAAGGGTAAACATGGTAATGTTGTCACTATGGTTAAAGGACTAGGAAAAAAGTGTCACAAATTATGTGTAAGATGGGGAAAAATAGGCCAATAATGAGGTAATGAGGTGGTCAAATTGGTAAGAGAAGGGCATCTCCAAAAGTGGGCAAGACCTAGTTTAGGTGTGCTTATAAATTATAGTTTGAGATAAAAAGTGGAAATTGGGACCTCTTGACTGTTGATGGTTAGGGTCCTAAAAGGTGACCATTGATGGTAACCCTAACCATTTATGGTTAGGGGAAATCTTAAAAAATTTCTAGGTAAAAAGTGAAAACAAAAACTTACTTTTACTCATTGTTACTTTCTTGCTTGGTTGATTGGGCTCTAGTGATTTTGACATTTATTTGAGAGGGTGAGTGTTGATTTGGTGTTTGAACATTGGTGGAAGGTGTGTGGGTTGATTCTATGGGATCAAGATGTAGGGAGCATGTGGACATGGCCAAGCAACTATTCATAGGCTCCAACCATGGCAGAGGTCGAGAAATGAGGTACGTGATGTATTCCATTTGGTAGTTAGGTGTGATTTATGTAATTGAATTGGGTTGGGGAGGTTAATATTTATGCTAAGAATGTGATATATGGGATATAATTCCCTAGGTAGGGTTTTTGGGTTTGTGGGAAACTTTCTGGGTAAAGTCATAATTTGATAGTTGGGGGAGGTGATGTGGGTGGTGTAGGTAGAGATTAGTCATTTAGGTTGTTATTTGTAGGTTTGAGATGGTTATTGTTTATAGATAGGGTTTGGGCATTTCAACTGTGAAATGCCCATAGTGATCATCAATGGTTAATCCTAACCATCAATGATTGACACCCTTGAAATAGGGGTCTTTGACCATCGGCAGTTAATATGACCACCGACAGTTAGGAGGGATAGGTATGTTTTTTATAGGGTATGATAAGGGCTATGATAAGTTTTTAGGGTAATGGGATAGGGTTAGGGGTTAGGGTAATGGTTTAGGGTGGCTTGGGTCCATTTCTTTGGTATAAGAGGTAGTATTTAGATATTTAGTTGTCAGTGCTCCAGCCTACTCTAATAGTTTTAGATGGTGGCTTTGAGGAGCTCCTTATTAGGGATCCTATAGATGATATTGGATATATAGATGGATACATGGCTTGGTACCAACCTATATATGATAGTGTAGATATTGGTGGAGATGATGAAGGTGCAAGGCATATGGATATAGATGCCATATGCCATGATGGACATGTAAGGGTGGCATTGGTTATAATGCAAGCATAGGTATAGGCTTTATAGGGACAAGTGGCCATGTTACAGGGTCAAATTTCCATATTGTAGGGTTAGCTTACCATTGTTATAGGTAAGATGTATTAGGAATAAGCATCCCTTAGGGTAGTTATGTAGGAGAGGGATCTACTAAGGTAGAGGGTAGGATCAGTCATATCAGTAGTAGGAGGGCCACCAAATAAAGTGCCATGAGCATGCTATCTAGCTACTATGGAGGAGCTCAGATATTATGAGGTGATGGTGCTAGACCAGTTTCCAAAAGTTATGTAGTATGGGGATTATAGAGCTATTTTGGCATGTGGACCATCTATAACTACTCCAGGATAGTGGGTTACTATAAGCAGTTAGCCAAGGGTCCCAAGGGGACCCCCACTAGGTACATGTGTAAGTACAAGTATAGGTGGGGCTAATAGTAGTGGTGTATAACTAGGTGCATATACAAGTGGGGCCAATGGTATTGGTAGCCCATGACCATGTTCAAACATGTTTTTATATATTGGTAATGATAAATGTATACTATTTTGATACTGGCCTATGTGTCGATGTAGGGAGATGTATATTTTTTTGAGAGAGAGCTTCATACATTGTGACATGTATTATTTATGATGACTAGATGTATAGGATGATGATGGTTTATGATGTTATATATGATGTATGCTTATGGTTCATGACTCTCATGTGTTATGGTTTATGAACTATGACTTCTTGCATATGCTTTATGAGTTATATGACTTAATATCATAGGCATGTGATGATAGAAAAATAGTTATGATGTTCAAATTTTGTTCATGTATGTGATAGGATGCATTATTGATGGATGCATGTCATATGATAATGTAATGGATTTGTTTATGGTTATATTGATGTGTTCAGCATGATTTGATGCTATAAGATGAATTAAGGTAGTGTCTGGTAAATGGATAGATTGGTAGGTGACACATGTTATGGTTCATGATGTTTTGCTCATTGATTTTGTTTGTGTTTATGCTAATGAATGGTGTAATTAGGGTTTTTCATGATATGATATATGCTCAAATGGTGTTTTAATGGGATATTGATATGATGATGCTTATGTCATGATATTCTTCCATTGTGTTTTGATTATAGATAGATAGATGATGTTATTTATGGACATAGTTCATAATGTTCCACTTTTGATTTGATTTTCATCATTTATGATCATGGAGATAAAATGTGAATATGGTTGAAGATATAATGAGAATACATAATTTAAGTAGATAATAAACTAAATGTTTAGGCAAGTGAGAGGAATCATGAGAGGTATGTCTACATGAACCAATAAAAACATAATAAAAGAAACATGATGCCTTTTCCTTGATAAGGACCAAAATGAAACTTGAAGTTTGATTGGCTTAGTGAAAACAAGCCTTTCAAATTATTTACATTAGCATGCTTATGTTGATAAGTAGGTATCTTGATCACATTGTGTTAAGTAAGCTCATAGTCCTATGCATATGATATATAGAGAGAGTATGGGTGAAACTAGAACCTTTTATGAGACTAGCATGCCTCTTTTGTAGGGTTCTAAGAGGATAGTATAAGCAAGCCTATATTCCTTTATAAAGTATAGACTGATCAATGTAAGAAGTCTACTTGGGAGAGTCAATTTTGGCTTTCAAAGATTATTACTTTTATGAGAGTCGATTGTAGCATTTTCTCATTGATTTTGCTTTTGCTTATGGGTCATTCACTATTTTTTATTTTGCTTTAGGGTTGGGGAAGCTAATCAATATAAGAAGCTTCCAATAAATGTTGAGCTATGACAAATACTTTACTCAGCCATCCTTAAAGGGAGTGCTCTAAGTTTATAAGATTGGTTCAAATGATTTTGATAGCTATCCTTCAAGGGAGTAATCCACCTTATGGTTTTACAATTTTGAATAAGTTATTTGATAGTTGTCCTTTAAGGGAGTAGTCTATGAATGCTAAAAATGACCCATGATTTGGTTTTGACTTTGATATTACTTTTTCTTTTCTTTTATTTTTCATGACATAGAATTTTTTATACATACTCAAGGGTTTGCCTTTATGAAGGTAAAACTAATGGCACAATAAGGTTTAGTAGGTGAAAAGAGGTTTAGGTGACAATGACCATGGGAATCTATCCTAAAGAGGGATAAAAAGGGCCATGAGAATCATGCTATGGGTAGATCCATGGTACTCATAGTCTAAGATTAGGCTATGACTATGCTAGATAATCACATGATTTAGTTATAGTCAGTTGCCCCTAAAAAAGAGGGAAATAAATGTGGTTACAAGGGATGAGCTTAAGTTAGACCAATGGTGATTGTGACCCCTATTTAAAAATAAAAAGGATGCAGATGTGAAGCATTGAGAGGCTCAAGTTTTGTTTTACCCTTGAGAGAGGACAAATGATAAGCTCTTGATATATACTTATGAGTTACGATGTAGGGTCCAAGCCAATTAAAAGTAAATTTGCCCCTTTTGCTTTTCTCTATAGTGGTTATATGTTAATTTTCCTTGAGAATAAGATCTCCAATATTAAATTCTTAGAATTTTAGGTGTCTTTTATATGCATGCTTGATCCATTCTTGATAGAGATGGAGATGGTAAAGGGAGACCAAATGACGCTTGTCAAGTAGCTCAAGTTGAGCTAAAGATTATTGATGGTAATCTTCATCTAAAATAAACATGTAAAGATATGCAAAGAGAAGGTATTTGAAATTCAAGAGGCTATATAGCCTTGGCTATAAACACAAGAGAAAAAGGGGTAGCACCTGTAGGGCTTTGGATGCTAGTAAAATATGCCCATAAATCAAAAGGGATGTGAAAGTGCCAATCTCAACCTAAGGCATTGACCATTTTGGTAAGCATGTTGTTAAGGGTTTTGTTAGAGGCCTATTCATGTCCATTTACTTATGGATGATAAGGTGATGAGAAGTTTAGATTGACACCAAATATGTCACAAAGACCTTGAACTTGTTTATTTTTGAAATATTTACCATTGTTGATGATGATCTTATGGGGAACATCAAGGTAGAAGATGATGTGATGGGTGATAAAATCAATGATATTTTTGGATTTTGTCGAGACAAGAGGGATAGCCTCTACCCATTTGGTGAAATATTTTGTCACAGTGATGATAGAGTGATGTTGTTATGAAGAATGGAGGCTAATTTCACCAATAAGGTTAAGACCTCATTGTGAAAAAGGCCAAAAATTAGTAGAGATGTGAAGACTATGGATAGGAGTGTGATGTAAATTAATATATTCTTGACACTTAACACACTTTTTCACATAATCATAATAGTATTAGTTAAGGGTAGGCTAGTAATAGCCTAGGCAGAGGATGTGCTTAGCCATAGTGAGTCCACTAAAGTGACCTCCATAAATATCATCATGTGTTTCCTTGATAGTGTGATAAGCTTATGGAGCGTGGAGGAAATAGAATAAGAGGCCATCAAAACTAAATTTATAGAGGATTCCTCCCATAATGGTATAATAGAAAGTGCTCTAAATACACAACCCTTTAATAGTGTCCACATCATTATAAAGTGTCTCTAAAAACTCCCTTATTATATGCACATAATATTTTTAAACTTTGTCATTTATCACTATTTTCTCTCTTGAAATAACCTATTGAGTTTCAATATCTCTAAGTGCATTCCTTAAAGGGTGCACCAAGAAAGGGGTGGGTATACCTTTGGTGCTTCATAATATTGTTAATCCCTATACCATTAAAAGTCACTTTTATCCAAATCACTAAGTAATTAAAACTAATTTACCCACTTTTTTAAACAATTATCTTTCCAAAATATCCCTTGAATAAACAAACATATTTTTTATTCATTTTTTTAATACATCAACTAATTTGATCTTATTAAGGATTCAACGCATGTTATAAAACTAAATCAACATGACTAACCTAGTTTGAGACCTAATGAATACTTTTCATGCCTAAAAAAATTGAGTTGGTTGATCATGTCAACTAAACTTTCAAGAGGGTTTAGGGTTGATCCTTGGATATAAATACCACCTTCATTTAAATCCAATATAGGGGCATATTCATTTTCAAATTATTACATCTTTCAAGTATGTTATTTATATACTTGATTCATTTATTATGGTTTTACCTTCTAAGGAAAGAAGATTATATTGTGGGAAAGTCTTAGATGTAAATTAGAATTCTTTTAATCTAGAGATGATGTATATAGTGTGATTATTACACATCCAAAACAGCCTCTATTAGATCACCATTGGTAAGGGGAGAGATTGAAGTATGAAAGGTTCATCTAAAGATAAGTATTTATAACTTTTACTCTTTCATTTGGTAGATAGATATTAGCTTTTAGCTCCACAATCTCAGATATATTATAGGCTTGATAGTGGGTTTTACTCTCCAAGAGGGTTTCGTATGTATATCTTATGTATTGTGTGTAATCTTGCATCATATTACTTATTCATTGTTATGAACATCTTTTATGCTTTATGAATTCTTGTGGTCTTTATTAATGGTTTTAAAGGATTACAATTAAAATTTGACATATCTTAAATCACCAATTACCCCCCCCCTCTCAGTGATTGTACCTCTAATAATTGGTATCAGATTAGGATCTTCATTTCAAGTTTAACTGCTTGAAAGTGATCATAGGTACAATGAAAGACAAAGAGGCTGATATTTTTATTTAATGTGAACTAATATGTGCTTTATCATAAATCAAATGTTTAATGGAAAAATATTAATGTCTAAAATAAGAGTATAAAATATTGAATAACATGATAGGGAGTAAAAATTTAGACTTGACTTTCTCTATATGTCATGAGATGCTTGCAAGCATTGATAGTGTGAAGTATGAAAGGTTCATCTAAAGATAAGTATTTATAACTTTTACTCTTTCATTTGGTAGATAGATATTAGCTTTTAGCTCCACAATCTCAGATATATTATAGGCTTGATAGTGGGTTTTACTCTCCAAGAGGGTTTCCTATGTATATCTTATGTATTGTGTGTAATCTTGCATCATATTACTTATTCATTGTTATGAACATCTTTTATTCTTTATGAATTCTTGTGGTCTTTATTAATGGTTTTAAAGGATTACAATTAAAATTTGGCATATCTTAAAATTTGACATATCTTGGATTAAGTATGATCACACTTATAAAATATTATGAATTGTACTATCTATCCTCTATTACATTATCTTACAAAAGATGGGAAACAATCATCTTTATGGCTCTCATATTTGGACCATGCTAAAATTTCATGGTGATAGGTCTAAACCTTGTCTCCAATATAAAGATCATATACCATTGAGGTATTACTATTCATTGTTTATAAGGGCTATGAAATTGTAAAATCAAAATATTTGCATACTAATCCTTATCCATTACTTATATAAGGACTTGTCACCTTTTTATCATGATGATATAGTTTCATCATTCTACGTTAGTGCTCTACATTAATATGTGCTTTATCATAAATCAAATGTTTAATGGAAAAATATTAATGTCTAAAATAAGAGTATAAAATATTGAATAACATGATAGGGAGTAAAAATTTAGACTTGACTTTCTCTATATGTCATGAGATGCTTGCAAGCATTGATAGTGTGAAGTATGAAAGGTTCATCTAAAGATAAGTATTTATAACTTTTACTCTTTCATTTGGTAGATAGATATTAGCTTTTAGCTCCACAATCTCAGATATATTATAGGCTTGATAGTGGGTTTTACTCTCCAAGAGGGTTTCCTATGTATATCTTATGTATTGTGTGTAATCTTGCATCATATTACTTATTCATTGTTATGAACATCTTTTATGCTTTATGAATTCTTGTGGTCTTTATTAATGGTTTTAAAGGATTACAATTAAAATTTGACATATCTTAAAATTTGACATATCTTGGATTAAGTATGATCACACTTATAAAATATTATGAATTGTACTATCTATCCTCTATTACATTATCTTACAAAAGATGGGAAACAATCATCTTTATGGCTCTCATATTTGGACCATGCTAAAATTTCATGGTGATAGGTCTAAACCTTGTCTCCAATATAAAGATCATATACCATTGAGGTATTACTATTCATTGTTTATAAGGGCTATGAAATTGTAAAATCAAAATATTTGCATACTAATCCTTATCCATTACTTATATAAGGACTTGTCACCTTTTTATCATGATGATATAGTTTCATCATTCTACGTTAGTGCTCTACATTAATATGTGCTTTATCATAAATCAAATGTTTAATGGAAAAATATTAATGTCTAAAATAAGAGTATAAAATATTGAATAACATGATAGGGAGTAAAAATTTAGACTTGACTCTCTCTATATGTCATGAGATGCTTGCAAGCATTGATAGTGTGAAGTATGAAAGGTTCATCTAAAGATAAGTATTTATAACTTTTACTCTTTCATTTGGTAGATAGATATTAGCTTTTAGCTCCACAATCTCAGATATATTATAGGCTTGATAGTGGGTTTTACTCTCCAAGAGGGTTTCCTATGTATATCTTATGTATTGTGTGTAATCTTCAATCATATTACTTATTCATTGTTATGAACATCTTTTATGCTTTATGAATTCTCCTAGAGAGGCCAAAGGGAACTATGCCAAGGTTCAGGTAGTCAAAGATTTATTGATACCAAAGGTCAGACTAGATCTCTTCCACACTAAAACTGGTTGGAGTATCTAACTTGACATAGGAAGGTTTGGTGAGGAGATGGAAATAACTGATAGATTAGATTATGAGGGTGTTGATTGGATTTGAGAAGCAAGAGAAGCCATGGTTTCAACTTGTTGGTAGATCATGAGGTGGTTTAAATGTTATTGTGTTCAAATGATGTCAAGAGTTCTATGACTAACTATCTATATAGTTAAAAAATCTCATTCTTACATTGGTATATTCTATTGACTTGATTGACCACAAGTTGGGAGTCACCAAAGATATTGATTATTATGACTCCTAAGGTTAATGTAGTTTGGAGACCTATTACTAGGGCTTCATATTTAGCCACATTATTGGTACATTAAAAGTCAATTTTAAAAGATAAAAGAAGTTGTTCATTGATAAGGGGGATAAGGATGATACCAGATCTCCCACCATGCTAACATTTAGAACCATTGAAGAACATGGTTATGTGATTAGTGAAATCTTCTTGATATAGGCTCATAATAGACTCATCTAGTAATTCAAGAGGAGTTTGGTTGTCTATTAAGGGTGCTTCATCCAATTGGTCAACAATGACTTACTCCTTGATCAACTTTTATAGGAGGAACTCAAGGTCAAACTCAACCAAAATCATGAACCACTTGGCCATACATTGATTTTGGTATGGTTTGGAGTGCATGCACTTAAGTGGGTTGATATTGGTTATGACAAAAAATCTGTGGTTAAGAAGGTAGTGGTGAAGTTTAGTGGCCACAAAGACTAGAGCCAAGCAAAGTTTTTTAGTATGTGTGTACCAAGTCTCATACTTGATAAGTGGGTGGCTAATATAATATACAACCTACTCTTTGTGATATTCATCTTGATGGGAAAGCATTTCCCCTAGGGAATGGTTAGTGGTAGAGATATAAAGGTAGAAATATTGGTCATCCTTGGGAGGTGTGAGGACAAGTAGAGATAAAAGGTACTATTTGAGTGAATCAAAGGCCTTTTGATAATCAATATTTCACTTGAAAGAGATATCCTTTTTCAAGAGGTGATGCAAGGGTTAACACCAATCAAAAAGTTGAGAGATGAAATGGTGAATGGATTAGAGCTTTCACTATAAACTATAGAGTTGCTTAAGATTAATCGAGGGGAGCATCTCAAGGATGGATTTAATTTTGGTCAGATGTACTTCTATTCCACAAAGGGAAATAATGAAGCCAAGGATCTTGCCTGAAAAGACCCCAAAAATACATTTTTTAGGATTGAGGTGGACATGGTAATGGATAAGTCTCTCAAATATAATCTTGAGAATGGTTAAGTGGTCCTTATAAAGTTTAGATTTTCCTAGGAGGTCATCCATATAGTCTTCAATGATTGTATGGATAAGGTCATGAAAGATGTAGGTTATAACACATTGGTAGGTTGCACTAGCATTCTTAAGACCAAATGGAATGACCCTATAACAAAAATTTCCCCATGTTGTGATAAAGTTAGTCTTGTGTTGATCTTTAGGGGCAATCAAAATTTGATTATAACCTGAGAATCCATCTATAAGAGATAAAATCTTGTGGCATGTTGTAAGATCAATAAGTTGGTCAATGCTAGGTAGAGGAAAGTCATCCTTTGGGTAGGTGAGGTTGAGTTCACAAAAGTCCACATAGATACATAGTCCCATTGTGGCTTTAGTGATAGGCCTAATGTTTGAAATCCACTGGGGATAAACAATGGGTTGAATGAAATTGATAGAGAGGAGGCATTAAAGTTCTTTGACAAGAAGGGCTATGTGAGGATACATTTATCAAAGTTTCTATCTAACAGGCTTTACATCATGATTGGTTACAATGTTGTGGGTGGAAATGGCCAGGTTAATACCAAGCATGTTAGCATATGACCAAGTAAATACAATCCTATAGTCTTGGAGGAAGGTAGAGAATTCTTGAAGTTCCTTAGGGGTGAGAGATTAGCTCAATTTTACAATATGAGGGTTAATCAAAGTGCTTATGTCAATATCTATAGTGGATTCATTTAACATGTTTGAGGTCTCTGGAGGTAAGGATTTATGGATGGAGGAATCAGGTGCACCAAGATAGGTGAGAATAGAATCATCATCTTGGAAATGGATAGTGTTAATGATAAGGGAATCTTTTCCCACCAGTTTAGGATGGATCAAAGGGATGGATGCAGGTTCCCCTTCTTTTTGATAAGTTAGGGGGCCAAGGGTAATCATGTTGATAAAAAAATAGGTGGCATGATGTCCTCATCCTCACACTTAGGTGGAGGGGGTGTTGGTGAGGAAGGGGTCTCTTCTTCAACAATAGTAGTAGAGGATTGTTTGGCTTTCTTCTTATTGGGTAGAATGAATCCAAGGTCATGTTTCTCATGAGGCTTTCAGGTCTCAATCAAAATCAATGTGTGTGTTCCATGCTCATATCATCCTAAGCCAAATATTTTCTAGGCACACCTATGGAGGTATACTTTGGAAAAGTCTAGGTCATCCAAGTAAGAGAAGGTGGAGGTGTTTGGTTGAGGTGAAGAGGGTGTAGTGGCAACATTAAGTGGCTTGTCAATTCCCCCATAGATGAAGTTGGTTTGATAGTTGGGAGGTCTTAGAGAAATAATGGTTCCAATGTTGAGATCATAACCTAGTTGATGGTTGATTTTCCCATATTCTTGAGGAGTAAGGAGAGCATCAAGGGTAAGGAGATGGTATTATCCAAGGGTAAGGTGTTGGAAGGTAGGTTCTAAGGGATTAGTGGTGGGTGTCTAGTCTATAGGAATAGATGAACTGGTAGATGCCTCTATGGAAGAGGGATTAATGGCTTCCTTTTCTATGGTTGAGGGCTCAATGGTGGATGCTTGTGGTGATTTTGTTAAGGGAAGGAAGATGTCATTATTTTAGTAGGTCATGTTGCATGCTTCAAAATGGCTTGGGTTAGCTTGTATGGTGACAACCTGACCTTCATGTTCAAACTTGACATAATGATGGAGCGTAGAAGGTATAAAACTCATAGCATAGATCCAAGGTCTCCCTAATAGAACATTATACTGGAATTCACCTTCAAACACATAGAAAATTTCAAGGAGTGTGTGAGGTCTTAGATGAATGTGAAGGAAAATAGTTCCCAAGGTAGTGGTCATAGTGTCATTGAAGGATCTAAGGATGGTTGAAGTTTCAAACATGACATTTTTCGGTAGTTTGAGTTGGTCATAAACATGGGAAGAGATGATTTTGATGTTATATCCCACATCAATCATAACTCATTTTATGCAAGTTTGTTTGATATGGGTAGTAATAAAGAGAGGAAAATCTAGAACCTTAGGGTAGATAGAGGGAATCTATGAGTCCTTAAAAATAACAAGGGTGGTTAGTTGGAGAGTACCTATGAAGGCCTCTTTAATTTAGGAATCTCCTAGTCCAACCTAAATAGCTCACATCACCTCTATCATGGCCTAACGATGGTGGGGTGAGGTGGAAATGAGCTCATAGAGGCTCATCTTAGTTTAAGTTTGGTGAAGTTGCTTAAGAATGACCCTCTAGATGGATTTAGAGGGGTTAGCCTCAGAGGTGCCTAAGATGGTAACTTTGGGTTTAGCTAAGGATGTAGAGATTTGGATTGCATTTAGTTTAGGATAAGTTGGGGGGTATGTCTATGAAATAGACACTTTGGCCTTCCCTTTATCCTTTTTTTGTGATTGTGTGACCACATGAATGGTATGGATAGAGGGGAAAGGTGTGATAGGGGGTTGTGTAGATTATTTGCCACTTTGAGGTGAGAGTGGAGGATTAGGAATGTGTTGAAAAATGGCTATTAGGTGCATTGGTAGAGGAGGTGATGGTAGTTCATCTAATAAAATATCATCTTCATTATAGAGCTAATGGATAATGGCTTGGAGACATTTTCAATTCTCCATGTCATGCTCAGGTGTCCTATGATAAGATTAGATTTGACGATCATTGTTACAAGCCAGATTCAAACCAAGAGGATCAAAAGGTCTGATAGGAGGTAATGTGAGGTAGGAGGTCTACAATAATATTTTAAGAATGATCATATAGGATTCCACTAGAGGTGTGGAAGGTCTAGAGGTTGTGGTTTTGGTTGAGAAGATGGGTATGTTGGTAGCAATGGTTTTAGTGAGAGAGGGTTTGGGTAAGGTGGTGTTTTTGGTCAATATTTTTCATTTGGATATGTTGATTGTTGGGGTGTTTGAGTCTAATAGTATAGATATTGGTAATCTAAGAAGGATTGGTGTATTAGAAAATAGGTGGGTTGGTATAACCAATAGCGTTGTGTGACATATGTTAAATAGAGCTTGATTTTTAAGCAAAGTTAGGGGATGGGGCCCCAAAATAGAAGGGAAGGTGGAGGGAGGTAGAATCCTAGCCATATGGCTCTTCAAAAATTTATCTCCTTGGTTGGTTTGGGTTAAGGTTTGGGTATAGGCTTGTATGAGGTTAATTCCACTTTCAAGGATGGGTGAACAAAGCTTCATGTAGGTAATGCACCAAGAGTTGTAGAAGGTTTGGTTTGTGGTACGATCATTGGAGAGGTAGTTGTTCTGGTTGAGTGAGAAGGTGAGGTGTTGGTAGAAGTTATAATTGGTTTAAGAGATGGTGGAAAAATGTTGTATTGGTTGGTTAAGGGTGTGTTGAAAGGTTTAGCTATTGACAAAAAATGGTTTGATCCCTATCTAGCTTTAAATCAAATTCTAGTTTTTAAACTAATGTAGAAAAAGGTTTTTTCACCAGTCTTGATCCCTATGTAGTGGATGCAAAGGACAAACTCATAGGATGGGGAGCATGATTAGTAGTTTGGTCTATTTCCTTAGATGAGGGATGTAATGTTGGGATAGGTAGTCCCTCCATGAAAGGTGCAAGTAAAAAAGCTTCTCCTCTAGGGATAATTTCCATAGGAGTAATGGTTTGTTTGGTAATTAGGAGAGATAGTGAATTATTAATGGTTGCTTGTTCAAATATGTTATTTGAGGGGATACTTGATGATTCCAAAGCCTTCATGAGTGAAGTTAGGGAGAAAGGAACTTCCTCAATTTAGGTATCCAAAGGAGGGGAAGGTGACTCCACCACCTCGATAGATGAGATGGGGTAAGAGTAGGTAGATTGGATGCTTTAGTCTTCATGAATGGGTGTTTCAAAAACCACATTGACCATTTGGGAAATTATGGGAAAATTCAGCATGTGTGTCCTTGGTTTTGGTGTGGGCATGGTTGGGAATAGGTTTCTTTAAGATGTCAAGAGCTTAATTTTTAGGGGCATTGGGATTATCCAACATGATTTCCCCCTTGTTAATAAGACTCTAAAAAATATTCTTGAAGGTATTACATCAACTGATGTCATGTCTAATTACCAGATGAAAAGCACAAAAGCAATTCTCATTTTACCAAGTAGGTGCTAGATGAGAAGAATCAAACTATTGGGGAGGTTTGATGTTTAGAAGGTGTATAAGGTTAGATTTTAGTAGTTTATCTAGGACTAAGACATAAGATTCTCCAAGTGGAGTGAATTATTTTTGGTTTTTTTTGGTTTCAGTTCCTCATGTTTTGGTTGTAGGTAATGGGAGAATTTTGTTGGCTGACATTGGGTGGAAGAGTGGTTTTTAGGACAACTACATTTGTAGTTCCCTTAACCTTGGTTCTAGTATTGGCTTGGTTTCCTAGTTTGGAGGAGGAGGTTTCATTGGTATTAAAGTTAAATTTATTTGTTTGTAACTTTAATTTACCCTCATTTATGACTCGATTCTCTAGCTGACATGCCATAGTAAAATCTACATCAAAAGTTTTGAATCTTTGGACATGTAGTGTAGAAGATATATGCTTGGTGAAAGCCTGAGTGAAAATTTCTATAAGATTAAGTTGAGGTAAGGAAAATTAAAGTTGATTAATCAAGCTTCTCCAATGGGAAATGAAATTGATAATGGACTCATCATCAAATTTATTAATATAATAAAGATTAGTAATAGAGACCTTATTGTAAATGTTAATGGAAAAGTGATCTAAGAAGACTTTTGCTAGTTGGGTGAAGGAGAAGATTGAATGTTTTGTAATGGCACTATACTAGTCAAGTTTTGGGCTAGATAAAGACATGGGGAAGGTTTGAAGGATAAAGGTATCATCATAAGCAATCATGTAATATGTGTGTCTAAAATTCCTAAGGTGTTTTTTGGGGTCCTCCTTACTCTAAAATTTGGTGGATTTCAGAAGCTCCCACTGAGGAGGGTAAGGTTTGATGGGAATAGAAGGATGAAGAGGTTGATTATAAATCTAATCATAAGATATGATGTTATGAGCCCTTGAAATGAATTAATTGAGGTCAGACATCTTGTTGATGAGAATTTTCATTAGGTCAATCTGGGGTGGTGCACCAAAAGGATTGTAATGTTGAAATTGTGGTTGAGATTGGGTAACATATTGTTAATTATTTGGCGGTTGAGAGGTTGTCACATTTTATAATGTGGATGCTAGAGGTTGGGTAGGTATCATGTAAGGAGAGGTGGATCGTGGTGGTAGAGTATTAGGTACATACCCTTGTGGGTTAGGGATGTATCCTAGATTAGGTGCAATAAGTATTTGTTAAGGGATTCTTATAGATTAGGCATGAATGGTAGTTGGCTTGGTAATAAGAGGAGAGGTAGTGACCTTCGTGCTAATAGGTAGTGAAGTAGAAGGGATAGGTACCCCTAAGCCTGGGAAAGGGGTATTGACCAATGGGTTGGGGTTGACAGAGGGGAGGTTGGTAGTGTTGATGGTAGGTGTTTCAACAAGTGGAGTGTGATGGGTAAATGGATGGGTTTTTCCTAAGGTGGAGGAGTCATTGGTATGGGTAGAAGGTGTAAGGGTAGTGATTGGTTAGTTAGATTGGTTTTCAGCTATGGCATCAAAGGGGTTATTAGAATAAGATACCTAGGTTGTCAAAGGTTGGGTAGTGACCATGGAAATAGGAAAATCCCCCATAAGGTGAGATGGCATGTCATAAAGAGGATCCTGAGATTGATTTGAAACTGGGGTATGGTGAGGGGAGGTGTTAATGTAGTGTTGAAGGGAAACTAGGTTGTCCAAAAAAGTGGTAAAGTCCATGTCTCCCTAGGAAAATAATTGAGGAAAAGTAGGGTTTCCTAAAATATGAGGTGATTCTTCTACCTTATATACATACTCCATAGATGAAGAGGTAGAAGAGGTTGATTGGAGTGACAAATTCTGCTTGACTAGGTTTCTTTGTTGCTAGTGAGTGAGAACCATACAAGAAAGGGGGAGAGAAAACAAGAATAAAATCACCACTCAAACAGGAAGAAGACAAGAAAAATGATCAAGGCAACCATGACACACACTATAAATTATGTTAATCCTAGATGTTAGTTTTAATCTCACTTTTGTCTTATGCCTTAGTTTATAAGAATGTGTGATAGAATTTGGCTTGTAGATTAGGTAATATAGAAGTAGTCTATGGTTGGTTTCAAGTTGTTTAGGTGTTCAAAATAATCTATATTGGAATCAATACATGGGTTGGTATTGGGGCCTAACCTCTCACTTCACAATCCCACAACATTAGGGGTGTCAGGTGCTTAGCCAATATATATTGATAACTAGAGTTTATACTCAACCAGAGAGCTGAGTTGGCTTTCCCCTTGGTAATCAAATAGACTGAAAGATTTAGACAAATTTCATAGAGTAGGTAGGAGCCAGATGGATATAGATTTGATATTACTTCAAAATAAACTTACAATACTTATTTTTGAGGTTTTTGATTTGTAGGATCCCTATTGGGTAAGCGAAGAGAATACACCTTACAAAACTTACAAAGCTTTTCAAACTTTTGATCCTAAATTAAGACAAACCCTTTATTTATAGCAAGAGAGAGATCCTACTCAAAATCTTTAACTAGGTGGTGTCTATCTCATCATTGCTTTACTTTTAAAAAAGAATATTCTTCCTTATCATCAAAGACTTAAACATGGATTTAAACTGATAGAAGATTCTTTTGTAAATGGTTGAGGGTCCATTGCTACTTCTGCTTCAGTTACTAAATCATCAATTGTGATTGGATGAAAATAGCATTTGTAATAAAAAGTTTGGCATATAGTCCATTAGGGTCCATCATGAGGTATAGATTGGATGGCCTATAAGGAAAAGTAAGATTACCATGCTAGGTGTCTTCTAATAGATGTATAGACAATAGTTTCTTCATCTAAGGCTTCATCTAGATTTATTGTAGTAGGTCTTAGGTCTAAAATAAAATCATATGCCTAATTTTTGTCCTAAAATATTTGATGACTCATCTTAATAGCCCAATTATGATTAGGTATTCTAATTAAATCACAGAGATGAGTTAATTGAAGATTATTGGTTAACTTGTGAACAAATATTTGTCCATGGTTTCTATCTGTAGAAATATCTTCAACTCTTGTACTTTGTAATATCATAGAGGTTTCTCTAGATATTTTGAGATATGCCTCATTTAGACCATACTAAATGATTTATTCCTACAAAATCACATTTATTTCAAAAAAACTTTTGTTGATTATCTGAGTCAAATTAAATCTTGGATTTGGCTACTACATCATAGAAATTGGAGGTTGTCTGCTTAACTAGTCTGCTACAATATTCATTTTACCCTAGATATGTTTAGCAATATAGTTAAATTGATTAAAATAATCTTGCCATCTAATATATTTTCCTTGGCCATTGTTTCTACTATGTTCCTTTTATTTAAAAGTCAAGAACCTTATGCAATCAGTCATGTTGATGAAATGTGGCAAATGCATAATTTTCAAGGCAAATTTTTCAAGACACTTTTGTATAGCATATATTTCTTTGTCTAAATAAATCCATTTTAAAACATCATCATAAAATACACCACTGGCATACTCATAGATATATTCTTGGTTGTTATCTAATCAAACCAATATTCCTCCCCAAGCATGATCAGAAGCATTTATATATACAATGAACTTATCAGAATTGTGAATCATTAGATCAGATAGATTTTGTACCTTGGTTTTAATTTTTTGAAAATCTTGAGAATGTTCAAAACTCCATTTGAGATTATTTTTATTTTTTAGTAATTCTTGAAGTATAAATTGATCATTCCCTACATCTTGATAAAAACTATTAAGATAATTGATAATTCCTAAAAATGCTTGAATTTTTGGCTTATCCATAATATCAATAAATTCAGAATTTTTTTCTTTTATATGTGATTGCACTTTTAGCTTCAAATTCTAGACTATCATTCCCAAAAAGTTGCATTTTGTCTTGCAATGTTGAATCTTGGTTTTTGAGAGAACAATACTAGCTTTAGAATCTATATCAGAGAATATTTGGAGATGTTGTAAATGTTCTTCAAGAGTCTTGTTGAAAATGAGAATATCATCAATGTACACACAAAGGAAATATGATGTTCCCATAAATATGTCATCCATATGTGCTTGGTAGTATGCTAGAGCATCCATTAACCCAAAGGGCATGACTGTCCATTATAAATGACCAAAAGGACAACTAAAAGAATTTTTTTCACAATCAGATTCCTTAATCCTTATTTGCAATCAAATTGAGAGAAATATGTACATTTGGAAACCTTTTTAAGCAAATAAGATTTATCTAGAATTAGATATGGATATGGCTCCATTATAGCATTTTATGGCCTATAATTTATGACCATTCTTTTCTTTCCTCTTTTATTTTTAGAATGATTATTTACCATAAAAGCATAGCAATAATAGGAGGAAGTAGATTTGATACTAAAACCATTTTCTTGGAGCTCCTTTATCTGATTTTCCATATCCTTGTAATCATGGGTTGGAATACGGATCTTTTTCCCTATCTTCATGATTTTTCCCTCCTGGATCTTAATTTCCATGATAGGCATAGATTTTTCCCAAAAAAATTTAGGATTGTTAGAATAGATGTTTTCTCTAATTTGTAGTCCTATAACTTCAATTTTTTGGAGGACTTCATTATTAGGAGTTTGAATCATAGAACTAAGAAACTATTCTATAGCATAGACTAATCTTGGGATTCATATTCTATCATTATTAATAGTAAAGAGAAAACTTTTGGGAATAGATCCATAGGGTGAATATATATCTCTAAAATCTCCTAATAATATGTCTATAGGCATTTTCTCATGAGCAAAGAAATCATAGGTAAAAATCTTATCTTGAATCCTGAATGGTTGTTGATGTTTATATAGATTGCAGGTAAAACTATTACCTTGGACATCCAAGATTTCATAAGACTATGACTCATTTATTTTTTCCTAATTCTTAATTAGAGGAGGTTTGAAAGGAAAAAGATACACCAATATCAACTTGAGCATCGATTAATCTTCCATTTATTTCAATAGTGATGATCTAATCAAATCTTCCATTTAGAAATTGTGTTAAATAAATTGGTTATGGTTCTTCTAATGTAGGTACAATAGTACATACCAGTTTATGTTTTGAAGGATCAAGAAGATGAAGATAAACAAATTGTTCCTTTACTAGTTCATCTTCTTCTTCTGGTTCTTATTGGATGAATGGTATGCTACATTCTCCTTCATTTGGACAAGCATAAAATTCTTTAGAAACTTCTTCTTCATCTTCCTATTGTTGGTCAAAGCCTAAAAATGAATCAAAGTTATTAAAATCTATACAAAATTATTTATCAAATTTTAGAGTTTGTATTTCTAGAGGTTGGTGTCTAGAATTAAACTTATTCTTGATCCATGAATCACTAGGCCTAAAAGAACTTGGGAATTACAAAGGAATAATATTAGGCTTATTTATAGATGGTAGCATGTGAGGCATACTGGATTGTCTTCTTCTATTGTTTCTCCTTTTATCCTTTTGAGAATATTATACAATTTTTTGATGATCACAAGACATTTTTCCCCATGCTTCATATTATAAATCTTCTCTTGGAAATATTGATCGATGGTATCTGTTAAAAGGTCTCTATATATTTGTTAGTGGTTTTTCTAATTCATATACTAATGATTCCAAGTCAATTTCATCTTGGAAATCATCATTTTTTAATCATATACTTCCTCAAGAATGGGGTTTAAAATATCTTCTTGGTCATATAAATCTTCTTGTTCATCAATAATATCCCACCACACTGCTACATTGGAGGAATATATTGCTTTGACAGTGGAATTTTTGCAATAAAATTGGGGGTTAATGTGGCCAGGTTTTTCACAAATGTAACAATGAATTTTATGAGAAGGCAAATGGGAAGTGTAATGTATTCAAATTAAATGGTGTTATGGAGAATAAGAATGGCAATGAGGGAAAGAGCAGCAGTGAAATGTGAGATGGGTTTGATGCTTCTTCTAATGATTTTTGGGTATAACAATTTGTTGAAAACCAAATGGTGCAGTTTTAGGAAAGATTGGAGCAATGTGAGATGCTTGATGCTTGTTAAGCTTTTAAATGGTTTTGGTGTTAGATATAAGCTACATATCTTGTCTAAAAAAATCTGACATTAGATAAAGACATGGCAGATATAGTAAGCCCTTTGATATTAATATATTGGATAACTTTATCAATCAAATTATAAGGTAGAACCTCAAGAAATTTTATCTTGATAGTGTTATCACTGAAACATTTAGCCTCATAGGCCAAAGATATGAATTGCTTAGCAAATTACTCTAACTGCTTTAAATCACACAATTGCATTTTCATAAACTATTTATAGCTTTTAATATCTTTATTTCCTTTAGGTAGATCAAACTCATTAATTAGCATATGATACAAAATTGTAAGAGGATCAGGTTGTCTATATACACGAATTTCTTATTCCTTCTCTATCATGGAATTCTACCATTTTGAGTGATTCCCTAAAACTATTTTGGTGAAAACTAAGTTATTATGGGAGGATCTAAATTGGAAGCAACATAGATGGTCCTCATAGAATTACACCATGCAGATATTTCATTTAAGGGATTCAAAATATCATCTATATTCAAGTATCATGGCTGTAATGGGATTTATGTTCTCTGTATCATACTTGTAGCTGGAGATTTTGGCTTTTTAGATGGATGAAAACTACTACCAAAATTTATAGAGGTGGTTCGATAAGGTAAAGGAGGTATATCTCCAATTTCTTTAATTTTCACTTTGTCCTTCTTTTCTTCGGCAACAAGCCAATCTAGATTGGGTTCTAAAGAAGTCAATTTAGAATCTATATCATTTAATTGATTATTAAAGACACCAAGAGACTAATGAATGGTGTTGACCTTATCAAGAGTAGGGTGTACATAATTCAAGGTCTAATCAGTATACTTCTGAACATCATTGTAAGTTTACCTAATGTGTTGGGCATGATCTTCAATAATGGCTATTCTTGACAGATGATTTTGTATATACAATACATCTTTACATAAATCATTAAAAAAAATTGAAAAATGGAAATTAAATCGAGAAACATAATTTCTATTTTTTAAATTCATTTGATGGTTCTAGTTCAATTATTGTAGGTTGGAAGGCTACTAAAAAGTAGTTAATAGTGCCTTCTAGTTGTTTTTATATTCCTCGATGAGGAGGCCATCTTTCTCCTTTATACAGAGTAATTTTGTCCTCTATATAATATTCAAGATTTTTTTTCTCTAGTAATAGTATGTGTAGGTCATTTGGATCTGGACCATGGTTAGCTAGTTCATCTTCAAATAGAATAGATCCTTTATGAATTATTTGGAAACATGTAGATGCTTCACTTCACCTAGGAGACTGAAGTATTGAAGGAATGTTAAATGAAAGGGATATAGGAAGGATGTTTATAGATCTTCCATATGTATCATGAATTTTTTATTGTCTTTTCATTTTGGGGGCTACAAATTTTAACCAGTCTAACTTCCAAGTTTGAGATATTTTTGTGGATGCTATATGACCCTTTTGGATTTAAACAGTGCCACATAGACTTCTAGCATATGGTAGATTTTCTAGGATTTTTGGATGATTGTTATTTATCATACTATATAGGACTATAATATTGACAGAGGCATATTTAAATTCACCAAACATATCTAACTCATAAATAGAAGAAAAGATTCCCCAACAATCTAATGATCCATATTTAAATTTTGAACATCCCTTATCATGTATAACAACTAACCAATTTGGAATATGTTCATAATAGATGACACCATCATTTAACTTTGAGATACTAGACAATTGACAAGCATGTACAAACTAGTTTGATGATGATCACATAGAGCTAGATACATAACTAGCTTGATATTACTAGGAATAAGAGGAGTAATATACACAAATAATAACAAAATGAACAAACTTAACATCTTTATGAGATATTATATATTCAATCTCATCAGGTGGTAATAAAGAAAGAAGGTTTGTTTGGAAGGACCTATTAGGCTTATAAGTTAAATCAAGTTCTACAGACTTAATACAGGGATAAATGAAAGTCATAAAAGTAGTATTGTAAATAACCTTAGACTTAATTAACTCAAAGTTCCTGTAGACACCGAAATCGTGTCGACTCCCCTGGTCATTCCTCGTCTTCTTTCTTCTTCGCCTATTGAACCCTTGCCGATCACTTGTTTCACCAGCATTGACCCTGGCAGCATGTAAAGAGGAGCACAGAGTGAAAGGTAGACTCTATCCCCATTATGCATATGCCGACGTCGGTCTTTACCCGACCGATGTCGCCGACGTCGGTCACCTATCGGCCGACGTCGGCAATCCTGCCGACGCCGGTCACCTTCCCCTGGTCCGTTATCAGTTAACATTCGGTTTCTCGAAACGGTTGACGAACCGTTTCTGGAACCGTCCCCGTCCCCCGCCTTCATCAACCTCCGCCAGCCATTCGAACCAGATCCCATCCCAGAACGCTGATCAACCGAACGCTGAGCAACCAACCTGCAAATTTCTCCACGAACCTACGAACTCCGAGCAATCATCGACACTACGACATCAACTAATCTGCACACCATGGCTTTCATCGGGTCTTCTACCAAGTAAGTCTTTATTCTATTTATTTCATTTTCTTTCTTAGTTATTATTTATTTTCTGTCTTCCCAACTGTTCAAACTCCTCAGACTCTGTCTAAACCTCGTCCCTGTCCTTATCAAACCCTGTCTCGACTCTGTCTAAACTTCGTCCCTGTCTTTATCAAAACCCTACCCTGACCATATCAGACCCTACCCTGACCATATCAGACCCTATCCCGACTGTTCAGACCTATCCCGACTCTGTTCAAACCCCCCAGACTCTCCCTGAACCTGCCCGACTCTCTCAGAACCTGTCCCGAACCGTTTCCCAGAACCTGCCCCTACCGACGCCGGTCACTGCCCCGACCGACGACGGCACCTTGACCGACGTCGGCACCTTCCCTAACCAACGCCGGCACCACAGAGACCGATGCCGGCGACTGTGCAGAACAGTGCCGCTTATCAGGTACGCCTTTTATTTTTCTGTCATTTATTTCTGTCATTATCATATACTTTCGTCCAATTTTCTACTCTTTTTTATTAGTGGGTTGATATCCTTCTAGGGAGTCTTTGTACTTCCGGGATCGGGCGTTCGCCTGACAACCCACCATATCTTTGACTAACGTTTTTCGTCCAGTCTCTTTTTCGCAGGTGTCATTCCTCCACAGCCAAAGAGGAGAATCTTTCAACGTCTGATTTCGGTGCGCACGACTTTATCAGGTACTTCTAGCCTTAACCATCTTTTAGTTTCTTATTTCTCTTTTGAATGTAGAAAGCAATTTTGCATAGAAACATTCTGGCACGCCCGGTGGGACCCTAGATCCTCCTCGGGTTCTTTCTTTCTTTCGTTCATTTAGGCGCATTAGGTTTCTTCCTTTTCGCCTCCTTTCGTCTCTTCTTAAACAACATCATAAGCAGAACTAAAACGAACACTTCTTTCTTTCTTGCATTTCTAGACTAGCTAAACTCATACTCTTCGACTCTTTCTCCATTCGTCTTCATACGAACAAATATTTTGACTTGGACATTAAAACACTCTGCATTCATTTCTGTTTGCCTGCATCTCTTAGACCACACATAGTAATTAAATCGCATATTGAATTAATCTAGATCACTTCATGTTACACGACCAAACCACCTGCACAAAACAAACATTTTAACTTACCTGAGACAAGGCCCGACTGGGATTTCATCCCCCAGTGGATACCTTACCCGTCCCGGTGACCCTACTTGGATTTCATCACCAAGGGGGAAACCCACTCCGTTCTCTGGCGGAGTATAATCTCTAGGCGAGGTATATTTTGGCTAAGCGAAACTAGCTAACCACTGGAATCGTGAAGTGAGGGGAGCTTGCTCCTTAGCACCAGGCCACGTACCAGACCCTAACACAGACTTCTTGAGCACCATAACAAAACCCGAAACCATCCATAGACTGCTTCTTCTAGGACCCATTTTTCAGCCAATCTTTCTCTACACACACATTCTAAGGCATAAGCCACTATAATCCTAAAATTTTTATTTCTAGAGTTTCAGAATCTGCTTGTGTCTTCATCTTTTTGGTTCTTATCTGCTTGTTTGAGCTTGTGAGGACGTTCTCCCTTGCCTTGAATGGTTCTGACTCGTAGCCAAGCCAAGGCTCTAGTCGATCACGCGAGGCATCATCCTCTTCCGTCTACCCCGCCTACAACCAACCCTACAATGGAGTTCAACTCAGAAACTGAAAGAACTCCTACCAGACCATCTCCGCCCCAAACGCCTATTATTCCAGAAGGGGACCAAGACTTCGCACGATTCTTGGACCTCAATACTAAAGCCCTGCAACACTATCTCGCGAATAGCCAAACGCGAGACCCCTTTGGCAATCCAATTTATGGAATGCCGACTTCTCTCCTCGCAACTGCGGTCGTATCAACAACGTCTGTAGTCCAACCCTTAGACACCCAGGCTGTTGCCTCAACCAATGACCAACCTTTCACCAACCATCCAAGTGTGGCCTCTCCTTCCGTTGTTGGGCCCACTTTCACCGGGGTTTCGGCCCCCAATCAATCTCAGTCTACTCAACCACTTTCTACCCCCTTTCAAAACCTGGTCGTCTCTATTCCGCCCACTCTTACTCCTATCAACACTAGGGTGGCTACCCATCCGTTAGCCCATGTTACCTCTAACCAACCTCCCATGACAATATCAAACCTACCCATATCTTCCATCCAACCATCTTTAGTCACTTCTTCCGTCCCTACGACTAGTCATCCGTACGTTGCGCCCTTATTGGTACAACCGACTACGTCGTATACCTCTTCCAGCCTCTTTCAAGCGCCTCACAATCTAGGAGGTGCTACATCCGCCAATCCGTCAGTAGATATTATCAAGATGCTGATGGATAAAATGTCCAACCTAGAGACCTCTATTACTGGCTCACGCAACACTCTCTCGTACGAACAAATCTGTAACGAGCCCATCCATCCTTCCATCCCCATCAGACCATATCCCAACCAGTGGGAACTTCCTAAGTTTTCTCGTTTTCAGAGTAAGGAAGACCCACAACAACATTTACGGGCATTCAGACATGCCTGTTACCTTATCGCCCACGATGATGCGTTACTCTTACGCACGTTTCCCATGTCTCTCTCGGGTGCTGCACTTGACTGGTACAGCTCTCTTCCCAGCCATTCCATCCTTACATTCACTCAGTTGGCCCAGCTCTTCCTCGATCATTTCTCCATCAATATCACCAAGAAGGTCTCTATCACAGACCTCTATTCTATTCGCCAGTTCGAGGATGAATCTATTGCTGATTTCGTCGCTCGGTGGAGGAGCCTTATCAATCAACTTTCATTTTCTTTACCTCAGCCTGAGCTTATTGAACTTTTCTCTCAAGCCTGTGCTAAACATATTTCTTCTACCTTGAGGGTTCAAACCTTCCGCACTTTTGACGAGGCCTTCACGATGGCTCGTAAACTTGAATTACGTGTCGTTGAGGAGAATAAAGTCAAGTTGCGGAGTAAGAATCCCAACCCCAAAACTAATGACCCTTCTTCTAAGCCCTCCTCGTCCAATCTTAAATCTAAAGCTTTAGCAAATGCTGTGGTTATTAGATCTTCCTCTTCTTTGCCTTCAACTAATCAACCTGAACCATCCACATCCATGAGCGCCACTCGTCAATTTCAGCAGAGATACATACAGCGACAGTTTACTCCACTTGGAGAATCATACGCGTCTGTGCTGGAAAAACTCGTCAAACAAGGGGCCATCAATCTCCCTCAGATCCGACCTCCACCACAATTTGATCCCTCACGCACCATCCCTGCGTGGTATAGGGAGAATGACTTCTGCCACTACCACCGTGTTAAAGGTCATGACACGGGCAACTGTAAAACCCTTAAAAACATAGTTCAAGACATGTTGGAAAAGGGTGACCTCATCCTCGACAATCCTAACGCCCCTCCTAATCAGGGTATCGATATCTTCAAACAACCATTCCCTAATCATCCACCAACCCAAAACAACGTCCAGACCTTGACTGACAATACCCATGAACATAATATTCGAACAGTCAATACAGTCTCGCCCCTCATTTCCAACCAACCCCAAGAGGTGAGTTCATCCATCAGTCCATCACATGTGGACGAACCTCTTTCTCCGGCTAGTTCTCCCTCAACTTCTCTCATTTTGGAGGACGCCTCGACCTTACCAGCACCGCCAGTTTCACCATCTTCCTTCTTGCTGCCCATAGAGGACCCAACCTTTCCTACTCCTCGGCCACAAGTGGAGGGCACTATCATCCCTGTCCTTTACCCGCTTGAGGAGCTTCATTCACCAGTTTCTTCTCCACCCAGAGAAGAACCTATCTCTCCTTCATCTCCAACCAAACATGAACCTGTCACAACTTCATCGTGTTTTGAGCCCGAGACTACTACATCCGTCCCACCTTCAGTCCCACAACCATTGGCATCTTCTCAAGAGCCTAAACCTCATCCCGCATCTTCTCAGCCATTTTCCCGACTAGTGGAGAGATTCGAACTTCTCCCTTCTAGGAAAGTGGAACATCAGGGATTGTGGGACCGCCTCACAGCTCTTCAACAAGCCCGGGCCCTCTCATCTCATGCTGCTAATCCTCCCATGGCAGAACCTTCTAAGACTATCAACAAAAATCTGATCTCCACTTCCAAACCGTCTACATCTCCATCAACCTCATCAAAACCAAAACCCTCATCTATCCCGCCTAAACCTATCAAATCACTTGGCGTTCGCCCCGTCTCCAACCTCACTCATCCACAAGTAAAGGTGGACTTAACCCAAACTTCAACTAATCGTAGTCTTCAATCTAAATCTCAAAAGACTGTCAAACCACAGAGGCGAACGCCTCCTCTTCCGTCACCATTGCCCTCCATTTTGGGCCCGCATCCTTCAACCTTAACCAGAGTCCTTCCCGCTTCAACCTCTAACCAAAACCGGTTGCCTCCTTTGCTTCCTTTACCTATCGCTAGCCTACCCTCTCCCAAAAGGTCGATACCTCTCACGAAGAGTGTACCGTCTCCGCCTGTCATCGCACCATCAACCCAGAAGGTGGTACGAAAACCTCCTCCCATTTTGCCCAAGCAAAAGTCACCGACATCGCATATATCGATGAACATGGACCCTTTAGTGGGCTCATACTCTTTGATCTTGCAACGACTTTTGCAAACTTCTAGCATAACTCTTCCACCCATCAAGCCCTTTCAACCTCTCGGGTCTAAACCTTCCTGGTTCGACGACACGAAGATTTGTTTATATCATCGTACACCAGGACATGACACTGAGACTTGCTGTGCCCTTAAGGCTGTCATTCGCCGTTATCTGGAGAAAGACACTCTTCTCTTTGAGGACACTTTCGACCGCCCCCCGACTCCTTCTCACAACCCTTCAACCTCTTCAAACCCATCCCCATCTCATCAACCGGTTACAACCCCTACATCATCTTCACCTCCCATCTTTGAAATCAATGCCATTCACATCACCACTAGGTCACAAAAGGATAAGGCGAAAGAAAAAGCCGCCATTCCTTGGACCTACCCTTTTGTCAATCTGCCTCAACCGCCTAAGCCTAAGATTTCTATCCTTGGCGCGCCTCAACCTTCCTCTCCTTCTTCTTCTTCTGGACCAATCCACGACTCCATGTTGAAACAACTTCACCAGACGCCTGTGAAGATGTCCCTCTACGATCTCATCCAAACCTCACCTCAACATCGTCAGGCCCTCATCCAAGCCCTGCAGGCAGCAGAGGTCCAACCTGAGGATCCTCAGCCACTTGCTGCCCTTGTCCACTCCTTAGCCCCTGTTGCCTCCATAACATTCAGCGACTCTGAGATTCCTACATCCAACACGGAAGATCAGGATGCCGCCCTCTTCATCACTGCCTACATCGATCGGACACGCATTAAACGCGTTATGATCGATGGGGGCGCTAGCATCAACATCATCTCCACTCATGCCTTTGATCAGTTGGCTCTTCCCAAGAATTGCGTCTCCAAAACTGATGCGATCTTGCGCTCTTTCAACGACACTACTGCCACGACCATTGGTACAGTTATCCTTCATATCCGCGTTGGTCCACGCACAGTCCCGGAGCTCTTCTACATCATCGAAGGAGAGTTCCAATACAACATCTTGCTGGGCCGACCCTGGATCTGCGCCATGGCCTGTGTCCCCTCCACCCTGCACCGTTGTGTGAAGTTTGAGCATGACGGACAAGTCCACACCATTCCCGCTGACCCTTCACCTTTCAAAACCTGCAATACCACCTACCGTCCAAATGATGTCCTCATTCCTATCAAGCCATCAACCTCGGCACCGCCTCCATCCGCGGAAGTTTCAACCAGTTCGCAACAAGCGGTCGCCCTTACACCTCCCCTTCAAGCGACAACCACAGATCCCATGGAAGACGTCTTTCAAAGACTTTCATTGGGAGAGTATCGCTTGTTGGCTTTAGACATGTTCCAAACTCCGCAAGAGTATGGACGCCTTCATCACAGCCCCAGCTACGACCATCGAATTGGGATGATCATACCTTATGGTCCCCCTCACCTCCGCACCAACCTCATCTATGGAGGGCTTAATCAAGCTCCTACTGATGGTAATCCTCTTTCTTCACCTCAACCTTTCACATCAGATTTCTCATTTCTTGGCAACCCCGCCTTTGCACGTACTTACCTTTACAGGTGTGCATGGAAGGGTTTTGGTTTCGGACGCTATGAGCAGGGCTCCCATCAGCCTATCCAACTGCTCAATGATGACGACGCCAAGAAACGGTATGGTCTGGGATATCACGACCCCACTCAAGACCCTGTAGACCTTTATCCTGAACCAATCCTTGACCAATCTCCTCCACACTCGCCTATTTCGCCACCTTCACCTACGGAGTCAGTGGTTTCCATTCCTCCTAGTTTTTTTTTTTTTCATAAACACCATTCGCCTGGACCCCTTGACTTATCAGCTCAATGGGGTATCCAAGTCTCTCCCTCTCATTCTTCCCACCATGATCGAAGATGAGTCGGCAACCATTCACACTGTTCACTGCGTTGACGATGACGCCATTCTTTCCTACATGGGCGCTGATGATTCTTTCATCCAGCGCTCCCTCCCTTCTGAGACCCAGGTTATGTTAAATGAATCAACCATTGACATCAACCTTCCTTCTTCTGATGTTCCTCATGTCTTAAAGATTGGCCAATCTTTAGACGCTCAGGAGCAGCTTGACTATACCCAGTTCCTCTCCGACCATAGCAAGGCCTTTGCCTGGACTTACAGTGATATGCCTGGCATCAACCCCACCATCGTTACCCATAACATTGTCACCAAACCAGAGGCTAAGCCTGTCAGGCAAAAGCTTCAAAAGATGCATCCTCGCATTGCCCTCCTTGTCAAGGAGGAGCTTCAGCGTCTCCTTTCTGTCTCCTTCATCCAGCCTATCGATTATCCACAGTGGGTCTCTAACATCGTCCCAGTCACCAAGGCAACTGGGGGGATTCGAATCTGCACAGACTATCGTGACCTTAATCTAGCCTGTCCTAAAGACGACTTTCCTCTTCCTAACATCGACCAGCTTGTTGATCTTACGGCCGGCCATGAGATGCTATCTCTTATGGACGGGTTTTCAGGATACAATCAAATCCTGATCGCTCCGGAAGATCAGCACAAGACTACTTTCATCACCCCATGGGGGACTTTCTGCTATCGAGTCATGCCTTTTGGCTTGAAGAACGCAGGCGCCACTTATCAGCATGCCATGACCTACATTTTCCACAATCTCCTCCACAAAATCATGGAGGACTATGTGGATGACCTTCTCGGCAAATCCAAATTTCGCCGCGACCATCTGACCATTCTCAACATCATCTTTTCTCGTCTTCTTCAGTACAATGTCCGTCTTAACCCCAAGAAATGTATTTTTGGGGTCCTCTCTGGCAAGCTTCTCAGCTTCATCGTTTCCTTCTGTGGCATCGAGATAGATCCTGCCAAGATTCGCGCTATCCTTGAAATGCCTCCCCCGACCAATCTCAAGCAGCTTCGCAGTTTGCAAGGCAAGCTCCAGTCCATTCACCGTTTCATCTCGCAGCTTTCTGACCGCTGCCAACCCTTTCATCATCTCCTTAAGAAGGACGTCATTTTTACATGGGATAAGGACTGTCAAGAGGCTTTTGAAGCCTTAAAACGCTATCTGGTCTCTCCACCAGTTCTCATTCCACCTAAAGACGACCAACCCTTCTACCTTTATATCTCAGCCACTCACCATTCGTTAGGTGCCATGATCGCGCACCGAGACGAGCATCACTGTGAGCAAGCCATTTATTATATCAGCCGCACACTGGTCGACTATGAAACTCGGTATACCCATATCGAGAAACTCTATTTGGCATTAGTCTTTGCTACTACTAAGCTTCGCCACTATCTTCTCAGTCACAAAACCTTTGTCATCACCACACCGACCCTCTCAAATATATGCACTCCAAGCCATATCAGAATCAACGTATGGCTCGGTGGCTCATGCTGCTTGCTGAGTTCGATCTCGAATTCATCCAGCAGAAATCTATCAAGGGGCAAACCATCGCTGATCAACTAGCCGATGCCCCTCTTCCTGACACTCAACCTTCGCAGTGTGAATTCCCTGACGAGTCTATCGCTGTGCTTTCCTCCGACGACACCACCTATCAGATGAATATGTTCTTTGACGGGTCCAAATGTCAACTAGGTGGAGGTGCTGGGGTCATTCTCATCCCACTCGAAGGGGAGCCCATGCCTCTGTCTTTTAAACTCGACTTTGATTGTACCAATAATATGGCCGAATACGAGGCCTTAATTTTGGGACTTCAGACCGCCCTCTCTCTCAGCATCAAGTCCATCAACATCTTCGGCGACTCGCAGCTCGTCATCAATCAGGTTAACGGTTCATACCTCTGTAAAAATGAAATTTTGCAAAGGTATAAAAATCGTGCTGACATTCTCCTTGCATCTTTCGACCATTTCCTCTTGCAGACTGTTCCTCGATCCACGAACAAGTTTGCTGACACTATGGCTTCTCTTGCTTCCCATATCCCATCTTCCTCATCTGCATCCAGACTTTTTGTCACGGTGCATCGTGTGTCGTTACCTTCATATATCTCTCCTCACATTCATCATGTCAACACTATAGACCCAAGCCCACAAGATGCTTGGTATAAGCAACTTGTGGACTTCTTATCTCTCTCTATCATTCCTCCCAACCTCTCTAGTAATGCACGACGAGCTTTTATCAAGCGTACTGCTCGCTATACCATGCTAGGGGGTCTTCTCTATAAGCGAGGCTTCGACGGCCTCCTTCTTCGCTGTCTCACCTCCACTGAAGCATCTCAAGCCATTCAACAAGTCCATGACGGAATTTGTGGCGGACATTTCAGTGGAAATTCGGTTGCCAAGCGCATCCTTCGTCTGGGCTATTATTGGCCTACCCTTCATCAAGACTGTAGCGATTATGTTCGGCGTTGCATCAAGTGTCAACAGCACTCTAACTTACTTCATCTCCCCAGTCACGCCTTACAAGTTGCTCAGGATTTCTGGCCTTTTTCTCAATGGGGTTTAGATCTCATCGGTGAGATTAATCCTCATTCGTCTCTTCGTCATCAATCCATCATCACAGCCACTGAATATTTCACCAAGTGGGTGGAAGCCATTCCTCTCGTCTCCACAAAAGCCGACAAGATCGTCGACTTCATCAACACCCACATCATCTGTCGTTTCGGTGTCCCTCATAAAATCATCACCGATAATGGCAAGTCCTTTAAAAACAAAACTGTCCAAAAGCTATGCGACTCCTTCGACATCAAACTCAGTTTCTCTTTGCCTTACTACCCACAAGCAAATGGGCAGGCCGAGGCTTCCAACAAAATTCTCACCAAAATTCTCATGAAAGTGGTTAGTGACACAGGCAAGGATTGGCACATTCACATTCCTTTCGCTTTGTGGGCTTACCGCACTAGCATCCGAACCTCTACGGGGGCTACCCCTTTTTCTCTTGTGTACGGAATAGAGGCTGTCTTACCTCTCGAAGTACAGATCCCGTCTCTCCGCATTTCTCTACATGACATTCTCTCCAACGATGACTTTCGTCAAGATCGCTTAGCTCAACTTGAGTTACTTGACGAACACCGTCTTGCTGCCCTTAATCATCTCCATGTCTATCAACGTCGCATCAAACACACCTATGACAAAAATCTGCGAGAACGAGATTTTAACATCGGAGACTTCGTCCTCAAAGAGAATCAACACGTGACCAATATGGAGCGAAGTAAACGAGGCAAGTTTGCTCCTAATTGGCTCAGACCTTTTATTATCACGCACAAGTATGGATCAGGGACTTACCGTCTGTCTTCTCTTGATGGACGCCCAGAACCTGAGCCTCTTAATGCGTTGCATCTGCGACCGTTCTACTGCTAGTCGAGTATTCGTCCACTTGACACTTAACTTGAGCTCGTCCCTTGAGCAATCCCCGTCTTCTTAGTCCTACTTCCTTTCAACCCTCTTCCTTTTAACAATTCCTATAACCCTTTTATGCGGTATGGATGCTTTGTCCTAATAAAAGGGAGTCCTTGACCTTCTACAATCTTGTCCATGACTCACATTTCTGTCAAAACAAATCAAGATGTCAAAATATATCCATGGTCACTATATCTATATCAAAATCAAAAAAACAGACTGCTCCCTCGAAGGACAGCTGTACTATCATTGCTGTAATAAATAGACTGCTCCCTCGAAGGACAGCTATTCAAAAGCCTTTTTATTAAACAAAAATCTAGACCACTCCCTTGAAGGATGGCTATGACTACTCTGGCAATACACAGCATTATTTTAGAAGCTTCCCGCATCGATCAGCTTCACAACCTGACCACCAAACAAATGACATCTCTCTGCAGGCTTCCCGCATTGATCAGTCTGCGCCAAAAAAAAAACAAAAAAAAAAAACGAGTCACGGACTTGACTTGTAGTTGTCTCAGGGTCTCCTATAAAAAGGGGCAAAGTTATCTCTGCTCTTAAAATGGGTTACCCTCCTTCCTCCTCCTATCACCCGCTCAAGGGACTTCGAGCTCACTTTAATGTCGAAGTGATTCGATTACCGCTCTAACATAACCACGGTCAACAACGTCACGCATGAATGGGGCTCTTGGTTCTCATAACCCCCTATCTATGCTTCCTTTTTGGTCCTTGTCAATGAAAGAGCAATATGCTTTTCACTTCTTCTGCACTTTGGTCACATTCACCTTCATCACTTGTCAATCGACTCAACTCAACTCTCTTTTCAGACCATCAACCTGACTTAGCCTATTCACCCTAGTTTCTATGGACACCAATACACATGGAAACTATCGACTCGACCCAATTTATGTTAAGCATAAACCAATACTTGTTGAAGCATAAATAGACCTCAATTCATTTTTAGCATACATCCATCACGAATATGGAATATTGCTAGGGATGAAAAACCCGTCAACCAATGTTGCAGAATACACCATTTGGAAAAGGCTGCAACATCTTCTTTTTTTTTTCTCATCATTTCATCCAATCATCGACCAACCTATCAACCATTTTAACCACCTGTCTACCACTCGGACGCTTGGTCTGAACTACATCGGCCTGAGGCCCTATCACCAGGGCTATGTAGGCAGCACTCAATTGACATGGGGTCTTCTGGGGTTAGCTCGGCCGCATCCTTTCATCCATTCATCCATCCATCGACCACCAACCATTGGAGATCATGCCTATCTCCTCCGACCTCGACCACTTCCAAGACGTTGTTGCCTTGGTTGTTTTTGCATGTATGCTACCTCATGACTGGTTAGCAGAATTGTGCGCAGACCTTTTTGGACCCTCACAAGTATAGGATCGCCCACCGGTTGATCCGCACTACTTGTGACTTTTTCGCGTTTCTAGGAGCACTTCCTGAGCCCGGGATACCTGGAACGCGACGACCCATTTGGAGCTTCAGCTTAGATTGAGTGACCCGATCAGCAGATGACTAAATGCTGGGGCCCGGTTACTTCAATTTTGGCACTCCTCGACCCTTGACCTGCGACACTTTGACCTGACCATCTCGTGCAGTGGTATGCGCGCAATCATGACCTTTGCAGCGTTCACCCTCACCCCTTTTTCATCTGCTCTTTATCAAATCAGCACCCGATTCCCGGTTCCCTTCCCTCGACTCCTGCTTTGAGGGGGAATACCTCATCCTTACTCGAGGCATTTCGTTTCCTATTTTGTCTTGCAGTTCATTCGAACAACCAACAAGACGAAATCACCTTTATCCCTCACCTGGGGCACTCACTCCTATTTTTGTCTTGCAGTTCGTCCAGAACAACCAACAAGACAAAAAGGGGCAAATGTAGACACCGAAATCGTGTCGACTCCCCTGGTCATTCCTCGTCTTCTTTCTTCTTCGCCTATTGAACCCTTGCCGATCACTTGTTTCACCAGCATTGACCCTGGCAGCATGTAAAGAGGAGCACAGAGCGAAAGGTAGACTCTATCCCCATTATGCATATGCCGACGTCGGTCTTTACCCGACCGATGTCGCTGATGTCGGTCACCTATCGGCCGACGTCGGCAATCCTGCCGACGCCGGTCACCTTCCCCTGGTCTGTTATCAGTTAACATTCGGTTTCCCGAAACGGTTGACGAACCGTTTCTGGAACCGTCCCCGTCCCCCGCCTTCATCAACCTCCACCAGCCATTCGAACCAGATCCCATCCCAGAACGTTGATCAACCGAACGCTGAGCAACCAACCTGCGAATTTCTCCACGAACCTGCGAACTCCGAGCAATCATCGACACTACGACATCAACTAATCTGCACACCATGGCTTTCATCGGGTCTTCTACCAAGTAAGTCTTTATTCTGTTTATTTCATTTTCTTTCTTAGTTATTATTTATTTTCTGTCTTCCCAACTGTTCAAACTCCTCAGACTCTGTCTAAACCTCGTCCCTGTCCTTATCAAACCCTGTCTCGACTCTGTCTAAACTTCGTCCCTGTCTTTATCAAAACCCTACCCTGACCATATCAGACCCTACCCTGACCATATCAGACCCTATCCTGACTGTTCAGACCTATCCCGACTCTGTTCAAACCCCCCAGACTCTCCCTGAACCTGCCCGACTCTCTCAGAACCTGTCTCGAACCGTTTCCCAGAACCTGCCCCTACCGACGCCGGTCACTGCCCCGACCGACGACGGCACCTTAACCGACGTCGGCACCTTCCCTAACTGATGCTGGCACCACAGAGACCGATGCCGGTGACTGTGCAGAACAGTGCCGCTTATCAGGTACGCCTTTTATTTTTCTGTCATTTATTTCTGTCATTATCATATACTTTCGTCCAATTTTCTACTCTTTTTTATCAGTGGGTTGATATCCTTCTAGGGAGTCTTTGTACTTCCGGGATCGGGCGTTCGCCTGACAACCCACCATATCTTTGACTAACATTTTTCGTCCAGTCTCTTTTTCGCAGGTGTCATTCCTCCACAGCCAAAGAGGAGAATCTTTCAACGTCTGATTTCGGTGCGCACGACTTTATCAGGTACTTCTAGCCTTAACCATCTTTTAGTTTCTTATTTCTCTTTTGAATGTAGAAAGCAATTTTGCATAGAAACAGTTCCCATAGACATTTTGAGCCTTTACGATAGGAGGTTTATATATCTGGGTGGAACCCTCAAGATTATCTTCAATGACTTGGATCTCAGAATTTTTAGGGATTTGGTCTGGGATAATAGGTGGGAGTTCATATGATCCCTCTAGAGTGGCTTCATTCAATATTTCATTACATTTAGAAAGAGACTGAGCATTATCAAATTCCATTTTTGGCTTAAGATAATTTTGAAAGCAAGGATTGTCTAAAAAGGGGATATTTGTAGAGATAAAAGTCCCTAACTCAAAATAATATAAATGGGAAGCAACTTGATACAATAAATCGCAAAGACAAATCTCAAAGCAAGAATATATCTTAAGAGCTTACTTGGAATAGATAGTAGATCTGATGGCTATGATACCAATATTTTAACATCAATAGATAGACTAAAAGCTTTAGGCAAATCCTGATGACCACCCAGTAGGATTGCTAAGAAAGTGTAAGATGATCACTAGGTGGTGACATCCCAGTCAGGCCTTGTCTCAAATTGTTTTGATGTTTGATTAATGAAATTAGTTTAGCTAATGTGTGAAACAAAATTGATGCTATGATAATATTATTGTGCTTTAATTCAAAGTGAACCAATGTTAAAATCAATCAATGAATGCAACTGATTTTAATCCCAAAAGAGATTGTAGTTTTAATTATGGGCACATATAGAGATAAGAGCATAGAAATGCAAATAAAATGTGAGTAAAGACTCTAGGTCCCATCAGGCATGCCAAAATATTTCACTCAAAATTTTCTATTATCTAGAATAAGGTAGTAAAAATGAAAATATGGGTTATGGTAGGAATACATGTTTGTTTATGTGTGCGTTGAATCAAAAGACTATGAAGAGCTCCTCTTTGGCTTTAGAGGAAGACCTGTAGATAAGAAAGCACTAAATCAAACTTATTCATTAGATAGATAGTTGGGTAGGTTATCTAGCGATAGCTAGATCCTAGAAGCAAGAGCTTCCTTAAGGGATATCAATCTACATGTTTTTAAACAATTAAGTTCACAAAACTAGAAAAAATATACTTGCATCAATAATCAAAAGGTATTGAAACTGAACAAAAGAATGCTTATTAAAAAAATAGACTAGAAATGATCAAATTAGTGACAAAATGATTACTACTAGTGCTAAGGGGTTGGGGTATGCTTCAAAAAATCTAAAAGGGGTCTATGAATGGTTAGAAACATAGAAAATCAAGCTTGATTTAGGTTAGGTGGGTGAAAATAGCTTGTTGGTTTTCATTGCCACAGTGACTATCAATGGTTAAGGTGATCGTCAGTGGTTAAAGTGACCATTGGTATTCAAGCTAACCATTAGCAGTTGAGTAGACCATCGATGGTTAATATGTAAGTTATAGGTTGGTGAATTATTAAATAAATGGATCTGACAGATGGATTTCAAGAGATAGGTAAGGACTAGGCTAATTATGAAATGGAAAAAAAGTACATGAATATTAACAAATAAGTACCTGGCTTACCATAAGTTAGTTGGGTGAGTGGTTGAAGTAGTTAGCATGTTGGTAGAATTTGGCTTGATTCCAATAGTGTAATGATACTTGAGGGCTCAATTGAGAGTAAATGGTGGGTTGGCTCTCAATAGGATTTTTGACAATGCTTAATAATGTTGATGACACTGATTGACCTATAAGATAAATAAAACTCTTGAATCCTTGAGCTCTTGATAATTATTACATATGGATTTGACCTCCCAAACCTCTCTCTCTTATAGGCACAAGCAAGAGGTAGAAGTGAATGTGCAACTAGGCCATCTAAATATAATATGTCCATGTAAAGGCTCGCAACAAGATTTAGATTAGTTATATTTATAAGAGGTCAATGAAACTTGCTTATTTTTTATTAAAAGGTGGATCCTAACCATCGACGATTAGGTATCCCTAGGGCTAACCATTGACAGTCACCCTGACCATCAATGGTTAGGTTCCAAAGGAAAAGGGTCCTCAAGGCCAAGTTGAGTCAGTTTGATGAAACTAAGTTTGGATGGGTTTGGTTAGGCCTGATTGGTGTAGATTGGTCCTAAGGGGGTTCTAGGTAGGTCTAAGGGTATCTTCGATATTCAAAAATTTAGATGTGCAAATTTGTAGTGTCTACAGCTAGCTTGGTTATTTTCCCTACCCACTACTATTATATTATAACTATATAACTCCCTAATTATAATTAAATCTTATAAAAATTAAACCCTCATGCCTTTACTAATATGATTGATTTAATACACTGATAGGAGATTGATGGAAAGGGAAGGGACACTTAGAACATTATTGAATATTCCTCCTTCCATTTCAATAGACCCTCTCCCTACAACTAGTACATAAGTGTCATCACCCAAACTAATATAATATATGCTACAAGGATCTAAGGAATAAAACTCAACTAGTGAAGAGACCATATGGTAAAAATCACCTGATTTAATGACCCATGAAGATGTTGAAGTTGTAACTGCTACAAGAGCCTTTGCCCTTTTATTTCTCTTTCCCTTTGCCCTTTGCCTTAGTATAATATTGGGTAGATGATTTTTTCTTGATGGACTCAATAACACCTATGTTGTTCTTCTCTAGGAGATGAGATAGGTGATTTATTTACTACTTCAAGCACTTGCTTTTGTCATGCCCATTTTTCTTACAATAGGCACACTTAACCTTCTCTTTCTTAGGTTTGTCATTGGAAGAGGAGGCTTTAGTGTTAGTTTTGTTAGAGGTTGATTCCTTCTTATTTTATTGATCCTTTTTATTCTTATTATTTTCTTTGACTAAAGTCTTTGCTTTTCCATTCTTTGTAATTAGAGCTTGAGGTTTTGTGGACTTCAATGTGCCCATATGAATCATCTTGTCTTGCTCCCTAGTTAATTCAATAATGAAATCATTTCAAGAGGTCATTTTCCATTCAATGCCCAAAAGCACTTTTAATAGTATGGAAAGTAGAGACAAATAATGAATATTTAGGACCTAGTTTAAAGAGTATAAAATAATAAGTTGGTCATTTTATTTTTTTATCCCATATTCTTTCAACTGTAATCTCAAGCACTTAAAATTAATGAATAAATATTTAAGGGTGTCAAAGTTTCAAGGACTTATTCTAATGAGTTCATTCTCAAGATCATGACCTCTCATCACATCCTGCTCCCTAGATAGTTTACCCAAAATATTCTATACATCATGAGGTGATTTGGTAGGATCTAAGTGAAATAAGAGATCATGTGCTACAGAAAGACATAATAGCCCATAGGCTTCAACATTTTGGTTATACCACTTAACTATCTCTACATTTATGTTAGGTTTAGTTTCATCACCCATGGCTATCCTATACAAACCCTTACTCCTTATAAGGATTGTCATCTTGATTTTCCATTTGTGATAGTTAAATGAAGATAGTGGATTAATTGAACTTGAATCCATTAGTGCAAAAAATGAGATGTAGTAGTAGTGAAATTTGAAGTTGTTGAAAAAATAAAAGTACAAGTAGAATACAAAGAGTGACCAAAAAGTCACAATACACCCCACTAAACTATGAAATGGTGAACCCCCACCCCTAAATGTTGAAAATGCATGCTCAAAAGATGTCAGACTCAACTGATAATGCATCTTGAGAAACTAGTGCAATGAGTCAAAATATGATATTTTGAAAACAAAGGACATCATCAGACTCAGCTGATAATGTGTCCAAGGAAGCAAGTACAATGTGAGCAAGTGAAAAAATGAATAACACTTTATTATTAATTATTTCCCACAATATATTATTATATAAAAAACAATAAAAAATATCCACTAATAATGTTAAAACTAACCAATATTCTTATGCATTACTTGTGCATTAAAATAAAAGCAGCCTATTTGCCCTTGTTTTAAATCAAGATATTAAAAAATGAATTTAACATGCTAAAAAAAATTAAGAAAAACTTGAATAGCCTAAGCTTGTTTTTAAAGAAACTTTCAAGCCTTTGAAACAGTAAGAGTATTTTATGATGTTTCTTGACTAACTGATGCTTCTTGACTAATAGTTCTAACTGGTTGGCAATGAGAGTAGTCTCAATAGGTGAAATATTTTATCTTTGAGTTGTCTTGAAGAAATGTAAAACTAGGGTCAAACACATAGAACTAGTTGAGTCTGAACATAATTTGATATTAAACAAAGGAGATTAGACCTGAGAATATATAGAAGCACATAGATTTTTGTATAAAATACACAAAGGTACATAGAACACATAGTCACAAAGAAACCACAAAAATTGTGGTAATGGATACTAATGAACCATTTCTATAAAAAGATGACTCCACCAAAGATGAAAAAATCCCACAAATAGATTGTGAAAATTAGATTTTATTTGAAAATAACAAATCTCAAGATTTCAAATAAACTAACATCAATAAAAATACCAAACAATTAAATACCAGAGTGGCTCTGATACCATATCAGAGTGGATTCCAAGATCTATGGGTCAAGAAAATACAATAGTTTGTGATAGGCACAATTCAAGCATGTACACAACACAATAGCTACAAGAAAATGAAATTACATACCAGAATATTGTATAAACAAGATAAGAGCCAAAACCCATCTTTCATTGAATAATATCTCACCAAAAGAGATGTACATATAGGAGTGCAGGGGAAAATCCTCCCAATAAAGGTGGTCATAGATCTAATAATAGAAGAGTAACTCTCATACCAGAAATAGTCAATGAAGGGAGTTACTTCCTATTCATCTAGTCAAAACATAACTCCAAGTACACCTAATGAAATTATGAAATCTCTAAATGAGGCAAAAATACATGTAATAAATAAATATGGTAAAATATTGCATAATTTTGGCCTTCGATATTTGCTCAAATAGGGGTATCAAGGAAAAGTATTGGGAAAACATGAACAAGATATAACCCATCCTATAGCTCTCAAGTTTAATCCAAATTGACAATGCTTGGATTATTCAAAAATAATCATTGATAACCAATAACCTATCAATAAATTAAACATTGAGGTGCACATAGATGCACATAAAAATTAGGAAGCATCACAAGGGGAACTAATGTTACAAAAATTCCAAGAGAATCAAATAGTCAATCTCTTTTTGGTGATCTATCTTCATGGTATGACAAATTTGGATAAAAACTTAGATAAAGGAAAAGGTACAACAGCTAAAATTGATGAGCATATAGATGCCCATCCTTCCATACCTTCCTTTTCATTGAACACATTGGATCAATAGTATGAGAACCCAGTTCTATTAAGTCATATCCATTATGTGGTGTCTTATCAAAAGGATTCACAATAAATTTTACAGATTGTAACACAATAGGATAACACTAATACTTGTTAGCCAAAATTTGGCTACCTTGAATGAGGAACATTTGAAACTTTTCACTTACTTGATCTTAACTTTATTGATATCCATTATGAAGTCTTTATGCTAGTAATTAATTATCTAAGTTTATTGGTAATGTGTTTCCCTTAGTAGCTTATAAGGTCATTTATGATGCTATAGTTGGTATTTAGGTCTATAGAGTGGATTACAAGAAATGATTAGTCAAGAATTAGTCCAAGAAATCAAAGAAAAATTCATAGAGAGATAATTAAATCAAGCCAATCTATTCATGTGGGGTTTTGCTAATGAAAATAGGATACAAATGAAAGAACACTCCATAAAACCTAGGCTCATGATATTGAAACTATCTAATTGCCTATCAAATGAAGCTAATCTAAATATGAATAATACAATAATCAAAACACAAATGAGTTGTGAAGAGATTTTACCATTATAAAATTATAATAATTGAGCTTAAAATTGGTAGTGTCAAGCCTTCTATTTATAGATTTTTAGAATTGGTTAGGATCAACCATGACCATCCATCTCAAGATTGAGATGTGTGGCCATGAATTAATCTAATATTTGTAATTAAATATATAAATATTCTCATCATGATTTGGGAATAATGGGAATTAATAAGGCATGGGATGCATTAATTATGCATGGGAAGCCATGATTTATATATTTTATGCATTTATGGCCTAGGGATGCCTTCCCAATAAATGATGTCACTAGGTGATGTAGTTAATAGAAATCAATTTATAAAAATAAATATTTAATAACCTCTATGGAAAATATACTTAAGATCTTGATTTGAATTAATTAACCTTAAATAAGATTAATTAATATTTGTGTAATTCTTTGGAAATTGGCCCTCAATTAATCAAAATGGTCAGAAAGTCATATTATTGGGTTGTAATTTGAATCGGGAAGAATTGGAAGGTGATGTTAGATGTGTTGGAACCATATTCCCATTTAAAATGTTTCCAACACAAAATAAAAAAGGTACATGATGTGTACTAATGAATTAAAATAAAAGAGTGATATCAAGCACAAAAAGGCAAAATCATCATTTTGACCCAAAGTGATTAAAGTTAGGTATCACATAAAATGCAATGCCCAATTTAGGGATACATTAGCCTAAATCAACACTTTTAAATGATAATCTCAAACCATTTAGCATGTTTTATGGATTTTGACCTAAAATGTGTATTTGAGTGCAAATTGAGTAAGATTAATAATGTCAACACAAATGGTGTTAGGAATTGGATGTCTACAAGGTCAAGTCATATTGTCTGGTCATCAAGTGGTCATTCTTTACGGTCTTCATGTTGTGTTTATCATTTTTTAACGTAAATTTAACAAATTTAAGGTAAGTGGGAAACCAAGTTAATGTAGAGGCATGCCCAAGAAGATAAGGTGGTGACCCTTCTAGGAGAAACCATGGCCTAAAGCTAGTCAAAATAGTCAAAGAAGAAGAACTAGTAAGTGGATCACATTGTTTCTAAAGCTATTTAGAGAATTTAAGGTAATTTTCATAATATTAAGGTATCTTGTTACTTTAGTCTTATTATGATTTTCAATGATACAAAGGACACTTACTAGTAAAAGAAAATATAAAGGTTTTATCTTTGGAAAAGGGGATGTTTCAATTCATATAACTCCTTAGTGATGAAATCATGCCTATACATGACTATAAAATTTCTCTAAAGGTTTTTTATAACTGAATTTCAACATTGGAGTTTATTTATAACTGCCATATATCATTATCCAATGCATAAAGGAAGAGTTTTCAAGAGAATTATAGGTAATAAAGGGTGTGTGGCATTTGGAAATATTATTACACATCTGTATAGGTTAGAATAATGTGAAGAGTCATTAGGTTTGGCATCTCAAACAATTTTGAGAGGCAAAATAGTCAAAATCTTGAGAAAAGCATACTTTTGGTGGTTTATGCAAAGGGTTTCTAATGGTTGACAAGGTGAAAATTATTTCAGATCTCCCCATGGTCTTATCAGGCCCAAATATATGCAAAAAGTGGAGATGAAGAGCTAAATAGTGCAAAAATCTACTCCACTTCTCCATCAGTCTGCTTAACACCTCAATGTACAAACCCTTGCAACAACAAACTCACAAATAGATGGCTGTAACACCTACTACTTTGATACCATGAAAGTAATGTCAACAAATTCATTCCAAGCCAAATATTTGAAGTATTAACAATAAATGCATCATAAGAAGAGTTGTAAGAGATACAAATATGATCTGCAAAGACAAAAGTAATATCATATAATATCTAGAAAATAACTTGATTATTACAAATGAGAGGCCTTGCATAAATAGGCAAGGAAAGATAAGAAGCAAGACAAAATAACTAGTATGGGATAAATCTACAAAAAGACAAACTAAGAAAAAGACAAAAACTAGCTATAGAACCTATCAAACATGAGAACCTACTCTAACACTTCTAACCTCTTCTTATCTAATGATTTCTTAGTTTTTATGCTAGGTTTAACAAATTTATCTATAAATAATTCAAACTAATTTTTATCTATTCCTTCCTATACACTTTGATTTCTCTTCTTTGATGGTAAAGTGGGATCGGGGAGTATGTACTCTTGAAATGAATGATTTATGTCTTCAACTTCTTTTATTTTTGATATCCAACTTTCGATACTTTTAAGATTGTGTATAACTTTCTTCAAAGAATATTCCTTCCTTACTCCAAATAATATCCTTCGTTGTAACTATGATCTACCCCTATCTTCTAACTACTCTACTACTAATCTAATTTCCTCTCTCCCCTTGGTCTATTCCATCTCCTCTCTATCCTAATTTATGCCTTCTTCTTTCTCGGGTCCTTTCATTCATTGCTCCACATTATCTCTACATTCTTCAATTTTTGTAACTTGTGTAGCCTCTCTTTAGGCTCCCCTCTCTTCATCATCCTCTATTTTACTCCTAATCCTATTCATAGTTAACTTAGGATTATCTAGTTTTTTCCATCTTATTTTTGGTTGCAACTCTCTTTCCAATCCCATAATTTTATTCTCACTTTGTTTCTCTACATTATCCATATTTTGGTTCAATTTCAAGTTCCTCTACTCAACTCTACATCATTTACTCCTACATCACATGCACCCCTATAATGCTTGAAGTGGCTACTCCATGTTATTAGGGGTAAGCACCATGTCCTTTACAATAACCAACATCTTAATCAAAGTAAGTAGTTACTGAAGGAACTTTCCTCAGATTTTTCTCACAAATAATTCATGTGTAGTTTCAAAATCCAAGTATCCTTGTACATCAAATTATGTGATGTAGTTATCGATGGTAGTCTTGGTCCAATGATCTACCACATGGGTTTAATCAATATCTAAACTTTGTAAGATGTCTAAACTTTCTTTTGTCCAAACTATATATTCTATCCTTCCTAGATAAAAATAGTAATACTCTAATCTTGATAACTATGCAACTAATAATTAGGCAACTCACACCAAAATATTTCATAAATTTCTTTATATATATGCTCACAAATAAATTCTTTCATAGTCTTCCAAAATATTTTTGTTTTTCTTTCGCAAAGTTGTAGATTCTTTCATTTAGTCATCTCTCTAAATAAATTTACCTTAGTAGCCATCTCAACTTTTTCAAACAGAAATTCCATGCTTACTGCATCATTGTTACAGAGATTCTTAGAAAACCCATTAGAACATGCTAATATAGGGATAGTTGTGCGATAAATGACAAAATAATAAAATAAAATAAAATAAAATTGTATTTAAGGTTGAAATTATCCATAAATTAACTAAAATAAAAATAGATATGTATAAAATACATGCTTATTATATATAGAACATTTAATAGAATCTACATGACTAACAGATTTAGAAAATAAAACATTACTTCACATAAAACAACCATATAAGACATAATATAAACTATTTTAGAACTTTATATTAATATATATCACATCAAAACCATCTCACAATACAATTAAGTGATATATATATATATATATATATATATATATATATATATATATATATATATATATAAACACTTTGTAAAACTATATATATATATATATATATATATAGTTTTACAAAGTGTTTTCGCTTCATATTCCATCCTTTTACTATGTTCAAAGGAAAAAATCTTCACATTCTGTATTCTATTGCTATGCTTACAAGAGTCAAATATATACAAGAAAAGATATAAAAGACAAAATTAATGTAAGTCACACACATGTCCCTGAATTACACTCTATGATATTTTAGCCCTATTCTACTCCCAACATCTATCATATTTTCATACCATGTTAAGTCCAATATCTTCCAATGTAACTTTTTCTTCCATTTGATCAAATTTTATGAAATGGATAAAAAGGTAAGACAAAGAGTCATATGTTTCAAGAGTAAACTTTCTATTACCAAAACTTGTATATGTGAGCATACAAATATTGATAGTGATTGACATACAAGATATAATGCTCTAATATCATTGATTTGGAGTCCAAGGTGATGTAGGGGAAAACACACTAAAACATGGCTTCAATATTTTATGAGCAAAAACAAATTATATTAATATTTAAATCAATAATTAAAGTATTAAGATGTAAAATATAAGGAATATATGTATAGATAAATATGTGTAAGAATTATAATAAAAATTTATATTAATTCAAAATCTATAATTTTATTTAAATGATCAAAGAGACCAAACATATAATCAACCAAAGTTCAAAATAATTCAAAAAATAAAAACATGTTTGTTTCAAATAACTAATGCTCATTATTATATAAATAAAAAGATGAAACCAACCACTACTTTCTTACCTTCTATCAATTATATATATATATATATATATATATATATATATATATATATCATTTTTTAATAATACCATAAAATAAGTTGATCATTTTTCCATGATTGAATTTTCATGCCATAAAATTTTCTAACAAATACCTTATATAAAGTGTTCATAATAATGTTGAGACTGTTTTTATCATACAGTATGATAATCATTTTTACTAACACACCCCTCACCTTTTAATATTTATCTAAACTAATATCAAGAAAGGAATTATGAAAATGCACCTAAGTATTTTCCATATAATCTTAATTTACAAATTTATTCCTTCAACCTCGGTTTTTATTATCCATTATTTTCAATCATGTTCATAGTAGATTGAAAATTATTCTTCAGCTTATGGATTTCTCCTTGCCATGTGGGACTATTTAAAGGAATATCTTGGACTTGATAATCAATGGCCTCCACGTATTCTTTTCTCTTGTCAACAATAGGAATAGCCACTTATGTGTGTGAAATCCCTTATTCATCAATAGTAAAAATATATTTAATTTAATCCTTTTTAATCATCCCCTGCGTCCAAATCCAATGAAGTAACCTTTACCACCCTTTTCTTCTTGTTGACAATTTCTTACACCCACATAGGGGTATCAATCACAACAATATCAATTTGGACCTTAACATCAATGGAAGCCTCTATTTTCTTTTTTGGATAATGGAGTGGTTTTTTTTACATTTGTTGGGTAGAAAATTAAAGGGTTGAATAGAACTTTGTAAATTCTGATTTTAAGGGAAATTATTTAGAATTAGTAAAGGTTCATTGTGAATGGGTAGAAGACATAGGATACATAGTTATATTGGGAAAATGAATTTGGCTATATAATCAAAAGATAAATATTTCTTAATTATATTGTCAATCAAAATAAAAATTGAAATTTTTTGAGGAGAAATGGGAGGACTCATAAGGTGATATTGGAGGCTTTTGAGATTCTTTAACTGACTTGATGGTTAATCACTCCCACAAAAAATACTAATCTAATTGTGGTGGTTTGAAAAATCAATACTAGTATTTATATTAACTACACTATGTACATTAGTTGTTACAAAAGATACCTAAATGAAAATAAACATTCTTTTGTTTTGTAGAGAAAGATATTAATGAAGATCTTTGACCTCATAAAGCATTTCCTTAAACAAAATTATCATTAATATATTTTATTTCTTCCATTTAACGACAACAAAGTATAATTTAGAACTACTTTAAATCGATCATATAAAAAAAACTCTTTAAGTTTTAACTAGTCAACCTTCCTTAAAGGTTCAAGTATTTTTCTATCTCGAATATATAATGTGAATGTAATGTCCTTTTCATCATCAATGGCATCAATCGAAGCATTGTTCAAGTTAAATGTTTTCACTTGTTCCAATTTCATTTTACTATTACCTCTCACTTATCATCACAATCCACCCAATATTCTTGGACATATGGAATGCTCTTATGTTGGTTTTCCAATATTCTTTCAATGATGCTATGACTATCGAATGAAAATATCTTTCATTAAGGAATAAAATTATACAATGACACTTCTTTACCTAATAACTTAGCGTTAGTATAGTTTATTCATGTGTAATGTTCTGTCGTGATAGGAAAGTGGACACAATTTTTATGTTTGGAAGACAAAACCTAATAAACTTTGTTTAATTATTTATAATATTCTATCAACAAATTTTTTTTATCAATTACATATTCAAGAGATTAGAAAAGGTAACTATCAAACCACTATAAAATTAATAAATATACTAATAATACTTTATTTAAATCGAAAATCTATAAATACACAAACATTTTATAAATATAATATTTATTAACTAATAAATTCTCAAGAATATACAAATTCAATAACATCAATTTTAAATTGTTAATTTATTTATAGAGAAACCCCCCATATATATATATATATATATATATTATAATAATAATAATAATAATAATAAATAAATACAAAAGACCGTTCTTAAGTTGTCTAATGAATATATCTTTTATGAGTTTTTTTTTAACTCACTAGTACCAAATTTGATTTTCATGTGTTTGAAGTTATGATCTATTAAAAATCATTCAATGCACAACTCCATTAAAATTGAATCCATAATCCATCCTATCGTTTTTAATAGTCTTAACAGCATAAGAAAGGACACAATAAATGGTTGTATATCTAGGCATGGTCTTACTGCAATAGCCTATTCTAACTCGAGGGTTCACAATCTCCACATACAAGGGGACTAAATATAAATTATCATATAAATTTGTATCCTTAACATAAAAATTAATGCTTGTAACAAATTTTGTTAAAGAGACTTTACTCTTCCATTGATTAGGGTTTACTAATCATGGGAGAAGGGGATGAACAAGGGCACTCTATTGAATTATTTTTCTTATATTTTATATATCACAGGTTAATAAAAGAAGTGTATAATTTTTTTGTATCACAATAAGTAATATTTATATGGAATTATATAGAAGGTTGGCATTTTGGAAATAAATATATAATAAATTATAATGATGAGTAAATATATATTTAAATTAGTAAGTTTTTTCGGTTAAACAGTTATGAGTAAGGAGCATTCACATCATCAAAATTATCGCACAATATTAACTTTAACCGCTTGACTTTTCATATCAAGTACCTAGAAAAATTTGTACTCTATCATCCTCATCACTCAAACTACAACGATTTCAATAAAACATGTTTTTTTCAAAAAATTATATGATAATCACATTTCATGTGGCTGGTTTGCCTGAGAGGTTAAGGGGGAAGACTTAAGATCTTCTGCACAAAAGTGCGCATGGGTTCGAACCCCATAGCCAGCATTGATAAGTACATCTCTCTTCTCGTCTTTGAGAAAAGTTGAAATTGTGTTTGAGTTAATCCGTTTTTTTTTTTTTAATTAAAAAATTATGCATAATTTTGTTATGTTTTTTTCGTTATGATGGATTATAAAATGTGATTATCATATAATTTTTTGAAAAAATCATGTTTTATTGAAATCGTTGTAGTTTGAGTGATGAGGATGATAGAGTACACACTCAAACTACAACGATTTCAATAAAACATGATTTTTTTAAAAAATTATATGATAATCACATTTTATAATCCATCATAACGAAAAAAACATTACAAAATTATGCATAATTTTTTAATTTAAAAAAAAAAAAAAACGGATTAACTCAAACACAATTTCAACTTTTCTCAAAAACGAAAAAAGAGATGTACTTATCAATGCTGGCTATGGGGTTCGAACCCATGCGCACTTCTGTGCAGAAGATCTTAAGTCTTCCCCCTTAACCTCTCGGGCAAACCAACCACATGAATTGATTTACAATCGTATATTATTACAAGTATAGAATATTTACAATGTTTTAAAATATAATTATTTAATTCAATATCGTTTCTATTTGTTTGTTGAAATTGAAACTGAAACTACGTAGTCAAATTGAATTCCGTTGGAAGATGTTTCATATTTGTAAGTAAAATCAGTCTTATGTTTATAAATAAAATCGTTATTTTCATATGAAAGTTGTTTTGGTATAGTGGTAAGTATTCCAGCCTGTCACGGGGGTGAAACGGGTTCGATTCTAGGCAACAGCTAAGATGAACTTTTTTGTTCATTCAATTATTCATTTATCTATCTGTAATTTTGTTCTATATTTCGTTTTTCCTTTTATTGTTCAATTATTCATTTATCTATCTGTAATTTTGTTTTATATTTCGTTTTTCCTTTTATTGCCTTGCAATTTTGTTTTATTTTTCATTAATATTTTTTTCTCTGCATCATAAATATGGTTGTAATTCAATTTCGAAATTAATAATTACAATAAAAGAAAATAAGTTTTGATATTCATCTTGTTAAACATATCATTATATAGATAAGCGTACTTTTTCCTATGAAACATCCTGAATTCCTATTTTCAAACTAAAAAATAATAATTAATCTATTATCTGAACCTTTTTCTTGTATTTAATGAAATTAGTTTTGTATTTTAATGACAATATACGTAATAAGAGTTGTTTTTATCATGTTAGATTACATCAATGTTTAAGTACTAACATTATACATATTTTTATATACATATAATTGTTTGTATTATGCAAATTTACATCACCACCTAAACAGTGATGTCATGAAAATTTATTTTATATAGCGTATGTAAGTGAACAATAATAATAAGCATAATAATATCATCCCTGTTAAGAAACCTATTTTTTTTGGAATTGTTATATCTTTATTATTTATTCAACATTTCAAATCATCACTTATAATCTACCATCAAAAGAATAAAATCTCTTATTATATATATTTATAAACTTAACAATGACATCAAAGATTTTATTGAAACATGAACTATAAATGCCTCAACCCTTTAGTCAACTAACTTAACCTAGACTTAACTAATATAACACGTTTGTTTACCATTATCATGACATAACATAGAGATATTTAATAAACATGTAAGATTGATAGTAATGACATTTGGATATTTATACATGCTATATGAATAGGGTAAATAACAAAGGTATGAATGTCAAATCCTTCAGGATAACATGTTTGTTTTGAGGAATATAATTGAAAGTGAGACAATGAATAGTGACATAATTTTATATATAATGTAATTTTTTGAGTCTTTTTTTATGATTTTTCCCTTGTTTGAATATGTAGATTTTTTTTTTCTTAGTTAATGTGATCAAACTTTGTGATGTGTGCGAAAGAGTGAAGACCATCACAATATAACAATTCAAAATGTGGAAGATCTTGTGATTTCACTATACCCCTATCTTATCCCTTTGCTCTTCTCTCTTACTATTTGTGATTGCTCCATAAAATTATATTTCTCAACTTAGTTTGTTCCTTGACGTCTAAGGTTCTCTCTCTCTCTCTCTCTCTCTCTCTCTCTCTCTCTCTCTCTCTCTCTCTCTCTCTCTCTCTCTCTCTCTCTCTCTCTCTCTCTCTCTCTCTCTCTCTCTCACACACACACACACACACACACACACACACACACACACACACACACACACTCACACACACACACACACACACACACACACACACACACACACGATTAACCATTTTTTATGAAAAATAATTATAATGTTTTTATCATTTCATAGTTTATTAGTTCCAGCATTACATTACTTCATTTTGTAGAATTGAGGGATGACCCTAAATTAGGTTGACATAATTTCCAGTGTGAATCTAATGCGACTAAACAATGTCTAGTGGTGTTGACCTTGAACCAACTTTGCACTACCAAAATTGACATTAAATCCTACAATCTTTTAGGTAAAACCCACTCAAAACCATTAACTTCCATCACAACACCGATCCAAATGGCAATGCTAATCGCATTCAATGTAGTAGTTGTTAACTTATAAATCTTAAAACCCTCATATCTATTTGTGCCTCCAACCTATGAGCGAATATCATATTGTATGGTTTGAGCAGTCTTTACTACTCCTCCCCTTTAATTAGATGGACACATCTGCCGCTTTCCACCTTTCTTGTTTTGAGCCATTAGAAGTGAGTACACATGTCCATATTATCAAATTTGAATTCATAATGACATATAAATAAACAAGCATTATAATTCATTTGGACACAAAAGCACATCAATTATACATTCAACATTGAACATGTTGTGGATATATGAGAAGCCATATTTTGTTATTATAAGGTTCGAAATGATTTCCTTAGTTTACTACACAAGTTAAGATGATGAGAGGACTACTTAATAGACATTAACCACCCAAACTTTAATATAAATATTTAATCTATTTTCCTTGACACTCTAGGTTAGAGATTTGCATGCAAATTGAGGATAAGAACGTGAATAATAAAACTAGAGAAATGAACCCAAAAAAATTAATTTTAATTGGAAAAACCTTACTAGGATTGAAATTTCTACTTCATATTCCTACCAATGCCGTTCAAAAATTTCAATTTATAGTATTAAATTTCAAGATTTTTTTTATTAATTAATGGTCAAATTGAGTTTAAAATATCAAATCAATTACCCTTATTAGTCATGAAGGGATATTTTATACCTTTCACTTTGATTTACCATTTGATTAAACCTTGTACTCTTCAGTGAATGGAATCACAATGTTTTGTGTGAATAAAAAAAATTAAGGCTTTTCAATAGTTAAAGTAATCAATTTTTAATGAAATTTTGGAAAAAAAAAACTATTTATCTAGCTTCTCATTGGTGGAAAGAAAAATGAGATCTTATTTTAGACTTCACATTTTCTGAGGATAAAAGGTATAGTTTCACTAATTCCAAGGCACACACTTTCATGTTATTCAATGTTATCCACTTTGGATATTGAATGGGTATGCTAGGAAAATCTTAATAAATCTCATAATATTGATATCTCATTAGAAATACCGCCTACAAGATTTTAAAACATGTAAAATTATGTATATAATCCTAGGATTAATATTTTTATCTTCTTGTATAATTTGAATAGTCATCTTGAAGATGAATTAAACAATCATATAATTTTCTATTTATATGTATTCTTCCATCTCATTTAATGAATGAATATAATTTTTCTTTGCACCAACTTCATTTTTTAAATTTATGCAGTCCATTCCTAGCCTAACATTGAAATCAGAGCACAAGGTATTTTCATTTTTTTGGTCATCCTCCAATTTACTCCTCCCACTACAATCTCTTATTCCTAGTAATATTTAAGTGTTGGAACTATGCATTCTTCACTAAAAAATTACAAAAATATCACTTCATAAGTAGTAAATTAAGTAGACGAGGCATTAATTCCAAAACTACCATTCCAAAACTACCCAAGAATATGACTCCATTTAACACAACAATGCCGATTTATTTAATTAGAGCTATGCCAATTTGATTAAAATGGATTTATGATGTATGACTTGAGGAGAAAGAAATACTAGGTTGTTTGGTGATGCTAAAATTTTAATTATATATCAAATATAACCTCTCCATTGTTGTATGGTCTTATTAGTTTTGGGGATTCAGATTGACTAAGGCATTGTTCACATTCTTTTTATACACTATTGTTTAACCCTAAATTGGGTATGTATCTTAATATGGGTAAATAGGGTTAAGAATAAAGAAATCAATAAGTATAAGGATGATAAATAGATCTATAGTTGACTAATTAATTTCAAAACTCAGATAGAATATATACTAGATTTATTATGTTGAGATATGCTAAAAATAGAAAGTATAGTTATGATATATATTATAATGATGATGAAACAAGATACTTAGTTGGTTCTGATGCTAATATATATTTGGATCTGTAATAGGTAGGAATCAAGCTAAAAGAATATTCTAGAACACTAGCCAAATTTTGCATTAAGTGCCTCTATACTCATGAACACTTGCATTAACATAAGACAATTACATTGATGCTAGTGTTTGGATTGGGAACATGTTTTCATTATAGAGTGACTGCTAAAATAGGATACAACCAAATGGATGTTTCTAGGTTAATCATTTCCTTCACTTTAGTGCATTCAGATCTGGGTCATGGACTGTCACTTCTTGTCAAATGATTAAACCCTAGTTCTTCATCTTCATAGTGGATGTGATAAAAATGGGATAGTGGACACATAGTATCAATCTACCCAAAATAATCCTCTATCAATGAACACTGGATATATAACCAATACTCTGAAGAGGGCCTCGGGCTTATGTAGTTATCCCCTACATGTTGTCTTGTGTGTGAATTATGTAATATGTGATAATAAAGTACAATAATGACCGAGATTGTAACTTGGAAAATATATCTCTTGGGGTACTCCTTCAGTAATTCAGACCTATAGATGTGTTATCTATATGATATATATGGAAATAGAAGAAAATAGAGAAGCTTTACTTAATTGAATGCTTAATAGAATGATTTTGATAAGTTGACTTGATCTGTACTAGGTTTTTTATAGGTTTAGAATGAATGAGGATTGAACTTATATTTATATCAAGCCTTTTCGATAATATCACTTAAGATGACCATTAGGATACATTTCATCTGTAAATTATATGACTTTTAGGGCACTAAACACTTTCATTAGGGTAGGACACTTACGTCAATGTAAGCATTTGACTAGGACACAAGTGTTTGGGAAGTTGGAAAATAGGTGTAGGTCAAGAACTTGTAGAGGTATAAGATAAGTAGGTTTTAAGCATTATGGGCAAGATAGAAGTCCTTGGTCATTAACACAAGACTAGTTAGACTAAGAGATAGGTCAAGGGGCATGAGAGAGAAGGTGCAAGTATTGTAGAAGTAGGAAGGTCTAGAACTGAGAGGAACAACCAAGGTCTAAAATAAGTTTTCTAAGTGTATAATACTAAGGTGATATATAGTTCATAAATATATTCTACATCTCCCCCCCTTTAATCTAGTAATAAAATTATCAGTTTAAAATAAATGCATGAATACCTAGGTGTGCATAACATACCTTGTCTTTGCTTGAGTCCAACTTGAATGCTTTGTTGGTGACTGAAATGCAACCAAGAGAATGTTAAAATATATAATCAATGCATATAATATGAAATTGAAAGTGTTAAAATAATTTAAATTGAAAGAGATCAAGTTTTAGGAGTACACATGTGTATCGATGCAAATATCTTTCCTTTTGGCAATTACATTTGAAAGATGTGTCATATGAATCACTAAAACTGAGATTAAGAAAAATATAAATTTGGAAAGCGCATATATATATATATATATATATATATATATATATATATATATATATATATATATATATATATATATATATATATATATATATAGAGAGAGAGAGAGAGAGAGAGAGAGGAGGGCCCATGCCCCCAACCTTGGAGAAAAGGTGGATTTCCACTTGGCAGTTGAGACTAGTTCAATAGTGTACCCCAATCATAATTATAACCTAGTGAGTGGGAGTGAATCAAATCAACTCACACTATCAAAATGGTGAGGTTGGATGATATAATCAAGTCCAACTTATAAATTTGGCAAGATTGAGTGATTTAATCACCTCAACCATACCCAAAAATTGAACCAACTATTGTAATAAATTGGCTTAATATGGTCTATAAAAGTCTACCCTAGTGGGCGGTGACAATAACTGAAAGTGTTTTTGAATCTGATTGATTTAATTTTGTAATATTATACCCACATTGAATGAACTTGATTATATCATCCAACCTCACCATTTTGATAGTGTGAGTTGATTTGATTCACTCACACTCACTAGGTTATAAGTATGATTGGGGTACACTATTGAACTAGTCTCAACTACCAAGTGGAAAGGAAATCCACCTTTTCTCCAAGGTTGGGGGCATGGGCCCTCTCCTCTCTCTCTCTCTCTCTCTCTCTCTATATATATATATATATATATATATATATATATATATATATATATATATAGAGAGAGAGAGAGAGAGAGAGAGAGAGGAGGGCCCATGCCCCCAACCTTGGAGAAAAGGTGGATTTACACTTGGTAGTTGAGACTAGTTCAATAGTGTACCCCAATCATACTTATAACCTAGTGAGTGTGAGTGAATCAAATCAATTCACACTATCAAACTGGTGAGGTTGGATGATATAATCAAGTCCAACTTATAAATTTGGCAAGATTGAGTGATTTAATCACCTCAACCATACCCAAAAATTGAACCAACTATTGTAATAAATTGGATTAATATGGTCTATAAAAGTCTACCCTGGTGGGTGGTGACAATATCTGAAAGTGTTTTTGAATCTGATTGATTTAATTTTGTAATATTAGACCCACATTGAATAGTTTATGCATGTTAGATATGTCTCATATTGAAACTATGAATAATAATGGTACTAATGTATAAAATAATGCCATAAATATGTTTTTAAATTGTATAATAGTATAAGTGTGGATAAAATGCTTCTAAAGCATGCCCCCACTATAATTTGAAATTGAAAACTGATATATGTGCCAATGTGTAGGATATGTTTATAAAACATTCCCCCACTATAATATAGAGATGTTGAATATTGAGTAAGTGTGGAGAACATGTTTCCAAAACATGCCCCCACTAAATTTGAGTTTGTGAATGTGTAGAAGTCACACCTTTATGACATGCCCCCATTGAATCTGAAAATATGAATTTGTGAAACCCATCCCTCTAACATGCCCCCATTGATATTCCCCCCTTTTTAGGTGAGGGAAGATAGAAACTATTAGTTACCTCACCTCAAAAGGATAAGATAACTATATAACTATGAATAAACCATGCATCGTATAAGATAACATGTATAGGTAAATGTATCATTGAAGTGTGTTGGGTGAATATTTTGTCAGCCAGCTAACTGGTGACCAAAATAGTTCCTATCACCACAGCATAGGGAGATCAGTCGGCCAGATGTGCAGGTTTACTGCATCAACAGGAGATAAATCTCTCCTTTCATCAAGGGGAGGTTCCCTATAGATATGCAAGAGATGCAGGAGGCTATATATATATATATATATATATATGTAGAAAGTAAGACACAGGGGGTAGGACAAACCATCCATCTCTCTTCTTTCAGAGATGATGCTGACAAACAAAGGAGAAATATTGGGTGATGGGGAAGGTGCTTCTCTTCTTTCAGAAGCAACTTTCAACCAAGAGCCCGATCCCTTCCTAAATAGTAGAAATCCTGGTGAAGCAACAGAAGGCACTTCTCTTCTTTCAGAAGTGCTTGTTCTTGCAAACAATAGGACTCTTTCTAGTAGCAAGTAACCGGTAACAGGGTAACTAGAAGCGTGAAATGTAGCGCAAAGTCTCCACCTTGACTGCCCAAAGAGTATAACACAAAGGATAATGGGGGCACAAATTTGCCCCATAATCCTCAACACAAAAAGGAAAGGAAAACATAGACTGAAATCAATTATGAAAGCACAAAGTCTTCTCACAGTTGATTTCAGGACACTTCTTTATTACCTTTACTAATTATGTGCACCAAATTAAATGAATAAGGACACCTTCAGATGACACAAGTCAGAACAACACAAAGTCTAAAAAAACCTGCTTTTTCATTCAAATAACAAGGAAAATGAAATTACAACCTGAGCTCAAAGTCTCAGTCTTCTTCTTTCAAAATGGGTAGAGTTTCGTTCTTATAAAAATGAGAAGTCTCCCTTACAACAAATGGGAGATTAAAATATATAGCACCCCAAGAAAGTTTTGGGTGCTTGTTTTTCACATGTCAGCCCATGTTGTGCATTCAACGCCTTGAATGCATTTTCAGGTTTGTCAAAGGACTGCATTGAAAATAGGGCAGTTGTCTTAACTATTTTATCCCATGTCTTCTCCTTAATATGGACTGTCTGGTCCTTTGCATATTTGTCTTTACTTTATGGAAGAAAATAGGCCACGTCCTTGGTTTGGGGTGCTCAGAAGTCTACTCGATCCACTGTTTCATCTACTAGAAATAACTCTTTTGAAGATATTTTTGATCCTTTGGTCTTGCTCTTCTCATCACTACTTAAGCACTTCTTTGCTCTTTATAGCCCTTCTTGCCTAAGTCTTTGGGGGGTCCTTTCTACATCTTTGATAAGTGGCAAGTTTTGCTGTTATGAAACTCATTAGAAACTCATGGAAAATGTAGTCCATGACACGTTTTGCTCGAGCAACTCAAAAGGGGAACACAGACGCGAACACTTGTCACATTCACTACACTTGTCTTCTTCCATCAGGCGCTTTTCTCTTCAGTCAATTTTCTTTTAGCTTTGTCTCTTCTTGTTGCAATTTGAGGTATCGGGCTATCTTTTCAGCCAGTCACTTGGTTCTTCCTTTGAGTTTTGCACTTTATTTGAATTTCAACGAATATTCCCTTACCTTAAATTTGATGTCTACAGGGACGTCATTGGTTGACTGTTGCTTGAACCATGTTGAACTTTGAACCCGTTAAACCATTTGGTTCAACGGTTCAATGGCTCATCCGTTGAAGCCCCTTGAACCTTTTGATTGAACTAATCATTAAACCAACTTTGGTTCAACGGTTCATTCTTTGTTATTTGGCTAAGCCTTTTGAACCCGTTTCTTTTCTACAGAGTCTGTAGAAACCAACCTTGAGAGTCTGTTGATTTGAGCCTGCCTGCAGAGTTCGTAGATTCAAGCTTGCAAAGTTCGTAGATTTTTGGAAAGCTTGAAAAGTGAACCTAAATGCTTAGAACAATTTTTTGAAAGGGGAAGAGAGGATTTTGGTCTGTAGGACCAAAATAGTTCAAATGTTTTCCCAAAAATGAGTGATATTTTTGGGGGACAACAGCTATCTCCAGTTGGGGAACTTCTTTCTATTGCAAAAAGTGATTGAAGGGAGTAGAATCTAGAATCTCCAGTGCCTTAAAGCGTGCCATTGGGCTACAGAGTCATGCTACCCAAAAAGAAAGGCGATAAAAACAAACAAAAATGAAAAGCATGAAATAGAAACAAAAACTATACAGATATACAAATGTACAGGTGAATTTATTTGGTACTTCAAGAATTGAAGTACCTCAGATGCTTCCCCTTGAGAGGTAGTGAAAATGGCCTTCTGTCCTGATAAACTAGCAAGAAGCCATTTTGCCCCCAAAATCGGTGATGGGTGAATGGAACTTTCCACCAGGGAACCAATCTCTTGAGTCTTTCTCTTGGCCTTTTCTTCTTCTTGCTCCAAGGTAGGACGTGGTCTTCAAATTGAAAACCATAACTCCTTTCTCTTCCTGTGAAGAGTTCCTCTACCTGATTTTGGAGCGTAGTAGTATGGTCCGGTATCATAATTTGTTGTCTTGATAACTTAGCCCAGCACATGTCTTGATTGTGCCCCTCAGATATCTCAGATTCTTCTTTATTTGGAAGGGAGGGTTCTTCTGCACTTATGCTACACTCCAATTCTTCTACTATTTCATCCCTACTTGAAGACTTGAAAAAAATTTGGGCTGCATAGGCCTCCGTTTGGGTCTTGACACACTTGACATGATCAATTATGTCAAATTGCTGGATTAGACTAGGCACAAGGGATGTGAGTTCTTTTTGGTTTATGGGAGGGGTGGGAGGACTGGCCTACAAATTTGAAGTAGAAGGTACAAAAATGTTTGGGATACTTACTTTCTCAGCAATCATTGGGTCCTTCGACTGGATAGGCAGAGTGGTCCCACTCTTAGCAATTAAAATTTTAGGTTGAGGTGACTCCTCTGTTTCTCCTTTATTAGCTTGTTGAGCTGACTGATTCTGGGACTAGGTGATCATAGCATATGATCCCATAGATCCTCCACCTTTACTTTTGGGTTCATCCTAGTAATCTAGGAAACTAATGTGGGAGTTGCTACCTGACTCTTCTTGATCCTCTGTGAAAAGACCAGCATCATTTTCTTGATTAAACTCAGGTTGGAAAGAGAAATCATGCTCTGTTTCCAAATACCCAACTATTGAGTTGGCTGGAGGTGCTTCAATGGCCAGTTTCCTCTATGTGGGAGGAAGATGATTTGGTTGCCCTTGATGTGCCTGATTAGGGAATGTCCTCTTTGGTACATCTATGTATGAAGGAGCAGATGACATTCCTTGTGCCATTTGTCTTCTGAGGGCCAACACTTCATATGCTAGCTTCTGCACCATTGGATTAGTGGTGGCTGTAGGTGAATTATCAGAAGATGAGGAAGATGCACCTTTGTTTGAATCCCTTCTTATCTTTCTAGCCAAGATAAGGTCATCTTCTAACTCAGTGGCTAAGTCTTGAGTAGCTTCAAGATCTGTATGTCTAGCCCATCTCAACAGAAAACTCACTTCAGGCAGCTGTGAGTTGATGAAGAAACACATGAGATTATGAGGTGTAGGCTGGGCAATCATGGGAATCTTGTGCCTTAGCTTTTTGAACCTGGCAATGAAGTCCCTCATAGGGTCATGGGGCTCCTTCTTCATTTGTGTGAGCTGGGCTAGTAAGGCATGTGCATCCTCTTCTGGCCTAAACCTAGCTTCAAATTTAGCTTTGATAGTGTCCCAACTAGTCACTGATCCAGTTTGTAGATGGTAAAACTAGTCTGCAACAGCACCTTGTAGTGTCTCCATAAACAGCCTGATTGCCATGTCTTCAAATTCCACCCCTATCACCCCATAGGCTATGGTGAAGGCTGCAATGTGTTCATCAGGTTGGACTCTTCTATCACCAAATAATTTGGGGAAATTCTTCCTTGAACTGAGTGGTAGCTCATGCAGGGGTGGAGTTAGATTAAGTGGGCCAAAAGAGTTACCCCAGGGGCCACAAACTGCCATGATTTAATTATGAAAAATAGGGATAACACATATGAGTGGAGTTGCCAGATTATAGGACAAAAATGGAAAATAAACTAGCCTTGCTTCAGTGTAAAGCTTGAGGCTTCAAACTGTACTTTCTTTCCTAGCAGCTCTAGTTTTGCAGACCAGATAATATAATGGAGATGGATGAAAATGGTAAGGCTATAAATGGATAATGGGTAAGACCCAAATGGGAGTCGCCAGACTCTATAATAGATAAGGTGATAATGATAATGGGTAAGATGCATGTGATGTTTCAATCTGAAACTTGAGGTTCCAAATTGCACAAAATTACTGTGTCCCCAGCGGAGTCACCAAAAAATGTTGGGTGAATATTTTTTTAGCCAACTAACTGGTGACCAAAATAGTTCCTATCACCACATCATAGGGAGATCAGTTAGCTAGATGTGCAGGTTTACTACATCAACAGAAGAAAAATCTCTCCTCTCATCAAGGGGAGGTTCCCTATAGATATGCAGGAGATGCAGGAGGCTATATATATATATATATATATATATATATATATATATATATATATATATATATATATATATGCAAAAAGTAAGACACAGGGGGTAGGATAAACCATCCATCTCTCTTCTTTCAGAGATGATGCTGACAAACAAAGGAGAAATACTGGGTGATGGGGAAGGTGCTTCTCTTCTTTCAGAAGCAACTTTCAACCAAGAGCCAGATCCCTTCCTAAATAGTAGAAATCCTGGTGAGGCAATAGAAGGCACTTCTCTTCTTTCAGAAGTGCTTGTTCTTTCAAATAGCAAGACTCTTTCTGGTAGCAAGTAACTGGTAACAGGGTAACCAACAGCCTAAAATGTAGTGCAAAGTCTCCACCTCAACTGACCAAAGAGTATAACACAAAGGATAATGGGGGCACAAAGTCACCCCAGAATCCTCAACACAAAAAGGAAAGGAAAACACAGACTAAAATCAATTATGAAAGCACAAGGTCTTCTCACAGTTGATTTCAAGACACTTCTTTGTTACCTTTACTAATTTTGTGCACCAAATTAAATGAATAAAGACACCTTTAGATGACACAAGTCAGAACAACACAAAGTCTAGAAAAACCTACTTTCTCATTCAAATAACAAAGAAAATGAAATTACAACCTGAGCTCAAAGTCTCAGTCTTCTTCTTTCAAAATGGGCATAGTTTCATTCTTGTAAAAATGAGAAGTCTCCCTTACAAAAAATGGGAGATTACAATATATAACACCCTAAGAAAGACTTGGGTGCTTGTTTTTCATATGTCAGCCCATGCTGTGCATTCAACGCCTTGAATGCATTTTCAGGTTTGTCAAAGGACTGCATTAAAAATAGGACAGTTGTCTTAACTATTTTATCCCATATGTCTTCTCCTTAATATGGACTATCTGGTCCTTTGCGTATTTGTCTTTACTTTATGGAAGAAAACAGGCCACATCCTTGGTTTGGGGCACTCAGAAGTCTACTCGATCCACTATTTCATCTGCTAGAAATAACTCTTTCAAAGATATTTCTGATCCTTTGGTCTCACTCCTCTCTTCGCTACTTAAGTGCTTCTTTGCTCTTTATATCCCTTCTTGCCTCAGTCTTTAGGGGGTCCTTTCTGTGTCTTTGACAAGTGGCAAGTTCCGCTATTATGAAACTCATTAGAAACTCACAAAAAATGGAGTCCACGACACGTTTTGCCCGAGCAACTCAAAAGGGGAACACAAACGCAAACACGTGTCACGTTCACTGCACTTGTCTTCTTCCATCAGGTGCTTTTCTCTTCAGTCTATTTTCTTTTAGCTTTGTCTCTTCCTGCTACAATTTGAGCTATTGGGCTATTTTTCCAACCAGTCGCTTGGTTCTTCCTTTGAGTTCTACGCTTTATTTAAATTTCAATGGATATTCCCTTACCTTAAATTTGACATCTGTAGGGACGTCATTGGTTGACTGTTGCTTGAACCATCTTGAAATTTGAACCCATTGAACCATTTGGTTCAACGGTTCAATGGTTCATCCGTTGAAGCCCCTTGAACCTTTTGATTGAACTAATCGATTGAACCAACTTTGGTTCAACGGTTCAACGGTTCATTCTTCATTATTTGGCTAAGCCTTTTGAACCTGTTTCTTTCCTATAGAGTCTATAGAAACCAACCTTGAGAGTCTATAGATTTGAGCCTGCCTACAGAGTTCATAGATTCAAGCTTGCAAAGTCCATAGATTTTTGGAAAGCTTGAAAAGTGAACTTGAATGCTCAAAACAATTTTTTGAAAGGGGAAGAGAGGATTTTGGTTTGTAGGACCAAAATAGTTCAAATGTTGTCCCAAAAATGAGTGATATTTTTGGGGGACAACAAAGTGCATAGAATGTGATGACATTAATTCCTAAGATGAATGATATATATCATAGTAATGTCTAGATAATAACATCACAAGATCAAAAAAAAATAAAAGCACATGCAAGGCCACTCAAAAGTAAATAAAAAATAATGGTCCAAGGACAATGCAAATAAGGGGCATATTCAAATTTTATATGCCCTATTTTGGCCATAACTATGTTCCAACTAGACTTGAAATTGATTTCTATCACATAATGCAAATTAATCCTAGGAATCACTGAATGTTCCAATATCATCTGCACATCAGACATTAGTACCTAGAATCATGTTGAGACATCCCTATTCGGGGTATTATCTTGTATGTAATAGTAACCTTTAAAAAATTCATCTCCAGTAAATTTTGACCTAAAAAATTAATATTTTGGACTTTGAACCCATTAAATGGGGCAATTAAACAATTCTTAGAGTGTAAAAATGCTAAGTAAAATGAATTAAGTAAATTAAATTAAATTCTTAAATGAAATTTTCATGTGTAATTAGTGAAAATGAATTTTTTAAAAATAAAATTCCAATAAAATTGAGGTCATGATGATGTCATCATAATCAAAATCAAGGAATTAAAAATATCTCTATTAAAACCTTAAATTTTGAAATGGAGAGCTATGCTTATTAAATGAGATCTATATCTCAAATATTAATTATTTGTCCCCTCCTTAACTCAACTAGAGTTAATCTAAACCTAACCATGGTTACATATAAACTAATTGTAATAAGGTTAGAGTTAGTTTGAAAGGCTATAAATAAAAGTTCCAAGACCATTCTAAAAAAAATTCTCAAGGCAAAGCTATAATGTTCAATTGTTGAGAGGCAAAACATTCTTGTAGTTTTATAATGTAAAAAATTTCCAAGGTGACAAGAAAAAATGATGCAAGGTACACCATTGTCAAAGTCTCTTTGAGCATATGACTGAGCACATTATTCCATGGCCAACATACAACTATTCCTCACAAGGAAGGTAAATAATAATTGTTTTATCTTTCATTGTTAGTTACTTGCATTGTTCTCTTGCTTCTTGAGTGTCTAGGCTTGAGGTGTTATATTTCTTAGTGTTTTAATTAGTTTTTATCATACTAAAAATTTACTAACTCCCCTCTTGGATTTTTATGATCACACAAATTCCACATAATCAAATTGACATGACTTATTTGAATGTCCACAAAAGAAAGAATGACATATTCAAATGTCCATTTAATAAGCGATGACCTATCAAATGTCAAAGAAGCAAACAAAGGCATGGGAGAACAAAAATAATGGATCATATTTAAATGATCAAAAAATAATATAATATCAAGGCAAGACACTCAAGGAAGTACGTAAATGAAAACATAAGCAAGCAACATAAGCATATCATGGTAGCCCTTGGATCAAATGTGTTAGTAAAAATCAAGTACATAAAATATCAAGTACATTGTAGAAGATATAAGTATAAATACATGTGTAATTACATATATAATCTCAAACATGATAATGTAAAGTGACCATAGAATGATGTAACTTGGATATATCATGATCATAGAGGTAGATGCCCCCAACATCCTGGGGACATGAGTAAAGGGAAATCCCAACATCCAAAAGTGCTTAGATCATGTATATGTGTATGTCTGTATCATACTCAAATAGAAGTGTGAAACACATATGTATGTACAAGTAACTGATATTCTATCCATCAACATGTAACTAACACATAAATGCTAAGGAGTCAATATAATATGTAGATGCCAAAAATATTTTTGGAATTTTGAATGTTTTTATTTTTTATGTATTTTTGGAATATGTGAAGATGTCTAATCAAGTAAGTCATCATCAAAATGTGTAGAATCACATGGAAATAATTTCAAGATTTGTTTATAGTGATGCATTGCTACTTATTCAATGTTTCTATCTAATGGTTTACCTGAAGTCAATGGTGAATGCCAATAATCATATCCATCATGTTGTAAACAAATATCTATATACATATCAAGAAAGTTAATACACATATTTATTGTAACTATCTTGACATTCCACTTGAATATCCAATTTTGTCCAAATTTTAATTCTAAATGTGGTTCATGGTCTAATATCCATATGGTTGAATTTACCACAAGTGGACCACATGCAATAGGTAATAGAATGTATCCTCAATATTTTAAAATCAATGGAGAGTGTATTAGTTCATCTATAATATGTCCCAATTATTCAATAAATGTGGTGCCAAAAGTTTTATCCCACTTGTTCTTATCAAACTGGAAATGGTGGCAATATACCCCATCAATTTAATAGTAATAGTCAAATATTCATGCTTTGGTCACTTTGAAAGATGGTTCTCTTCTGAAAGATAGGAAGGATTTTGCCTTTCTCATGTTTTGAACACAATTTGTGTGCATCCTTAATTCTTATATTCTATAATTAGGTTATTCCATGCATCACATCAATTGGTATTATGGCCAATGATCTGATGATACTTATAATATGGTACTCCCTCTGTAAGTATAAGTATATTTCTTGATTTGTTTCTAGTAGAAGCTAAAGAAATCATTCTATGTCTAAGTAACATAGATAATATGGTTTTTTTAGTATATTTTTTGTGTGGTGATGTATAGAGTCGATTGAGAAGCCTTTTTGAAAATACTCCAAATTGTTCACATGATGTACTTGTATTTGACCCTTGTAAGGTTGACTCAATGTTTTTAACCAAGAGGGATGTGTGGAGTAACAAAAATTTACATGCTCATTTTCTATTTTCATTTTTCTATTATCTTGATTTAGTTATGTATATTCTATGAGAAGATTTAGCTTATATGTACCAAAACCTATAGGTTAAAATAGGTTATGTGAAAGGTGATTAAGTGGATAAAATTTTAGTTTTCACATTTTCTCACCTGTCATATCATAAGTGGTATCATCATCACTATCATAGTAATCTAAAACATGGTCATGTTTCTACTCAGTATTGACTAATAAAGGAAACTCAAATGTGAGGGGCTCTTGTGGTTTTATTGGCTCCTTTGGCAATGGTTCTTGCTCTTCAAATGAATCTATGTGTACCTCAGTATTCAATGCCTTATTTATATATTGAGATGAAGGATCCAATGTACTTGAATCACTTATTTCATACATGTTTATATGCTTAAGAGTAGTGCATTGTTTAGGTGGTACCACTATAAGAATGCCTTCGGTTTTGGAATGTTTCATTTATCAAAATTTGAAAGGTTCATCATTGATAGACATGGTTAATAATGTCCACTCATATATGAATTTTACACATTGGTGAAGTGTATGTGGGATAAATTCCATTTAATATATTAAGGTCTACCCAAAAGTAAATTATGATGTAATGATTGAGACATTACCTGAAAAAGTAGTTGAAACTATTTTTTATCCCAATGTCACATCCAATATGACTTGATTAACTAGAGGGATATTTTAATTACCAAACCCTTTTATATACATAATTTTTTTTTGAATAAAATTGGTGATAATAACCATGGTTTTTAAGAAGATTATGCTACAAATATTTAGGCTCAATCTATTATCAATGAGCACCCTTTTTGATGTCCTTATTTTGCATGGTCACTTATATGAACAAAGGCAAATCTTGGTCAATAATATATTTGGATGGTAAAACTATTGGATTAAAGGTAATGATATTTTAATTGTTCTTTAAATATTTCATGATGTCTACAAAATAATTGGGTTTAATATCACTCACAACTTAGGTCTCATGTAATGCCTCATATATGATATCCTTGTATATAGAAGATTTCTTTAGGAGATCAAGGATTGAAATAATAGCATGTGTATTTCTCAATTGGTCAACAATGTCATATGTCTTATATTTTATCACAATATTAGGATTAAAAGGCACTTATTATATATTAATTGGTGGTAGATTAAGATGAGCAACTTTACCTCTTTGAGTAGTAACAACATGAACTGCATAATCCAATATAAGCCATGGGAAAATAGTGGGTGTGGGGTAGTATCCATCATTTGAATAAAAATTAGGTAAAAAAAATTGTTGAGAGAATGCACATTGTCATATAGATAACAACTCTATAGTATTACAAAAATAATTATGAAGAGAGACCAAGTGTTGTCTCCATTTTAAAACCCTCTCATGATGTTTATGGATTTGCCTAATAGATTTGACAAGAAAAGTGATGTAGAAAACCATAATAACTACTACAAATTTCAACCTAAATGTGTAATAGATGCATCCATATTGCACATATTTTATATAAGAGATCAAAAACCCTAGTCAACCTAGGGTTTGGATCTCAAAGATTGGGTTCACCAAATGTTTAACACTAAATTGGATTTGGATCTTACTATGGGTAAATAGGCTTAAAAATATATAAATAAATAAGCATAAGTGTAAAACATAGATCTATAGTAGGCCAATTAATTTTAAAACTCATATCAAACATATTTTGAATTTATTATGTTGAGATGTGCTAAAAATTGAAAGTAAAACTATGATAGATATTACAATGATAATTAAAACAAGATACTTATCTAGTTTTGATGCTAATATAGATATTGATCTAGAACAAGAAGGAAGTAGGACTAGAATAATATTATGGAATAGATTCTAAATTATAGATAAAGTGTATTTGAAATTGTAAACACTTGAGCTAGCTGGGATGGTTACATTGATGCTAGTGTCTAGATTACATGCATGTGTCTAGTATGGAATAACTACTAAAATATGATTAAACCACCTAGATTATTATGGGTTCATCATTACCTTCACTCTTGTGCATTCAGATCTGGGTCATAGAATTTCACTCCTTATCAAATGATCAAACCCTAGTTCTTCATCTTCATAGTGGTTATGGGAAAAATGGGTTAGTGTTAACATGGTATCAAGCTACCCCAAGTAACCCTCTATTAATGAGTACTTCCTACATAACTAAGACTCTAAAGAGGGCCTCAGACTTATGTAGTTATCCCCTATGTGTTGGCTTGTGTGTGAATCATGTAATGTGTGATAAGCACGTACAGCAATGACCTTAACATGTAACTTGGAAAGTATAGCTCTTGAGCTGCTCCTTCAATAATTTATACTTGTAGATGTGTTGTCTTTATGAATGATATGGAAATGGGAGAAAATAGGGAATTTTTTTCTCAAATGAATGCTTGATAGAATGCTCTTGATAATTTTCCTTGCTATATGCTTGGTCTTCTATAGGTTAAGAATGAATGAGGGTTGATCTTGTATTTATATTCATTCCTTTGGAGAATATCTCACATAATAAATCTTAGGCTGACTATTAGGATACATTTCATTTAAAAATTAGATGATTTTAGGGCACTAGAAACTTATATTAGGGTAGGATACTTGCATCAATGCAAGTGTTTGACTGGGATGTAAGTGTTCAGAAAGATGGAAAGTAGGTGTAGGGCTAAAATTTGTAGAGTCATAAGATACATAGGTTTTAAGCATTCTATGCAAGATAAAAGGCCTAGGTCCTCAACATAAGATTAGTCAGATTAAGAGATTAGCTAAGGGGCATAAGAGAGATCAGATGTAAGACTTGTGGATGTAGGAAAGGTCTAGAACTAAGAAGAAAAACCAAGGTCTGAGTTTTCCAAGTGTATAAGTCTAATGTGCTATATAGTTCATAAATATAATCTATAACCACCAACTATCTTATCTACGAATAATTAGGCAACCTTTGAAAACTATGTAGAGGCTTAGTTTTTGTAATAATAATAATAATAATAATAATAATAATAATAATAATAATAATAATAATAATAATAATAATAATAATAATAATAATAATAATAATATTTATTAGTTTTGGAGTATTAATGACTTATTTAAATATTTAAAAATGAGTCATTTTTGTGCAAGCAAACACAAAATCAAAACAAAATAAAAAACATAATGTTTGGTATATGGAGGTTCCTTTGGTTCATGTTTACAAGTAAATTTGTCATGTTTTAACTACTAAATTCAATGCCTAACATAGTTTCAACAACAATGTTTGAGGCTTTGACATAATAAATATTCAAGGAGTGTAGTCATATAAAATGTTACTTGAGTGCAATGAGTGTCACTTGTGACCACCCATCCCTAGCTTAGCCCTAGACCTATCTTAAGGCCTCTTTCGACCCTTATCTAGATTTCATGTGGTTATTACACATACCTAGACATCTCAAAATCAATCCCAAACCTTATCCTAGGGATCTATGTCCCTAGTGCCCTAGGTTCTACCACTTGGACACTAGTGTGGTTCTTTTTACTATACTCATACCCTTTAACAACTTAGGGTTTACATTCTATAATCCCTTAAATATTTTATTATTTATTGAACCTGACTTACTTTGAATAGTGTATATAGCCTAGACCTAAATGCTATTAAGATCTATATCCTTTTGTTTCCTATTTTTAGTGGCTATGTTATGGTTTTTAGAATTAATATATTATACCCTAGCATCCCTCTTCCAAGTTGCATTTCCAAATTTCATCGATAAAGAATTTGTTTTTACTACTCATCTCCAAGAGGGTGATAACTAATTTTCCTCTAACTACGTCAATTATATCACACCTATAAGAGGTTGGGTAGCCTATACTAATGTTTTAAATGTCTATAATCAACCTATACATCCTTAAAACACTTAACTTCCCATATCTCCCATTCAGGATGTGTGTTTACATGTTCAATCAAAAGAAAATAGGGTTTGCACTTGTAAGACTCAAGGGATGAAACTAACATCATGAGCAAGACAATTTCATAATTAGAAAATTAGAATCAGATATTACATGAAAATATTAAAGTATTGGAAAATTAGATTACAAGTCAAAATCCTCCAGGGCACATTAGTGTCAATCATGTATATTCATCTTCACCTAATCAATTTATGGAAAACAATGTTACATATCAAAACAAGAAATCATAATAAAGTGCATTTAAAACTATTGATTTGAAAGGTATTCAAAGATAAAATACAATTTTAGGTGATATTTTAATTCAAATAATCAAAGATAAGCTGATCAACCTACCTCCTTTACATCCAATGAGGAGATTTAGATAGATAAGCTGATCTAGATATTAGAGGAGATCCTATTTTAGATTTGATTGTGTCTCCATGTTTCCACATCTAGTCGAGGGCATTTAAATATGCTATTATTATATAGCTCAACACTGATTCTTTTCATTGTATGCATGCTTTGACATATTCTCATGTCCTTTTGTGTGGTTTCTTGATTGTGTATGCAGACATTTAAACATGTCATTCCCTGTGGTTATAATCCAACCTAATTATTGTTTATGTATGTGGACATTTCAACATCCTTGTATGTATTGCTTTCTCAAATTTAGTGGCATGTACCCATGTCCATTATATTGTGTCCCTTTGGCCTACTTTATGTACCTCATGTGTGTTGTATGCATGCTTTCATGTATGCATCATGGTTATGACAATTATATCTTAATTTTTTCTTTCACACATGGGTTTTGATGCTATGAGTGCCCTCATGCATCTCCCCTTACTTATTGAGTGCCTTGATGGACATCATACCCCATCCCCCAAGTAGTTTACATATATTATTCTTAGATTATATAGTTTATACACATTCTTACATCATTATATCTATCTTGAAAACCTTATGAATGATAGATCTAATATACATAGTACATTACCAACTTATGCTCAGATTATCTTACATTACGATGTCATGTATAAACATTATATTGGTTTATCATGAATATATCATATGTTTTCAGCCTAACACACATCATGAAAATATTTTATTTTGAGGATAGTTATTGAATAGGTAAAATAACTCCCCTCAAAAAGAGGTGGCATTCATAGGGGTTTATCATAGAGAGTAAACCATCTGAGTGCACTTAGGGTACAATTTTCAACACACAGACACAAAATTATAGATTTTAGAATTAGGTAAACATAATGGAAAATGTTCAGATAGAGATCAGAGTTAATTTGGTAGGAAAAAACATAGTGGACACTATCATGGCACATATGACACTAACACGGTGTATTACTATCCAAGGAATAACACTACTATCCAGTAGCCCTAAAAATATGAAAATTTAGATTTGATAGAACACATTCATTACACTCCATATTTGCATAGTTTCAATCTCATATTATCAGATTTGATTAGTTTATACTTAATTTTATGTATATATACCATGTTTTCTCAAATTTTGGGCATCATGCACTACATGATCACTCATATTTTAATTTTAGATATACATAGATACAAATTACTACAATTCAGTCTAGAATCCATATGCATAGTATCAAAATTGGGGGCATGTGTGCAACACATTATTTATATATACACAACATTTTTAAAATTTATCAATTACTAATCCTTTCTTTCTTGTAAGAACTATCAAGACTCAATCTCTTTGAGTGCACACCTTAAAGGGTGCACTAGAAAAAGGGCGGGAAAACCATCGATGCTTCATAAGATTGTTGTTTCCTATACCACCATTTTAAACTAACACAAACCTCTCCTATACATTTTCATAATCTTTCACACTCCTCCAAGTAATTCACCTCCCTAATTAGCCCCTACCTAAGCCAAAAACTCATTTTATTACCCACCGAATAAATTCATATGGGATAACACTATTCTTATAAGTGATCATGTTATGGGATTAAGCCAAGCCAACTAAATTAGTCTAGGACCTAACCAATTTATTTCTTATGAAGATAGGTCAATTCGGCCAATTATGCTAGATAAAACTTTATAAGGGTTTAGGGTTATATGTGGCTATATAAACACACCCTTTTTTCCATTTCCATTAGAGAGAGATAAATATAATCATTTATTTGTGATTCTACCTATCCAACATTATAATTGAGAAGTAATTGCTTAGGGTTTCATACTTGCATTGGAGAGAAGAATCTTGTCTTATGGAAAAAGTCTTTTGGATGCATAAGAGAAGTCATGTATCCTAAAGATGACCTATATTTTTTATCCTTATGAACCACAACAACCTATTTCAAAGAACCATTGGTCAAGGGAGATATTGAGGCTTGACAGGTTCATCTTCAAGGTAAGAATTCCTGACTCTTGTTCCTCTTTATTATTAGATAGATTTGCATATGTTAGCTTATGAATATATTTATCTCTCCATGTAGTAGGATTACCTATACAATGGATTGAGTAGAGTTATTCTTTACATGTTTAATTTTATGTTTATTAACCCCATTTTTAACACAAGATTTGGTAAACATTGTAGTAGATTTACTTTACTTTGTTAGAAACCATATGACCTAGCTCAGGTTATTGTGTGGTATTTCTTGACTAGAGGCTTTAAAACCCTCTTTAGTGATATTGTGTGTAAAATACCACTTAGTTAGGTCTCGCATATTCATATTGGTCATGACCTTGATTGTATAAATGTACCAATAAGTCGAAGGCCTAGTATGATTTATCTTTTTTAAACTAGGATTTATTTGTAGATTAACTTCACTTTCCCTTGTCATTTATTCTGGTGAATCTGATATGAACCAACCCTTACAAGTTTTATTTCATGCTTTCATATATTATAATTTATTATTTATTTTAGTTTTACATCATTGAATTGAATATATCAACTCAGTCTAATATTATGTGCATAATTTCAACACATACTCGATCTGATTGACTTTAATTTTCTTTGTGAAGGTCATCTTCAACCATAGGTACCTAGATTAATCTACTTGACTTAGTTCACTTCTTTACATATAGGTTTTCAAACTCAGTTGACCCAATCAAGTCTATTATAAGGTTAAAAATATTCATTTGGGTGAAACAATATAAAAATAGAAAATTCAACATCTTTAAATCATCAAGTTCATTCTTACCATCTTAGTCATTTATTTTTTCCATTACAGTTCCACTTTTTATAGTTTTCAATCTATAGAAATGTAACCCTACAATAAAATTATTCAACTGGATTGATTGAGTTATGTAGTTTCTTCTTGCCTAGGAAACTCAGTTTACTCATTCGATTATGTTTCTTTAGACCTTGCTTCAATAGATAGAATCAACCCAGTTGATTTTGTTTTATATTATTTGTATACTTGGTCATTTAAACTAACCTTGTACTCTTTAATCAAAGGAATTAACTCTTATTGATATTAATTAACTCATCTTTCATTTTTATGCTTGATTTCTTAGACTAACACACATAGACTAAATATGAAGTTTTAATTTATTGATTTATTCATACTATTTTTCCTTTATTCACACACTTCTAACCCATGTAATATCAAAAATCATTAAACATTTGATGCAAGGTCTACCTACTTGGATTTCATCACCAAGGAGGAAATTGACTCAATTTTTTGTCCAAATATAAATATGTGATTGATGGTATATATTGGAAAAACACCTAACACCTTTATCACTATGAGATTGTGAAGTGAGGGGATATGACCCAATACCAATCTAGTACCATCACCAATATAGATCCATTTCATCTTTAACTACCTAAAACCATCCTTAGATTACTTTTTTAGTTCCTTTTTATAGCCAAATCCCTATCATATCTATTTATAAAATTATAATTTAAAACATTCAAGAATGACCACGCAAATTAACATTTATTTTTCTATTTCTTGCTCTTTAATAATTATATGTTGTATTGAAAAAATTATATTATGCAGAATTGATACAAGATTTGTGTTGTGTGACACAACTAGATTGACTAGTTCAACCCAGTTTCCTATGTGTTTATTTTAAGTATTCTAAAAAATAACATAGATAATCTAGAATCATATCTACCAAAAACCATCTTTACCCTTAGAACATATTCGACCCACTCAATTGTGTCATATAGTTTTTATTCCACATAACATAGTTGTTTTGCTCAATTGAGTCTCTCATAGGTCAATCTCTAGTACTTCAAGGGCATAACATAGTCAATTGATGTAATTGTGTCCTTTCCTAGATTTTATGTTTATCTTCTTTCCAAACTTACTTGACTTGGTCGACTATGTACCTCTTGGTTGATCATATTCTATATCTATCCAAATTTACTCCTAATTTTCACCTTTGCTCTTTGGTCTTAGATTCTTAATTCAAACATCATGAAATTTCCCATCAAAATATTTTTGGATAACCTTAATCCCTTTAGATGATAAATGGGGTATTTTTCCCTTCCTACCCTTGTTACCCAAGAGGATAGTCACTCTTGATGCACCTTCTCTCACCCCTCATATTTGTATTTCAATATGGTCCAAATTACCCCAACTGATGACACTAATGGATTAGATCTATTTCAAGCTTCTCAAGACAATTCTCTCTCTAAATTACCTTATTACACTATAGGGTCAATTGACATAAACTTAAACAATACAGCTATAAGAAATATTTTAAACATAAAAAAACCACCACCTAATAATTTTACACCCAAAAACCCATCTCCTAATACCAATTCAAGGAATGTTCCTCCTACCAATCCTAACAATCTACCTTTAAACACTAACAACCCCAATCCACCAAATGACACCACTTAAATTCTTGCACAAATAGTGCAATAAATGAATATTATGCAAACATCTAATATTTCTCAAATGATGCAAATATAACATCATTTATTAAACATGGTTAATCAACCTCCTATTTTCCTACCTCAAAATCACCAAATTTTTTTCCCTCCACCTCTTAAAAATGCCATAGGAAATTTCATTCCCCAACCCATTTTACACAACAAGATGATCCAAAGTATTTAAAATTAACCTTTATCCCCCTTCATTATTTTTATTAATATTGGAAATATCTCTCCAATTATTAAATATGATGGGACTAAAGACCCCGCATATTTCATTAAAACATTTGGTAATATTTACAAATATTGGATTCAAACTAATACCTTTGCCACTACCAAAATTTTAGTAAAAACATTCACAAGAGATGTATTACAATGGTATAATCAACTCCCTCAACATTATATATGGTAACTCAAGAATTTAGTCAATCCTCTAGTTAAGGAATTCCAACACAATGATCTTCCTAAAAATTGTCTTAACCATTTCATCAATGCTAAATAATCCCCTTTTGAATTAGCTCATGATATCATTAAATGATATAAATCTTTGTCTCAAAAATCCAATCATAATATGACTGATGATAACTTATTTAAACTATTCATAACCTCCCTAACACATTCACTTAAATATAAGGTTCAAGAATTTTCTCCCTCAACTCTAAACAATGCAATTGATCAAGCTAAAAGACAAGACTTTCTTAAGAAACAATTTGATCCCAACATTAAAACCATCAATGGATCTTTCCAAAACTCAATTAATGCAATCCTTGGCAATCTTCCTCAAACAAAATTAGGAGTAGCCAAAGTGCATAATCCCCAAGCTTCCCATGGACCCTTAAATATTCAAAAAATGAAGTATCTATTATCACCCTCTACACCTTTCACTTACACTAATAATCCACCTACATGGTATGAACCTAACAAATTTTGTTGGTTTCATGTCGATGTAGGTCATTCCCATGAAACATGTCATGGGCTTACTGATTTTTTTCTTTTATGTTATGATATACATTCAATCATGATGCTATGATCAAAATACATCATCATGATTATGTTAATGCCTCTCAAAATAAACAAGTTATCGATCCTTTCTCCTCTAAACATCCATAAACATTTTTTAATTTTAACCCAAAACACTCAAATGAAGATATATGTTCAATTTATGTTGAATATAACTGATATTATACCAATTCTCAATATGTGAATGAAACTAAATTCAATTATCGACGTAAACCCACCTACAAAGATCCCATCACTAAGCCAAAAAAACCATCACTTGACAAGAAAATTCTTAAAGACACCACTACCACTACCATACCTTATGAAAAAAATGAGGAAACTCTCCCACAAAAGAACCTCAAACTACCTCTCTTCCTAAAAGAAACATTTTACCTTCCAATCCTCATGTTGGTTCTTCATCTTCTAAATCTCATTAGAATTTCTTAGAAGATATCAAATCAATGACTTGTAAAATACCCCTCATGGAGTTATGTCATACTTATCTATATCACAACAAATTCTTAATTAAATAATTGTAAGACATTGAAGAACCACCTTCCCTTGAAGTGGAACAACCCCCTTGATATCCTTCACCAACAAAAGTTCATAATATTGAAACTATTTTTACTTATTCTAAACCTTGCATATAATTCCTTGAATAAGATATGATTAATGATGAAATCATTTTTTGAGCTAATGATCCACCTCTTTTCATTAAAATTGTAATTAATACCACCCTTGTTTGAAACATTTTACTCTATGAAGGTTCAGGAATTAATGTTACCTCTCTTTGTTAATTCAAAAATTTGGGTATACCAAAGATTACCATAAGAAAAATCATCTGACATATTGTGTATTTGATAAGTCAAATAAAAAACCACTTGGTTGTATTTGGCTCCCCCTCAATATTGGACCCAAGACCATACATACCAAGCTCATGGTATTTGACTTACCATTATCCTACAACATACTCCTAGGTCTACTTTGGACACATTGTATGAGGGATATTGACTCCTTAGGTAGTCAATGTATCAAATTTATCCATAATGGAAAACATTATAAACATGAGGAAGAACATAATCTATGGAGTATCTAACTACCCAATCCCAAATCTTAGTATCATATTCTAACCATTTCATGAATAGCAGTGCACCTTTACCTAAATTCGTTAACATGAGTCTAGATTTACAAGTCACTCTTGTCAATTCCAATGATGATGAACCAAATGACTTAAAAAACACTTGTAATACTACTAAGTTACCTCCTTATATTTTGGAGTTACTTCCTCCTTATTTTCTTCTATGTGATCATACCATCCCACTAGTTGATGAGATCACTAAAATTCTTCCTTCATGTAATGCACAGAAAGTTTCTTACAAAGAAGATAACTTTACTTGTAATTAATATGGAGTGGCATGATTATTTTAAGATCCTTTAATAATGTTTCCCCAAAAATTTAGTGATTTAGGTGCATCCACTTATGATTCTCCCTTAGAGATAAATGCATGAACTATTTCCCACACCTATGATGACAATTATATCATGGCTCAAGCTCAATCATAGGACTTGGAGGTACACCACTATCAACAAACATTAGCAAAAATACATGCCTTCAACCATGATGTCTATGTTATTTATATATCAATTGATAGTGAATTAGAAACTGAAGGTCAGGTTTCTCCCATTAATCCTTCACTTCTCGATACCCCTTGAGTAGTTGAACAAATCTCAACTCTAGAAAATTTTGAAACTTTAAAAGCATTTATATCTTCTACAAAACCAATCAACCTACCAAATTTTATTCCTTATAATGATCATATAGATACCATTGAGGCTATACACATCACTTCAACTAAACCTATATTTTACACATGACCTAACACACATATTACCAAATAGGATGACTCCACTCAACCCCAACCTACAATCCCACCTACACCTAAAATTACCCTTGATGCTAAAGCCAAATATATAAGATAAATACATTCTAAATATGATCACCATGGTAATAAAATCATTGATCTCAAAGTAGACATGTAATAGTATGGAACCTTACCCACACTCCATAGTGATTAATCCATACTTGAGTTACTCCATGCTAGAGAACTTCAACTTCCATGATAACTGTAGATACCAAAAAAATGTACATTTATAATTTTTGATGACTAAATGCCTTGAGATCCCATAAAAATTCTTAAACCTTCCCAAAACACCCCTTAACCTAATTAAATCACTATTCTCCTAGTCACAAATATCATTCAAAACCACTATTTGAAAGTACTATTCACCATCACTATGCATTGTGGTACTCACTATCACTATTCATGATGACATGGAATAATGACATAGTATGATGACATGCCATGATGACATGGTAAGTGACATGGCATATTTTTGAGGTGATATGGCAAGTGATGTGGCTTGATGTGGAATATCATACCCCACTTGGGACCCTTCTCAAAGTGTTTGATGACCTCATTCAAGCATTATAAGCCTGCCCCCCCCCCTTAAAATTTGTGAATTTACCCTTAAGGGGTCATTATTCAACATGTATTTTGTATTCCCACATAAAATTAGACTTCAAAAAGAGATACCTACCTCTTTACAAAGGGCACCCATTTTTGACCTTTTAGCCCAAATGGAAGCTCACCAACCCAAATGGGAGACTTTAAAACCCACATGGGAATCCCCACTAACCTCACCTTGGAATTTTCATCCCACACATAGAAAATGGCACCAAATTTGGTGTGCCACCCCTTTAAGTGGTTGTGTGAAAGCAAAAAAGGATGGGGATAAGTCTTTAAGCCTCAATCAAACCCATGTGCATGATTTCTATTTAAATTTAGAGACTCACCAAACTACATGGGAATCCTCACCCACCTCACCTTTAATAAATCATGATCCTGCTTGGAGAAATTAGAATTGTTACACTATTCCTCTAATTTGGCATGTTTCTTCACACAAAAATGCTATAAATACCCCCCTCTCTTTCACCCAAGGTTAAGTGGCAAGTTAGTCATTTGTTCTTAGCATATTGATGAAAGTTTTATTAGAGGAGGTCATCTTATTGGAGGTCATCATCATCTTGGAGTATAAAATATAAAAGCAATGAATCTCTACTTAAATTTCTTCAATCTTCATCAACATTTAACCATCATCAACATCTTCAAGCCACTTCAACAACATTAAGGTAATCTACTTTGTTATAAGGAATTGAATTTTAATATTTCATTTATATTTAATTTAGATATTTTTTATGCATTTAAATAAATATAAAATTTTATTTAGGTTTTAAAACAAACACTTTGCATCCATTGAATTGCTTGCTGATCTTAGTTCATCTAGTAACTAGGAGGAACAGTAATTTTATCAAAGATTTCACTTGTATTCACACACTAAGCCAAACCAATTAATAATCAACACATTGAAACAATACTTGAGATAATGACTGACTAGGATTTCATCACCTGGTGGCAACCTTACCCCATCCTGACTATCTCACTTGGATTTCACCACCAAGGGGAGAACCAACTTGGCTCTCTGGCTGAGTGTAAACTTTGGAATTTGTCTAATCACCCATGACCATTATTGTTTTAGGATTATTAAGTGAGGGGGTAGGCCCCAATACCAAGCCATGTACTAAAGTTCAACATAGATCTTTCTTTGGAGCACCTAAACAACCCAAAACCAACCATAGTTTACCTTTTTAGTACCTATATCAAAAAAAAATTCCCTTCATACTTTCTAAGGCATAAGCCAAAAGAGAGATAATTAAAACTCTAGGATTTAATGTATCTTATTGTATACTTTTATTTCCTTGAATCTTTTCTTTTTCTTACTTCTTATTTGAGGTGTGAGCTTCATTTCTCTCCATTCCTCACATAGTCTTTACCAGACTACAAATTGAAGAATCAAACCAACCAAGAACCTATTTTCCAATACCTCATCTCCACTATCTTGTTCAATGGAAATATTTCCTATTTTCTCTCTTGGAGATCCTAACTTTTATAAGATATTGGATAACAATCCTTTTGCCTTAAAGTGATACCTTGCATCACAAGTGACTTATGCTCCCTTCCTTACCAAAAATCAACCCAACCTTGTCTACAACTAACCCAATCCTATCTACAACTAAAAAAACCTTGTCTATAACCAAACTAATATTATATAAAATCAATCTAACCTTACCTATAACTCATTAAATTCCAACTTCAACCAACCTGCAAACTAGGAACCTTCAATTAAACTACCACCTGAGTTTGTTGCAGTGATAACAAACCAGATACCTAGATTAGAGTCAAAACTTAGGCCATCTATTTCTGATATCCATGATTAATCAAACCTCACAACCAACCAATGTCCTATCATCAACCATTTAATTATTATCATGCCCAACCAATAACCTATCAACATCTATCATCTCAATCACCCCAACCATCATATCAACCTCAACCCACCTTGTTAACCCAATCAATTTCATCACCCTTAATTGATCAACCAAATTATTAATCAACCTATCAACCCAACCAAATTTTTAACCTATAAAACCTACTAGCTTCTTCAATCCAACCAAATAACTTACAAATAGTTTCATACCCTAATATGATAACTAAGACATTGGTATACCCTCTTTTGTCCCTTAGTAAACCTACAACTGAAGAAACTATAATAACACCAACCTTAACCAATCCACTTGTTGACCAAGTAGAACCTTTACAAATTTCCTTATAAACCTCAATTAAGGAAACCAAACAATCTTTTCCACTTCTCCTTTTAGTGAATCAAAGCCAACCAAAATCATCTAACACTTGTGAGGTGAACATGATCAATGTTGTTATGGATAAACCTATTACTACTACTTCTTCCACCCCACTCATTGCAATGGGGGAATCACTGCCCATTCCTTTGGATGACCAAACAAAGGAAGAAACCACTCCCTTCCTTTCACTTGACACCATTACACCTTCTTTCCCCACCATAAAATCACCTACTCTTCCTTTAGAAATCATTCCTTTAGAAGAGGTCACCTTATCCACTCCATCTATGTAAGAATCATCTTCTCTAAATTTTGAACCTTTCAAAAAAAACATAGATGGGGAAACCATTCCCTCTTCTCCACACAAGGGTTTTAGATTTGAAATTAATGATTAAGGAACCAAACCTATCTACAAGCCCTTTGATAGGCTAGTAAAAATAATAGAGTTCACTTCTCAACCCAATCTCGATAGATTCACTTTCTATCATCATCTTGGCCTACCCAAACAAAACAAACAAGAACCCTTAGCTTCACTTGAATCCACCCTCAAACTGATCACTACCTCAACCCTATCCTCAGATACTCCATCCTCTAAAACCATAAGGGAACCATCCAACCCACTTCCATCTAAAATTGTTAAATACCCTTACACCTCTTTGAACAAACCCATCAAGAATCTAGGAATACTTCCTATTCCTAACCTAGCTCACCGATCTTTGAAATTGGACCTAAATCTATCAAGTCCATCAAAGAAAAATTTGACTAAACCTATTAAAAGGGTGGAATCTCCTAAACCATCTTGGAATAGACCCATGTTCCTCCTTTCTCTTAAATCTTCTACTTCTAAACCAACCAAGCAACCCCAACCTAACCAATCTACTAAAACCATTCCACAACTAATAACATCCAAGGTAAATCCTACTACTAAGAAGGTTCCCTCTCCAAAGGCCAAAAATCCATCACCCTCAACACCTTTAATTGAATCCTATTCAACTATTTTACAAAGTTTATTGGAAAACTCCTCCTTAACCTTACCACCTCTCAAAAATTTCTAACCTTTCAAAACGTTTGACCCTTCATGTCCTCAACCAAAATGGTTTAATGCTAGCTTAGCATGTGCATACCATAAGACACTTAGACATGACATAGAGCATTAAAAATCCCTCCAAGCACTCATTCACAACTTATATGATGATACCATGTTATCAGATGAACCTCCCTTAACCTATCCAACCCAACCTAACCGACAAACCAGAACTACCCCACCACCCATAACTTTCATAATAAAAACTAATTTTAGGAAGGCTCCCAAAAATAAAAACCTATCACCTCCAACACCTTTGCATGAATCCTATTCAACCATTTTACAAAGGTTATTTCAAACCTCTTCCTTAACCTTATAACCTATCAAACCTTTTGACCCTATCAAAACATTCAACCCTTCATGCCCAAAACTATCATGGTACAATGATCACCATGTGTGCTCTTACCATAGGATACTTGGCTATGATACCAAACACTACAAGGATCTTAAAACCATTATCCACTAGCTTTATGGCAAGGATAATATGTTATCAAATGAACCTCCTTTGAGCCCATTACCAACCCAAACATCAACCAAACCTACCCAACACTTGCCTATTCCCCCATTCTCACCTAAAAATAAGGAGGAACTGAAGCAACAAACTAAACAAACACTTCCTTTTATCCACACCATTTTTAGGGTTACCCACTCTCAAGTCCAACAAAAGGAGAAGGGAAAGGTTAAAATGTTCATTCCATAGACATACCCTTCAAAAACTCAACATTCTAACTTAACCTCACCACAAACACCTTCATTTTGGGATCTTTTTCCCACCCATGTAAAGATTAAACTGGGGGAACATTCCTTCCATAAATATTTAACCATTTATTAACTTTAACCATACCTTAACCATTGACTGAACTAACCCTTAGATTTTTGCCTCAACCTATCAACCAAACTTATCCATCAACCCATCTTGAACCAAGTGGTATATCAAATTGGGGAAACCCATTTCGACACTACTTGACCTATTTGGGATACAAATTCTCCCATCAAACCATTAGAGATTACCCATATCCATCAAACCTAACCAAACTTACCTCAAACAATGGGAATTAAATATCACATATCTCATCCTAAAAGAAAACCAACATGTGACCAATATGGAGAGGAGTAAATGAGGCAAGTTTTCTTTCAATTGTCTTGGACCCTACATCATCACACATAAGTATGGATTAGTAGCTTATCATTTGTCCTCTCTAAAATTCAAACTAGAACTTGAGCCTTTCAATGCTTCACATCTACATTCATTTTTTTGTTAAAAAAAGATCAAGCTCACTTGTTTGTCTAACTTAAGCTCATCCCTTGATTATGAGATTTTAACCTTCACATGCCTTCCTCCTCCATTTTTGAGGATAATTAATTATAACATATAACTATGTGATTAATTGTCATGGTCATAACCCAATCCCACGGCTCTACCCATAGCATGATTCTCATGGATACTTTTCATCTTTAACATGATAGAATCCCATGGTCATTATCTTTCAAAACCACACCCTTTCACATATCATTGACCTTCTTGTGTAAATTTTTGCCCTCATAAAGGTAAACCTCTAAACCTAATTAGACTAGTCCATGTCTAAACACATTTTATCTTACAAAAATTAATTGGGTCAATATCTTAAGCATTGTAGACTTCACCCTCAAAGTATAGCTTCCCAAAAATAAAAGAAAAATTGCCACGTGTAAAGTAGACTACTCTCTTGAAGGACAACTATCAATAACATTAAAACAAAGCCAGTAAGTTTAGACTAATCCCTTGAAGGATGGCTAAGTTGAATTTGTCAAATTTAGAGAAATTTCATGAAAACTTCATGTATTGATTAGATTCCCATATATATCAATAAAGTAAAAGACCCACTACCACAAAAAAATATACAGCTACAATCTAATTTCACATGTAGACTTCCCACATTGATTAGTCTACATCTAGCATATGACATGGACTTGTCTATTACCATTCTTAGTCCACCTATAGAAGGGGTAAACTAATTCACATGAGGTTATTATACATATCACTTGTTACCCTTGACACCACCTATCACCCATCTTCCCTTTCAACTATCTATAAATCAAGGGATTTAGAGATTACTTGACACCCTGTGATCATGAAACCTCTTTTATCAACTAACGATCGATCATGCACAACATTTAAAAGGATTATATTCATTAAGTTGATCTCACTTTGGGTCTATTTTTTGTCCTTGTCAAAAACAAAGCATCAAGGCTTATTATTATCTTAATGTGCATGGTTGATGTTTTCACCATGACTTGTACCATCCAACATTATAACAACAATGGTCATTTCTTTTACATTAAGCGAGATTATAATAACCATAACCATACCAATCATAACCATAACCATAACTTTCATAAGTATCCACACAATCTCAATCATAATAGCATTCAACCAATAATATCCAACACATTACCTTCCTATTCCTACCAACCCATTGACACAATCTCTAAACATCAGACCCCAACCATTAGCAATGTCTGCTCAAACATGGTAGTCTTTTTTTTTGTGTTAGCTGAATGTTCATCCATATCAAGGAAACCACCATATTATCCTAGCCATATAGCTTATTGTTAGTTAGGCCCACACCAACAAAACTAATAAGTCATTGGTTCCACAGAGCTGGACCATAGGATGTAGCTAGGGCCACCATTTATCTAGCCTACCCATGCATCTCTTGGGTTAGGCAAGGTCCATCCTCAGTTTCTCACCATGATACTAGCTTCCTTAATTATAAAATCTCTTTAACCATCAAATAAATTATTTACAGGTCATCACTTCACTACTACCCTTAAAAATTAGCTCATAGTGGTGGTGAACCTTGGCCATAGTGACGTTACAGATCTAGATAGACCCCCACCTCCTAAAACTTAACTCATAGTGGCATACACTATCTCCAAACTCTTACCCTCACACAATTTTATAAGGTGCAACCTCCTTAAAAAATCATCTCTTCTTTGGATTATCTCCATTGAAGATTATTTGTGGTACTTAGCATTGTGTTCTATTATAATTTATCTTACTTTTCCCATCTATATCTCTCATCTTACTAAATGTGGGATCATTATTGTAACTATTTACCAACCTACCCCATTCACTTTCATTGACACCTTCACCAAAACCCAAAACTATTATTTTACCAAACCTTCTCCCTCAGCCCAAACCAGCCCATGTGGTCCATCAAATTGGGGTGGCCAATTTAAATACCACTCATCTAAACCTTGTTGAACTACATTGGCTTGATGTCCATGAACTATGTAGGCACTACTCTAGGGGTAGCTTAGCCACTAACAACTAATTCCCATCCCCTTTTGTTTCTTCTCACTCATTTCTTCTGCTAACAGTGCCCTCTTACTTAGGGCATCCTACATCAAGGAAGCTTTGAATTATTTCTTCATCATCCTTATGTTTTAACACCATCTAATACTTCCTCTTAAGTCTTTCCCTCATTTTTGGGAGAACTACACTGGCTTGAGGTATTTTTGAACTATGTATACAACACTCAATTATTGAGGTCAACTCAGTGACTTCTTTTAATTTATTTGCCCTTCTCACCTAAAATCTTTTCCTCCACTTATCTACATATCTCCTAACCATCTCCCTAGATCTAGCTTATCAATCTCTTTTAATCACTTTTCCATCTTGTCAATCTCTTTTAACACAAGGGTTGATAACATTCCCCATTAGCCCCCCTTACCTCCTATAAAGCTACCTCTTACTCTACTTCATTGGCCTCCCCATCATCTTTCCTTGTGCATGCTTCATGGCCCACTTCCCCACCCACATTTTGAATTTTCTACCTCTCTTTCACCTTATTACCAACCTTGCCATTTATCCCTTTCAACTTATTTCTTCATCCTCATCATCTCCCCTCCCACTTGGCTATTTGTCATACCCCCTTTATAACTCTCTTTTCCTCACCCATTCCAAATCATACTATGCATCTTTCACACTTTCTATTTCTTTTGGTGCTACACTTTTTATTTATATGTACAACCACTCTCTGCCATTTTTCCACTCTTCCCACCATACCTATTTTCCATTCTTTCATCCTTTTTATCTTCCCCTTTTTCCTCCACAACTAGTTTCTCCATGGGTATTTATCCTTTGAGAAACCTTCCATAATTGCCCTTTTCTTCTTATCTCATTTTGCCTATGGCCCTTTTTATATTCCCTTTTTCCTCTTTCCATCTTGGTACTCACTTATCTTTTGCATCTATGTAAGTATCCATGCTTTGTATCCCTACTTCAATTCTTCCTTTTTATTCTTAACATCTCTAATCTTCATCCCTTAGTTTCATCTCACTCCCTTTCATTGTGTCCCCATATGTCTTCACCACCTCACCATTTTTTAACTTGTCAATCTCTTCTAATCACCCCTTTAGCTTGTCAATCTCTTCTAACAAGCTAATTAACACCTACCTTCTCTTTTCACCTTCTTGTCCACCCATCCTTTGCTTCCCCTCATTCTTCACCCCTTTCCTATTTTCCATCCCATTCTCATCTCCAAAACCACCATCTACTTTGCTTCATTATTCCTCTCCTTGCATATCATAACCCATGCTTACTTCGTCAAGATACCACCTGATTCTTCCCTCTCCCGTCATCCTCTTTGTGTCCTCATTTCACTTGTTGGGGGATCAATCCAACAATAGATTACAATTGTGAAAGCAATAAATGCGGAATTAAACTAGATTGAAAAGTAATTAGAATGATAATAGTAAGAACAAGAGATACAAGAAAACACCCTGAAAACTTGTATTAACAAACTCTTTACAAAAGGAATACAATTGAAGAAAGCTTCTTTCTTCCACACCTCTCCTAGGTGTATAGATCTCTCACTAGATCTCTATTCCTCAAGAGCTCTCTCTCTCAAGAACAATCAACTCCAACAAGCCTAGATTGATTCAATTCTGTACTGTTCTTCTCACACAATGAATTACAATAATTCACCCAACTACAATAATCTACTACTAAGCTAAGAAGATCTAATTCTACATATAGAATTAGGAGACTTGAGCATGTACACCCAACAAGCAGTTAAGCCACTTGAACAAGGGCTCTAAAAATAGTAATGCTAACAATAGAGATGTGAGCTTGAGTCTACAACTCAAACTTATCATGCAAACACTCGCTTTTGTCCACAGAAATAGCTTTCTGGACACGCAGGTAACCGACGTTGGTTCCTGATGCTTGTCTGTGACCGCTGTCAGTCAACCTTCTGCCGACATCAGTACCTCTGTAACTGCCTGTGATCGACATCAGTCACTCCTGACCGATGCTGGTGTCTGTGTAGACCTGAACCTAATAATGAATGGTCCTTGGTGAAGCTTTTAGCTCCACACCCTAACAATCTCCCACTTGGAGATAAACAGCTGCACCAGTACCTGTACAGCAACATCTTCTAGCTCCTCCATCTTCAACTCAATCATGAAGACCAATAGAAGTTAAATGAAGATTCAACTTCTCCTTTGTAACTGACTTTGTTAACATATTAGCAGGATTCCTATCTGTATGGATCTTCTCCAGCTTCAACTCACCATCTTCCAATACCTATCGTATGAAGTGATACCTTAGTTGTATGTGCTTTGTTCTTGAATGAAAGGCTGAATTCTTAGCCAAATGGATTGCACTCTGACTGTCACTATACAATCTGCAACTCTCATGCTCCCTACCAAGATCATCCATGAACCGTGTCATCCATATCATCTCTTTGCTAGCTTTTGTGGCTGCAATATACTCTGCTTCTGTAGTTGACAAGGCAACAACCTTCTGCAACTTAGATATCCAGCTAACCGCCATTCCACCTATAGTAAAAACATAACCTGTAGTGCTCCTCCTACCATCCAAATCACCTGCCATATCTGAATCTACATAACCATGTAGAGAAGTATTTGAACCTCCATAGAATAAGTGCCTACTGCTGGTTCCTCTCAGATATCTAAGGATCCACTGAACTGCTTTCCAATGTTCCTTAACTGGATTGGCCATATACTTACTTACCACTCCCACTGCTTGGGCAATATCCAGTCTAGTACACACCATTGCATACATCAAACTCCCTACTGTGGAAGAATATGGAACCTTACTCATGTACTCTACCTCATCATATGAATTAGGACATTGTTCTTTGCTCAACTTAAAATGTCCAGCCAAAGGTGTGCTTACCGATTTAGCATCCTGCATATTGAACCGTTTCAACACCTTGTCCACATAATCTTCTTGAGACAATATCAACCTGTGATTTTTCCTGTCTCTCTTAATGCTCATGCCAAGGATTTTCTTTGCTGCTCCCAAATCCTTCATAGCAAACGTTTGAGCTAATTTCACCTTAAGCTCAGAGATATCCTACATGTGTGATCCTGCAACCAGCATATCATCTACATACAACTATAGAATAATATATCTATCGTTATCAAATCTCTTGAAATACACACAATGGTTTGATTGACACCTACTGTAGCCATGCTCAGTCATAAATCTGTCAAATTTTAAGTACCATTGCCTAGGAGCTTGCTTGAGGCCATACAAGCTTTTTTTCAACCTGCACACAAACTTCTCCTTACCCTTGACCTCGAATCCTTCTGGTTGTTCCATATAAATCTCCTCATCCAAATCTCCATGAAGAAATGCTGTCTTAACATCTAGTTGCTCAAGATGCAAATCCTCAAAAGCAACCAAAGACAATACAACCCTTAAAGAAGTCATTTTAACAATAGGAGAAAAAATCTCACCAAAGTCGATACCTGGCTTTTGTGCAAATCCTTTTACCACTAATCTGGCCTTGTATCTCATCTTTCCATTCTCACCTTCCTTTAACCTATAGGTCCATCTATTCTTGAGTGTTCTCATACTAGCTGGCAATTCAACCAAATCCCATGTTTGGTTCTCTCTTAAGGACTCCAACTCCTCAACCATGCCATGCTCCCACTCACTCTTGGACTCCACCTGTATTGCTTCTTCAAAACTCTCTGGTTCTCCACCATCAATTAGCAATAAATAATATAAAGAAGGAGAATATCTAATTGGAGGCTTACTCACCCTTTCTGACCTCCTGATGGGTGTCTGAGACTCGTCTACAACACGCTGTCCACCCAAATTCTCTGACAGTGACCAACCTCGGTCACCTACAGACCTGATATTAGCCAATGTCAGTTCTGCCTGACTGACCTTGGTACCTGTATGGCCGACATCGGTCTCTATATGGCCGACGCCGATTTTTGTCCTGTCGACACCAGTTCCTAACCTGTCAACATCGGTCTCTGTGTTTTCCTGCAAGTGATTATTTCTTTTTCCTGTGAGCTCATCTTGGACTTTCACCTCGTCCAATTCACCATTGCTCTGCTCAGATTGATTCATCTTCCTTAGCTGATCACAATACATCACTCTTTCATTGAAAACAACATCACGGCTCCTGATTACCTTGTTAGTTTCTATATTCCATAATCTGTAACCAAAATCATCTGAGCCATAGCTAATAAACGTGCATCTCATAGACTTAGCATCAAGCTTCTTTCTATTTTCCTTATCTATATGCACAAAGGCTTCACAACCAAAACTTTGAGATATGAGAGATCAACCTTTTTACCTGTCCATGCCTCTTCTAGAATACCACCATCCAGAGCTGTAGAGGGTCCTCTGTTAATCAGGTATACTACAGTGTCAACAGCTTGTGCCCAAAACTATAAGGGCAAACCGGCATGCAATCTCATACATCTTGCATGCTCCATTATTATCCTGTTCATCCTTTCAACAATTCCATTCTGCTAAGGTGTCCTTAGAACCATCCTTTGCCTATGGATTCCATTCATGTAACAATAATCTCTGAACTTATGACTGCAGAACTCACCGCCATTGTCTGATCTCAGGCACTTTAATCTTTTACCTGTTTCATTCTCAACCATAGCTTTCCAAACTTTAAAAGTATCAAATACATCAGATTTTCTCCTAATACAATAGATCCATACCTTCCTTGTAGCATCATCTATGAAAGATACATAGTACTGTGATCCTCCAATGGAAGCAACCTGAGCCGGTCCCCACACGTCTGTGTGAACAAGCTCCAACTTGTGCCTCTTCTTAGTAGACCTAGTTTTGAGAAAACTAACCCTTTTCTATTTTCCAAATACACAGTGCTCATAAAACTCTAGATCTATGCCTTTTAAATCTAAAAGCATACCTTTAGACTTAAGAATTGACATCCCCTTCTCACTCATGTGGCCAAGCCTTGAGTGCCACAATTTAGCGTCCACATCTGAAGTAGATAATACAGAAGGAGATTTGTTAGTAACACAATTACACAAATAAAGAGTACCTTCTCTCTTACCTCTGGCCATAACAAGTGCACCCTTGGTCACCTTCCAAGATTCTGCTATGAGAGTTACTGTACAACCTTCATCCCCTAACTTTCCTGTAGAAATCAAATTTCTCTTCAAGCTAGGAACACGCATCACATCTCTCAACACCCATGTGTTGCTATTCTGCATCTTTATCTACACTTTACCTTTGCCAATTATTTTACAGGGCTCATCATCCCCTAAATACACTATTCCAAAATCTCCATGGATATAGTCACTGAAATATTCCTTGTTAGGAGTAGCATGAAAAGATGCACCAAAATCTAATACCCAAGATTCTATATTATTATGCAGAGAGAAAATTAAAGCATCTTGTGCAATACCTGCAATCTTGGCTTCTTCCTTTCCTTCGTGCTGGTTGTCCTCCTTAGGTTTTGACCAATAATCTCTGCTTATGTGCCCCATCTTTCCACAATTTCAGCATTGTGGCCTTCTGCCATTTCTAGATTTAGATCTGCCTTTCCCCTTTGACTTGGATCTTGATCTGCCTTTCTTGCTCTTCTCTTTCTGCCTTCCCCTGCTCTCAAAACTTAAAGCGTTCTCGAATGCCTCTTCTATGCTTTTCCTATGTATTTCCTCATTCAAGATAACACTAAGAACATCCTCTACTTTCAAAATATTTGATGCAGATGCAGTATTACTTACTGCCATTACTAAGCCATGGCAGCTTTTAGGCAAAGAACATAATATCAAAAGAGCTTTTATCTCATCATCAAACACTATATTCACTGAACTTAATTGATTCACAATACCATTGAAATCATTTAGATGAGTATAAACAGATCCACCTTCATTCATATGCAAATTAAATAACTGCTTCATAAGATATACCTTATTGGAAGCTGAGGGTTTTTCATACAAATTTGCTAATGTAGTCATCAACTCTACCGTGGACTTTGCCTGTGATAAATTAGATATCACAGTGGATGCTAGACTCAGTCTTATAGACCCCAGAGCCTTTCTATCAAGAACTTCCCATTCTTCATCCTCCATGTCTTTGGGCTTCTTTGCAACCCCACCTAACGGTAAGTAGAGATCTTTCTGATACAGATAATCCTCTATCTACATTCTCTAGTGTTGGTAATTTTTGCCATTGAACTTTTCCATTCTAAGCTTACTTTCATCTACCATTGATTCTCCCACTCAAATAGAAATCCCTGTAGAAATCCCTATGAGAATTTGTAATCAATACACACTACACAGATCTGAACCACCTGTTAGTGAACCTGAACTTTGATACTACTTATTGGATATCAAGCTCTGAACCTGTAACCAAGGCTCTGATACCACTTGTTGGGGGATCAATCCAACAATAGATTACAATTGTGAAAGGAATAAACATGGAATTAAACCAGATTGACAAGTAATTAGAATGATAATAGCAAGAACAAGAGATACAATAAAATACCTTGAAAACTTGTATTAACAAACTCTTTACAAAAGGAATACAATTGAAGAAAGCTTCTTTCTTCCACACCTCTCCTAGGTGTATAGATCTCTCACTAGATCTCTATTCCTCAAGAGCTCTCTCTCTCAAGAACAATCAACTCCAACAAGCCTGGATTGATTCAATTCTGTACTGTTCTTCTCACACAATGAATTACAATAATTCACCCAACTACAATAATCTACTACTAAGCTAAGAAGATCTAATTCTACATATAAAATTAGGAGACTTGAGCATGTACACCCAACAAGCAGTTAAGCCACTTGAACAAGGGATCTAAAAATATTAATGCTAACAATAGAGATGCGAGCTTGAGTCTACAACTCAAACTTATCATGCAAACACTCGCTTTTGTCCACAGAAATAGCTTTCTGGACACGCAGGTAACCGACGTTGGTTCCTGCTGCTTGTCTGTGACCGTCGTCAATCGACCTTTTGCCAACGTTGACGCCTCTGTAACTGCCTATGACTGACCTCGATCACTCCTAACCGACGCCGGTGTTTGTGTAGACTCGAACCTGATAATGAATGCTCCTTGGTGAAGCTTTTAGCTCCACACCCTAACATCACTCCTTTTTCCCTCATGTTTCTTTTTCTTCCATTTATTTACTTTTTTTTCATTTTCATCACCAAACTATTTTCTCTTTTGTCTTTTTTATACTTGTTTTCAAACCTTTCATGGCCACCCATATCCCTCATTCTCCCCTTACCCTTCATTATTGTTACACTTCTCTTCCCATCTTTTTCAATTCTCCAATCTATCATTCTTTAGTTCATCTCTCACCCCCAATATTCTACCTTTTATTTTTCTTCTCTTTTCTCTATTTAATTTCATTTTTTTCATCTCCCTTGATGCCCTTCCTTATTCTTCTTGACCTATATGACCATTACTAGCTTCTTACATCCTTTTCTACCTTCATCTTTATCTAAGACCTCATTATTTTCTCTTCATCCATCTCCTAGTCCACCTTTACCTCATCCCTTGTTGGATCTCCCTTATGTTCTCCAATTTCACCTCCACCTCTTTAGAGTGCAATCACTAGTTATACTACTTATATGTGCATCTCCTTGTCTACTTCCTTATATCATCCATGCCCTTATCTTAATGCATGAAATCTAGTCAGGTTTCTTACTTTAAGATTATCCCTTTCTTCCTTTAATTCGTTTATATGTTGCACTTAGACTCTCTTTTTTATCCCTCTCCAGCTACTCCCTTCACCCTCCCTATCACCTTTTTCCTTTTTAACCCTCTACCCATTTTGAGCATGATATGGCCTCAAAGGTCTTCCACTCCCTTTTGGTCTACTACAAGATATATACCAATCCTATGGATCTATAAAACAATTGGCCAAGAATATGGGCTCATATAACCAACTAGAAAACTTGAGCATCATTCAACCATCAGGATGAAAATTCCTTCCCCACCTCTTCTAGTCTTGCCTATTTTAAACCCCTTTTACTCTAACCTTTAAAGATGTTAGAATCAAAAATAAAACCACCTTCAAATGGAAGATTTGGGTTACCCATGTGGGGATGATAGTTATACCCTCTCACATACCCTAACCTTATAACCAATAATTTCCCTTGATTCTCCCTTTCAGACTACATCTTCTTACACCTTGCAATAGCCTTGCTCTTCAACCATAATCCACAACCTACTCCCTCAACTAATTAATGTTATTATTATTCACCTCAATAAATATTCCAAAACTCCTCAGTGTCTTTATTTGAATTCCCTTAAGAACTCAATTCTTACTTTATTTGGGGCCCCACTGACTCAAGGTTCAAGGGTTTGAATCTTTAACACTTCTCATTTACCCACTTTACTACTTTGCTTCCCCACATTATTGAATAATAACCCTCCATATCTTGTTAATGACATTATTGTGGAATGTCCATAATGTCAGCTTATTTGGATGGTGATGAAAGAACCCATTAGATCATTGCGGCAATTTGAGTAGTTCTAGATATTCCAAATCTTGGTACCACATATTTCTACCTTTCCTTTTCTTTATGATAATGATAGAAACTTCACACTTTAACCTGATTATCCATGGCTATAGATTAATTTTACATAATTGACACAATCATCTAATTTCATCCTAGCTCACCTCATCTACCATTTCTACCACACCCATCAAAAACTATTCAATAGCCATCTGGGACAACCAAGTTAACCAACACCCTTCACCTCAAAAAAACTACATTTAGCCTAATGTTATTTTTGGATTCTTTTCCATGGAACTATGTATGAATCATCCAATTTCCACATGCATCTAGAGTTAGCTCAGCCATCCCCTTCTAACCCATACCCAATCCATTGATGCTTTCCCCACATCTACCTTGATGTCAGTTGCTTTTGACCCAGAACATTGGTGCTTTTTTCAATAACTTTTGACCACACCAACCAACCTTGCCATGTTGAAATTTTAAATGTTTTCATTTCCTCATGAAAAACCAGACTATTTGTGTTTTATTAGAAGCACTTCCTACCCTGGATACTTGAGTTAACACCGACCCTATTTAGGAACCTTAATAAGAGTAACCCAATCATCTATGTCCAATGTTAGGGACTGATTGCCTTGTCATTTATCTTAAAACCTAACTTTATTTTTATCAACATTGGCACCTTTAGTCTCTACATAATCTTAATTGTTGCACTTAGTCATATTTTGTGAACCCATAGGCATTTCACATACCTAGCTACTTTATGGCACCACCTAGTGCCTCTCCATCAACTACTTATCAAACCTACACTCAATTCAACCTTTTCTCATTGACTCTCAGTTTGAGGGGGAACACATCCTCCCATACTCAATGCATATTTACCCTCAACTAAGTGATTCATTTTTTTTGTAGCTTGTTAATTCAAAGTTACATAGCAAAAAGGGGGAAAATATAGACACCAAAAAATTACACATTTATAATTTTCAATGACTAAATGCCTCAAGATCCCATAAAACTTCTCAAACCTTCACAAAACACCCATTAACCCAACTAAATCACTATTCTTCTAGTCACAAATATCATTCAAAACCACTATTTGAAAGTATTATTCAAAATTACTATTCACCATCACTATTCACTATGGGACCCACTATCACTATTCATGATGCTATGGCATGATGACATAGTATTATGACATGGCATTATGACATATAAAGTGACATGGCATGTGATTTGAAGGTGGTATGGCAAGTGACGTGGCTTGATGTGGGACATCATACCCCACCTGGGACCCTTCCCAAAGTGCTTGATGACCTCATTCAAGCATCACAAGGCTCCCCCTTGAATGTGGTGAATTTAAACTTAAGGGGTAATTATTACATATGTATTTTGTCTTCCCACATGAAATTAGACTTGAAAAATAGATACCTACCTCTTTAAGACTTTGGGAAAGATAAATGAAACCCATTTTTGACCTTTTAGCCCAAATAAAGGCTCACCAACCCAGATGGGAGACTTTCCAACCCACATGGGAATCCCCAACAACCTCACCTTGGAATTTTCATCACCCACATGGAAAATGGCACCAAATTTGGTGTGCCACCCCTTTAATTGGTTGTGTGAGAGTAAGAAAGGATGGGGAGAAGTCTTTAAGCCTCATTCAAACCCATGTGCATGATTTCAATTCAAACTTGGAGACTCACCAACCCACATGGGAATCTTCACCCACCTCACCTTAAATAAATCATGAGCCCACTTGGAGAGATTTGAACTACTTCACTATTCCTTTATTTTGACATGTTTTTTCACACAAAAATTCTATAAATACCCCCATCTCCTTCACCCAAGGTTAAGTGGTAAGTTAGTGATTTGTTCTTAGCATATTGTTGTAGGTTTTTTTAGAGGAGGTCATAATATTGGAGGTCATCATCATCTTGGAGGATAAAATATCAAATCAATGAATCTATATCAAAATTGCTTCAAGCTTCATCAACATTCAACCATCATCAACATCTTCAAGCCACTTTAACAACATTGACATAATCTACTTTATTTTGTAATTTTAGTTCTTTATTTATTTACATTTGGCCTTCTATTTTCTTAAACTCCATACTATTTATCCCTTAAAATCTTCCTCTTCATCCCATTCATCCCATTTAATCCCTTTGGCTATTTTCATTTCATTTTCCCCTTTATCCCATTCACCTCTTTGCCTCATTTACCTCTTTTCCCTCTTTGTTATCTTTACCTTTCTTTTTCCTTTGACATATTTACTTATTTGACTCATTTATATATTCATCCATTTATATAATTTCATCTTTGACCATCTACCCAAACCAACAAAACAATCCTTTTTACCCTCACCACTTTACCAAACCAAAACCATAACCTTTACCAATTTTCAGCATTAGTATTAATTAAACTATTGCATTCATTTAGTTATATTTTGCAAATCATTTAACTTTATTGTATTGAATTTAGTTATTTTCTATTTTAGTATCAATTATTTATTTTTTTAATGAAAAATATACTTATTTCATCATTCTAACTTAAGTGTTTTGAAGAAGGTGGATTGACAGCCTCCTAGAAAGCTTTCACTTCTAAGATCTAGCTCACACTAGGCAATCCACCCAATTACTTATCCAACAAACAATTTTTTGTGGTAGTGTTTTCTTATTTGTAGGTATTCTTCCCTAGCCAAAGAAGAGTTATCCATTATCATCTGCATTTAATGCAGGCACTTTAACATGTATTCTTCCACACCCTTCATTCTTAGTTTATTTTTTTTAATAAACAAAAAAGTAAGAAAAGCAAAAAATTGAGAGAAAAAACACCATCATAAACCTATAAAATTCAAATGAAAAGCTCCTATTTTTAATAATTTCATTATTGGTGTGAACCCTAAAAAAATTATATTTCTTCTCTTCCTAATGATCCTTATCATTTCCAAGATGGACATGTTATGCTCATTGAAGAAACAAAAATTATATATAATGGTACACCCTCATGTCCTATATCCATAAATGTCTCTAAAGAACTCACACCAACAAAACATGATAACTCTAGTTTATTCTTCGATAAGTATCATGAAACATTTAATTGGTCACATGAAGATATTCTAGGTATTGATCCTAGTATCATTTTACATAACATCATCACTTACCCATATGCAAAACCCATTAGTCAAAAACAATGCAAATTTCCACCTAAATTTACACCTTATATCATAAATAAATTATTAAACTTTTATATGCCAAGTTTATCAAACTTGTTGACTATTCCAAATGGGTATCAAACATTATTATCATTCATAAGAAAGTCTTCTTGGTCATTCATATATTCATTTATTTATTCAATCTTAACCTCGCATATACAAAAGATAATTTCCCATTAACTTCAATAGATTTTATCATAGATTCCACTAATAAATATGATATGTTGTCTATTATGCACAACTTTTTAGGCTATAATCAAATTCACATAGCCCGTAAAGACCAATACAAAACAAAATTTAATGTATAATGGGGCCTATTATTACATCAAAATGCCTTTTAGTCTTAAAAATTCCAAAGCCACATAGCAATGTGCAATGACCTAAATTTTCCATGATCTTATACACAAGACATTAGAAACCTATGCCGATGACCTCACTGCTAAATCTAAGAGTGGCACAACACACTTCACTAATCTAACTATCATTTTTGATTGACTAATCAAACATAAATTTAGACTTAACCCTTACAAATTTGTGTTTAGATTCACATTTGGTAAATGTTTAGGGTTCCTAGTCTCTCTTCAAGACATTGATGTTGATCCGGATAAAATCAACACTATAGTCAATAGACCCATTCCTCATTCTATTATTGACATTCATATTTACCTTAGAAATCTTATAGAAATTCAATGGTTCATCTTAGAAATGGCTTGCCATATCTACTCTTAATTCAAATAATCAAGAAGATACCAATGTCATTTTTGATACTACTAAATCCAAAGTAGTTATTGAAGAGCTCCCTGAAGTTACCTTTAATTCACATAAAGATACCTAGACCCTCTGATTTTATGGTGGTGAATGCCTCTAAGGAATTGGGGTAGGATGTATTCTAACAAACTCACAAGGAAAGATCATCCCCTTGGCATTTTGATTAACTTTTAATGTCACTAATAACATGGCTAAATATGAATCTCGATTCTTAGGCATGAAAGAAACACTTAACTTAGATATCCCATATCTACACACTTTGAGTGACCCAACTTATTTTTCACCAAGTTAATGGTGATAATCAATGTAAAAGTGAAAATCTAATCACATACCATCAAATGGAAACCACAATTGCCAAATATATTTTTTATTTTACCATCGAGATAATTCCAAAGATCAAAATTCCATAGTTGATTCTCTTACTCCTTCAACATCTCTATTTCATCCTTATCAAGTAATTAATGATTCTCAATTTCTTATCCTAATAATAAAGTCACATTATTATCTCTAACCAAATGATTCTCTCATTTGTCACATTGAGTCTGTCACTATTTGACAAAGCCCATGGTACAAAAACATAATCTGATTCTATGAACATCAATCCTACCCTCCAAACATGGATTCTTGTGAAACGACTAGAATATGTAAACAAGCCTTTAGTATATCTTTTGATATAATACCCTTTATTATCGTAATGTAGAAGGTGCCCTACTCTATTGTATGATGTAAGAATAGGTTATTACTCTCTTTAAACAATCACATGGGGGCATTTGCAATGGTCACTATAACAAACATGCAACATCACGTAATTACTTATGTATGGGTTACTTTTGGTCTACATTATAAAAGGATGATTTCAATTTTTCCAAAAGGTGTAATCCTTACTAACTTCATGATGATCTAATCTAATCACCACTATATGAGCTCCAAATAGTAGATTCTCCTTAGCCATTCTCCATGTGGGGATTATATCTCATTAGTAAATTACCTTGATCACAATATGGTCATGTTTTTACTATTACTACTACGAAATATTTTACTAAATGGGTAGAATCCATGCCTCTTGCCAATGTCATGAGAACCACTATTTATAAGTTTATGCTTAGCAAAATCATTTGTCACTTTGGAGTTCCCCATACTCTCATTTTTGATAATGGTGGAAATTTCAAAAATAAGGACATGATATAGTTATGTGCTAAATTTAAAATTTACCACAAATTTTCCACACCTTACCATCCACAATGAAATGGCTAGGTTGAAGCCACTAATAATATTCTCAATAAAATATTACAAAATACCATTCAATAAACCTGCATTGATTAACATCTATACTTATACCCCACACTTTGGGCCTACTATACTAGTATATGCATTGCCACTAAGGTAACACTAACCTCACTAGTATATAATTTTGAATAAATCTTACCATTAGAGGTCAAAATCCTATCTTTACATATATCTCTTCATGATATCATTCTTAATGAATAATTATGTGAAGTTTTACTTCATGCATTAGACCTTCTTGATGAACACCATTTTCCCACTTTTTAACATAACTATCAATACAAAAGGATCACATCACCAAACAACATAATAAAAAGGTCAAAGTATGGACATTTAATGTTGGTGATCTAGTACTCAAATTAGACTACACTCATGATAAAGAAGGAAAATATGCCCAAAAATGGTGGGGATTTTATTTAGTAAAAAACATTCTTGGTCCCAATAATTACCATCTACAAATGAATGAAAGCCATGTTTTCAAAAAACCCACTAATGCACATTTTATAATAAATATTTTGCTTAAATATCTCCCTTCTTTTCATAGTTCTATATATTGTCCTACTAACACTTCTTGTAGGACTTATCCAATGATCTCACCCTTTGTAGTAGTTTATCTTATACATAAACCTTAGTTCCTTCCTTTGGTCCTTTGGTTTCTTTAATTCATTAGTTGAATTATTATATTGTGTATAGGACCTAGTTTTCCTCATGAATACCTTTTTCTTCTTTTAATCACAAGTTTTTTATTTTCCAAAGCATTTTACACCAACTTGGATTTTTTTTTGTGAGTTACAGTGTAAGACCATGGATAGGACTAGGCTCTCCTCACAAATAATAATTTTCGCACCATTTTACACCCACTTGGGTTTTTATTTTGTGAGTTACAGTGTAAGATCATGGATAAGACTGGGATCTCCACACAAATAATAATTTTCACACCATTTTACACTCACTTGGGTTTTTATTTCAGTAATTTTTTACCATTAGTTATCCCAATTAAAAAAAATTAGAACTCCAAAAATCTTTTTGGGTTACTTGAAATATAAGCATGCAAATCGTAAATGAGCTCTTCCAGTTTTGTGACATTACCAAATGTGCTAAAATGTTTGTACATAAGATTCATCCTATGAGACATTTAATGAATCAAAATAATAAATGGGGCAACTATTATTTGAATTCAAACACAAAGACCATTTCTATGCCCCTGCATTACTAATGCACCATTAACACCAACACATACTAACTTTATAGCTATTACATAATCATCCATCCTAACTTTATCTCTCAAATTAGATACAACTAATTTGTGAAGGGTTTTTGCATTATAATTTATGAACAAATAATAGATGAGGTTGCCTTGAATAGTTTTCAAAAGTATAAACATGCATGAAAACCCATGATGTGTTGTCAATTACAATGACCTCATCAATGGATAGTGAGATAAACAGTGATCTCTTAACTTTTTATTTCACATCTTCCTTCTCAACCATTGTTAGACATTTTGTCATTTCCCAAGCACTATTATTTGACCAATGTGATTGTGGAATATTAAAAAACCCATTATGTTGAAACAAAATGTTATAATATAAAAAATCATAAATGGGTCTACCCTTTTTTTAAATGTGGTAAACAATAGAGAATTGTACATATTTTGCATTTAGATTGGACTGCATAAATTTTCCAAATTCAGATTTAATTATTCCCCCTCAAGAAGATGTTTTTATCATTTTTGATCATTTACATATTCACGTGCATATCTTACATGCATGCATTCTTATACATTTTTCCATCTATGTGTTCTTGTTTTCTATCCATCTGGGTGCTTAATATATATATATCCCAAAATGTTACTCAATTATGTCTAATTTAAGGCACATTTTGTGTTATTTTCCAAGATTCCAACTACATATTGTACATCTACATTTTGTTTAAGTCTAATTACCATTTTATAGTTCTAAAAGTTATATAAAGGGATATTTTACTACCTAGTCAACCTAAAAATACCTTCCAATTTTCCATGTACTTCTCTTCCTCTATCAAGATTTTTGAGTGGAATTTTCAACTGAATATGGTGTCTGATGAGAACTACAAATCTCTTCTAAATTGTCTAGATTAGAGTCTTCTAGGGGTGGCATGTCATTAATGAAATATTCATGTGGAGAGATGTCATTATGATTAATTATTTATAATGAAATAGTATCATTATCAATGGGGATTTATGCATGTAAAAGGGTTTTGAAATTATTCCACAATTAAAAATAAAATTATTGATTTTTTTAAAAAATAGTTTAAGAAATACATATATTTTGGGTGCATGCCATTTGCATGTTCATCTTTCTTGGTTTTATAAAATAAGACAATATGCTTGATTTTCTTGATAATTATGGTGATGTTTTACCATTACACCATCGTAACATAGGGAGAATGCAATTGGGTAATGTGAAGAGTCAATCAGGTGATAAATGAACTTAGTAGTAGTAAGACTCAAGATGTAATTAGGTGACAATAGTTGGGTAGAGAAAGGTGCTACCAGGCACTAGTAGTTGGGAGATAGTAATGTGCAATTAGTTGATAACAATTGAGCATCAAAATAAGTAGTGGGGTGATAGATAGCTAGGTGGTTGCAAGGATGTTATTGGGTGAATACAAGGATGTAATCAGGTAACCTCAAGAGTCAACTTGGTGATGAGGTAAATAATTAGACTTGGATTGTAACCCCTAAACACACACACACACACACACACACACACACACACACACACACACACACACACACACACAAACCAAAATTACATGGCTTCCCCTAGAATTATTGTAAATAATTGGTAATCTGACCACTAAAAAAAATTACATTCCAAAATTCTAGGTGAATGGGTCCTATGTATTACTCCCCCAAAATTTCCAAATACAATTTCCCAAAAAATGAATATTCATGAATTAAAATATATTTCCCACTAAAATTTACTCTAACCTAGGCTACTTATACTAGTTGATATTCACTTGGAGTCATCATTGATTCTTGGATCCATTCTTCCAAAGGCTGATGTGTTAAAGAGTAACATCAAAAACTCTTCAATGGGATGTAATCTGAGTCCCACCAAGCATGTCAAAATTGTTATCAGCAAAATTTTCACCCTTGAGGATGTTTTTCAATCTTCCTCACTTAACTGATAACATGGATACACCTCTAGGGTGTGGGTGGCCTAATCAGTGAGGTGAATCTCTAGATAAGGCTAGCTCCCTTGATGTTTATCACCTTAAACTACTACTAAACCTATATCTTTCAAAGGAAAAGGGTAAGGTAAATTAACACCCTTCACTTGACCATAATAAACTAAGAAGATGAATTAGACCTAAATTTTATCACACTACTAAATAAGTGTCTTTAAGCATGAGTGTTTCAACATATATATCATAGACAATGCATTAAATGATAGGGCTAGTCAAGATGTCTAAAAAGGACACTAATGAATAAAATATAATTTAAAACCATGAAAATACACCTCAAACTCACCATGTTACCTTCAATAAGATAATTCATTTGTAAAGAGGTAAGAGAGGACAAATGAGAGAGAGTAAAATAACTACTACTAGCTTCATCAACAATCACATAAGTACACTAGTTGCAAGCATGTTAGAAGGTAAGAATCAACTATATTCATCATTTGAAGGCATAATACAATTGTTTAGTTGATCAAGGATTTTCCATGCTCAGCCAAAGGATCCATTACAATACAGTCAAAGCATCATATATAGGAGAATGTGAGAAGGATAGAGAAAGAGAGACATAGGGGGTTCTTAGACAAGTTTCATCCACCTTAAGTCTATTGAAATGCCAAATGGAAGAGAGTATAAGAACAATTTTTTCATCTTATTTGCAATATGTTACTCATCTTGATGAGGGACTTCACCAAGTGACATAGGGGCTCTTGTTTGGAGAGTTACAAACACTTATTCAAGGAGTAATTATAATTTGGTAACTTGGAATATGTCACCTTGGTTTTATTAGCAACTTTCATACCATCTTATACCTCTCAATTATTATTTTATCTTCAATTGGCACCTTTTCTTCACACCTATCCATGGTATATATTCCTTTTCATTGGCCATATAGGATTTATAGTCCATTAGGTTTGATTTGCTTAGTATTAGCCATTAAGATGTAAATATGACCTCCATGAGAACCTATAGAAATGTTGATAGACCTATCTTAGATCATAAAAACCATGTTGTGATATGATCCATGACCTTCAAGTTATCTAAATCTATTGTTTTATCTCTCTTAGGTAATTATATCACCTTTTTATAATCTTTTTTGCACTACCTATGGATTTTGGACATGTATGAGCAATTTCAAGAGTAGGAGAGTGGATTTTGGGGTCTAATATGGTATAGGACACTTCAAATCAACTTCCCCAATGGTTTTCATTAGTTAACTTGTCTAAAAGACTTTCTTTGAGACTAAAAATCTACAAAAATACAACATTAAATGCATCTATACATGTGAAGATACATAATACTTGCATGATGAGGACACTCTTGGAGTGATGAATGATGATCAAGTGTTTTTAGATCCAATAAATGCATTTGGAGTGCTTAAGAAGTCAATCTCTTACATTGGGTCTTTGGAAGGGTTTAAGAAGGATTTTAGAGTATTCAACCCTATTAATGATGGTTCATAAAGATATGAGCCTGAACCTAAGATAAAATTCTATTAAATTAATGTATACAACCCCCTCGACCTTTCCCAATGAGATTAGAGTCTCATGCATCTTCTCCATATAGTTATAAGCAAGGAAAGGTGACCATTTTTTGACTATTAGACTTGCTTAAAAACTTGAGAAGAGTAATATTGCATGTCAATGTGTAAAATTGATTGGTTTTGTCCCTAAACACCTCCTTGAGGTATTTTCAACATCATATGAGGTTTTTTTATGGTTTTATTCATCACCCTATCCCTCAATACTACTACCACCCTTATAACCTCATAAATAGGGTTTAAGGATGGTTTCTTGTTAGTGACCCTAATAGTCATTTTTTGTTATTTTATACACCATTGAAAGAGTCCAAACTACTTTAAATACTTCATCATTATCTACTCACATTATTGAAGTCATCTTTACTCCATTCTAACCTTAACCAAGACTTTATTTATTCTAGCAGTATACAAGCCTATACATGTAGATTTAGGCCTTCTAGGCCTAATTAGGCTTCTCAATCATTGTAACTATCTTCAATCATATTAAAAACCATGTGAAGTTCCCATTTTCATATTTAAATGATGTATATGCACCATTTACATTATTACCACCTCATAGTTTCAACAACTATAACATCTCTCTTGCATTTTTTTAAGCAAGCCTATAGGTGATAGTTTGAACTCATTATATGGTGGGTTTTGTAAATGGGGTGTCTTGAGTTGATCTTAGATATATAAGTGTCCCAATGAAGTTTTACACTTTATTAACATCTTCTATGACCTATGTGACTTTAGGTTCTCCAACCAACTACACCAAGCTAGTGTTTTCTCCACCATGCCCATGATAGGCCTGTGTGTGCTTATGGGTAGCAAGAATCTGAAGGCATATTATCTTGGATTGGAAATTTGGTGTTCCTTGATAGATAATATATGGTATCTCATGTTCATCTTGACCTCTTAAAGACCTCCTACAATCCCTCATAAGATTAATCTTTCTTGTTTAAGCCCATGATAGGCTTATAGGCTCTTATCAAGGCCTAAAACCTGCTAAAGATTAGAAAACCATCCTCTTGATTACTTCATTTCTTACCAAGGAGTCACAACCTATTCACCATATCTCCAAGAGTTTCCCACTCCTCTTAAGCCTTAAATTCATATTAAAACTCATATGTTCTTCAACTTATCTAAACATACTTGTAGGTGCTCAATAGACCATAAATGTTAGTGTGAGGTAGACTTCTTTTGGATTTTTTAGCACCTTGAGAGTATAAACATAGAGTGTAAGGTTTTGATAAAAAATTTTGTGCTTAGAAATGCTCTTATATAGACTTTGAACCTTTCATTTTATCTTTCACATGTGGCATTTATATAAACTTTACCTTTATCAAGTTGATAAATTGTCATTAGGCTAAAGCCCTCATTTCATTATGCTTTGCTCATTATTGAGTATAATTTGACCCATAGTGGCCTATGGAAAAAAACTTAACTTTGTTTTGAATTCCTTGTTAGTACCCTAATGTGTTGACGTCTCCTTGAAATTTGTAGTCATATAAAATGTGCAAATTGGTAGTTTGAGTGTGGTTTGTGACACCCCATCCATAGGTCCTTTTTGCATGCTCTTACAACCCTTATAGACACCTTTTTACTCATTTTTAATCATCCAAAACCTTCTAAATGATCATTCCACCTTAGCCAGACAATATTCCCCATGCCAATCCTATTCCCCCAAGTCTTGAGTCTATATAATAGGAGTACCCTATTTAGACTACAATGCCTCATAGAGAAGTATCCCAATTTTGGTGGTCCTGTCCATTTACACTTTGAGCCCTAATGGTCATTTTCCTTTGGTCCTTATCTTTAATTAGGTCAGCTAGCATGAATGCATCTAACCCATGACCAATTATTACCTATAATATCCCACTCAAAGCTCATTTACAAAGGAGATGACCAAAATTATAAATCAAGCAAGAATACAAACAAAGAACTAAGGAAAACTTCCCTATTCTTTGCACAAAGTCACCCAACATAGCTGAAAACCTACTCAAATCCTCATACTAGTCCCTAGCCACCTCAAACACTATCAATTTGGCATTTGCATCCACATCACACTATTACACAAAGCACACTAGGTGGGAGAATTACATATGGCTTGATCCCTCTTTAAAGTATTGGTATGTAGGCAATGCACCCACATAAGGGATGTAGATTTCACATTCAATATATATTTCACACTAACCCCCATCTTTCTCAAGTGAATCAAATGTTATTTTATCAAGCATGATACAGGGTTAGAGTTTGAAGAAAAAATCATATACATGATGAGTTTCATTGATGAATAACACTTAATTTTTCATAAGCATGCTCACACAGGCATAACACAACTACCCAAAAAGTTTTAGGTCTCTATGATCAGTTTAGACAATAGTGGCAAAAATGAACAATAGTGCCAGACACCAAAGTGTCCACTTTTTGGTCCTCCTATCGTTTCTCCTAATGAAAGCTAGATTTATGTTTACAACACCTTCCCAGTCCTACATAACCATTTTTAACCTCTGTATCAACTGTCTCAATTTATTTTCCATCTAAGTTATATTTCTTCTTATTTATTGCTATTTTTAGAAAGGTGAAAAAGACAAATAGTTGCACAAATCAAGACTACATATATTTCTATATTTTTTATTGATTTATTAATCTAAACCCTTAACTAAAATAGGAGTAAAAATCTATTATTCTAAAATAAGTTAAATCATTTGGTGAACCTGACTTACTTTGTTTGCACACAAAAACCCTAGAAACCCTAGGGAACATTCCTTACTAATTTTAGCAATATTCTTTTGATTTTTCCTGCATATATAAATCAAAATTTCACATTTAATTTTTCAAATTCACCATATTAATTTTAAAAATTATTTCTTTCAAAACCTAGTAGAATATACTAGGACCCTATGTTTTTGGATGTATCACCTTACATGTTTGTGAGCTTCATATCCTTTTTATGCATATTCTACTTTGTTGTTTTTAGGACGTTGCATTTCCTTTATTCATTAATTTATTTCCATCACATTTTTATTATTACAACTTATTGCAAAAAAATTTAATCCACTTTCACCTTGTTTTCCTAATTTAATAATGGCTTAATATACCGGCTTTGATGAAACTAATAAGAGGGAAATTCAAGACCTTTTAACTTAAAATCTTGATATGAAAGATGATATGCTTAAAAAACTACAAATAAATAAATAAATAAATAATTGTCAATACTCTCAAACCATACAACAACCAATTACAAATGACACTATGAGGGAAACTATGTCTCAACAACCCCCTATAGCAATCCAACCTTCCTATGTGGAACCACCAATTATGACTAGTACATCTTCCTCTTGATGTGACTACCCTTGTGTAAGAGATTAAATATATTCAATCGAGGGTGCTACATCTTGACCAAGGTGCATCTAAACTAACATAGGATTTGGAATCTTTTGTTCTACTTCATACACCATTGGCATGCCATATTGCTTCTACACCCTTGCCACTAGGTTTTGTTCAATCAAAGCTCACTCTATACAATGGCAAGGATGATCTAGAGACACACTTGAGAATTTTTCATGAATTATGCTTAGACTATGTGTCAAATGACTGGTTACTAACCAAGATATTTACATGGGGTTTAAAGGATTATGCTCTACAATGGTTCTATAGTCTATCAAATCAATCAATCAAAGCATTCAATCCTTTAGCTAACTTGTTCTTGGCTCATTTCAACATTAACATATGTGACAAGGTTTCTTATGCCCAAGTTTCATAATATAAATAAAGGTAAAATGAGAATCTCATAGATTATTTTCTTATATATAAGACTATCTTGGCTAAAATGACTATCCCCATGGCCGATCAAGAATTACAAGATCTCTTCAAACATAGTCTTTTGCTATCTTTGCATGATTCAATAATGTTCAAAAAGTTTTCTTCCTTCACTAAGTTATGTCATACACTCAAGGAAAGGGAAGTCAAATTACTTTCAATTGGAAAACTCTAGTACACAAGAATATCAAAAATAACAAACAAGAGTAACAATAAAGTCTCATATAAAGAAAAGGTTAATGATATAAAAAGTCAAAATCAACCTAAAATTAATGTGGATTCAAATCCCCCTTAGTGAGTGGTTTTATCAACACCTCCTCAGTGAGCCTTTACCAATCTACTAGTATCTCTAGCTAGAGTCTTATAATAGATATTAAAATGCAATGTCCTATCTCTCCCTCCTATTTGGGAAGTTGATACAATAAAGCCTCTTCTATGAGGATATGATCATAATGCATTCTATGATTTTTATAGGGCACCAAGACACATAATGAATAGATGCATCAATTTTTGACACAAGATATAGTATTTGATAAATGGAAACCTTATTGATCTTGGCACTCCAATTGAGCCTCCTCAAGTAAAGCAAACATAAGAAAAGGCTTTAAATTTTTCTTAGATCCTTTCCCACAACATTATAAATAGAAAACATGGGGTACATTAGGTGATCACCATGCATATCATGCACACCCTCCATCAACTCCATACTAGGCACCTTCAGTTGAGTCACATCCTTTGAGTAACATGATTAGTGTGTATAATTCCAAAGTTCTAGCTAACTTTCGATCTCCTTCTCAAAGAAAGAAATAGTTGAGGATGATTCGGATTACTATGCACTCTTTATCAGAGCCTACATTCATCACCATCCCATTCATAATGTTCTTGTATACAATAGATTCAGTGTGAACATGTGCACTATGACATTAATCTAGCATTTGGGATATTTAGAGTAGGATATCACCCAAATAGACATAATTATCAGTGGATTTAGTGGACACATACATAGTTCATTGGGTGAGATTGTACTTCCTCTATAAGTTGGTCTAGCACATGTCCCACACCATTTACTATTATTCCTAGTGTAGGAGTATTTGACATGTTTCTTAGTCAACCATGGATCCAAAAACTTAATACAATACCTTCTATAGTTCACAGATGCATGAAATGTGATCACACTAATTAGGTTATTATAGCTAGTGGATTTCTATATGAGGTACCACTCCCCACTTCAAATCCATCTCCAACTTTGAAGTCAGCAATTCTAGCTCCTCCACTAGTTACATTTCTTCCTCGAGTTGAGATTTAGACACAGTCAAGGCCTCCTTCACCAGCATAGAGAATTCATACATTTCCACATAGGCCTCTCTTAGAGTGACCACTACATAAATGATAGTTTCAATACTCTAGATAGTTTTCAGATATAGTATTCACACCTAAGGTAGTATCATTGAGGTCTCATTCCTATACAAATAGAGCACATTTTCAAAGATCCTCTTCTACTACCAGATGGGTCCCTAAGAGCCCCATAATTGCATCCAGTTCTCAGAGTAATTGGGGCACCCCAAATTTAGTTTTTACTATAGATATTTCAAATCACTTACAACATACATAGATTTTAGAGTCACAGTCTCAACCCTTCCATCATGCTTCATGATCACGCATGATCCCTCTCCTTGATATAGGACACCATAATAGGGAGTCTCTTCTGAGACTCATTGGTTAGTATTATTTCTTCTCAGTCTTTCATGTACATAATTTCTTAGCTTACTTGTACATAGTTTCTTTTCAATTTCTTGTACATAGTTTCCTTATGATTACTTATACATAGAAATATTTAAAAATACTAAAAAAAATATAACATGTCAAAATACAAAAATACTCAAATAACTCAAAACACCAAAAAAATTTCAATTATACGTATTGTCCATGATTTACATTTCTAATACCATGCTAAACTTATATTTTGATATTCTATGCTATTATTTGTCAATATATCTATATTACCATGCTTCACTTGATCTTCTTGAGTGTGTGTAGTGACATCCAGATCCTTGATTGCTTCACTCTACCCATTGAAGGGCATCCTAATTTTACATTCAAGACATACATATAAATATCTACCCACCAAGGCCACCTTCTACATGACTAAACCATCTAGGTTATGTCATTCCTACACCACACACTCTAGTTATCATGTTGATGTACATTAATTATTAGCTTACATAGATTATTCTATCTACACTCACTAATATATATAACTTCTATATTTCTTAGCATCTACCTAGTCTTATACTACATGTTTTGCATACTTTCATTCCTTGCTTTGATTAGTTAAATGTGATAGTATTTAAAACATTTGCATGCCTTGTTTTCTTTCTTTGAGTAGCTATTGTGATTTCATTTCTGAGTTATTTTTTTTTTACTTGTGTGTGCCTTAGGACATTTACCTATGTCCTTTCCTTTTACTCTTGTATGTGCTTGTGGCCTTCATGTCAATCTTGCTTGTTTGCAATTGTATGTATATGTATGCATTTGAACATGCCTTGTATACTTTCTTTCCCTGTTTGAGTGACATGTGCCCATGTGCCTTGTTTTCTTGGCCCCATGGCCTCTTTTGTATGATTCTTGATTCTTAATTTACATGCTTTTTTGGTTTTTTGCTTCTCAATTTTTTGTGATGTCATGATCCACATCATGCATTATCTTGCCTTCTTAGATGCCATGATGGACATCATGCTCCATCCCTCCTTAACAACTAACAAGATTTCTAGTTTTAGTTTAGTATATTGTATATGCTATTACATTGTTAGATATATCTAGGCATACCCCTATTGATCTAAAAATTTCCACCACAAACTATGCTATATCTTGAGACATATTTTCAATCATCATTGCTATATCATATATTTAATATCATAACACACTTGTAGGTCTCTTTATTCTAAGGGCATTCATTATAGGGTCTTCATTCCTACCCTTAGAAGAGGGGGAAACAAATAGGGGTTTTGTCACAGAGATCAGATCCCTCTACTGATCAAAATCAGCTTTCAAAACACTCAAAACAATAATCAAAATTCAAAACATGTAGAAAAAATTAGAAAAATAGAGATAAACACATAATAGTCATCAAAAATAGTAAAAGACAAAAGCACCCCATTTAGACTACATCACCCCACAGTAAAGTGTTCACTTTTTGATGCTCCTATCCAAACAATTAAAAACCCAAAATTTTAAAAAATAGATAGAAAGGTAAGGTCAATTATAGTTTTATCAACTATAATCTAGTTTAGATTGGGTAGTTTTAGTATAGTTTTACTTAGATTATCTAGATATAGGGGATATCATGTGTGGCATGATGGCTCTCACTTATATTTTTAGATTGGGAAGTTGGTATAACTTATAGATCAAAATCCATTTTGCATAGACTAGTGATTAGGGGCAATGTGCATGACACATTTTCCTAGTTTTATTTTTAGTTCATTATATTACCTAGGTATTCTTAGTAGTTGCATGCCTTATTCCATTTATAGGTGGATGGAATCATTTTAGAGTAGCTTTCATATAATCCTAATTCTTAGTTTTAGAGTGACTTTCATACAATCATAATCTCCACCTTTCAGAGTGGCCAAGATTGGCTTAGTTATCAGTACACATTCAACTATCCATACCCCATTATTAGATTAAATAGTATTTATGGGCTTCATGAGCTATCTTATATGACACACATTCATACCGATATCAGTTCATAGTTCACACTTAGTGGGCAATGATGGAACCAGAGGACTAACTACCCTTTATATTCTTGAGCCACCTAATCAGAGGGATTACACACACAATTGAAAAATTGATTAACACACATGATCACATAGCTTCACTACATAGTGGGAAATGATGGATCCAAAGGGTCAACATTTGTATTCTTTAGCTACACTCAGGGAATTGATCACTCGGCACCATTCATTATATTACTCTTGGTATATCATCACTCAACTTCATAAGTTTTATATAGGTTCACATACTCGATGAGGTGTATTCATTCCTTTCTCTTCCTCTCTTTTTTACACAACCTTTGTATATTCTTATTTTAGACATAATGTGTATAATAAGGATTGATCTACTCTTTGTTTTTTCTTGCAAATTTATGCTTCACAATGTGCTCTCTCTATGCACACTTAGCATCACACATCTTCATGGGCTTCTCCCTTGTAGGTAGGTTTAGGTACGCTATTTATTTTTCCTTTATCTTAGTATTTTTCTTTGCTACATCACTAGAATAAAGAGGGGGAAATGTAGTCATATAAAATGTCTAAATTGGTAGTTTGAGTGTGGTTTATGACACCCCATCCATAGGTCCTTTTTTAATGCTCTTACAACCCTTATAAACACCTTTTTTTCTCATTACTAATCATTTAGAACCTTCTAAATGATCATTCCACCTTAGCCAAACACTATTCCCTATGCCAATCTTATTCTCTTAGGTCTTGAGTGTGTAGGATAGGATAACCCCATTTGGAATACAAAACTCTATAGAGAAGTGCCCCATTTTTTGTGGTCCTATCCATTTATACTTTGAGCCCTAATGGTCATTTTAATTCATTCCTTATCCTTAATTAAGTTGACCTAGCACAAATACATATAACCTATGACCAATTTTTTCCTATAAAATCCCACTCAAAGCTCATTTTCAAAGGAAGTGACCAAACTTATAAAGAAAATAATAATACAAATAAATCACTAAGGAAAACTTACCTATTCTTTGCACACAGTCACCCAACATAGCTACAAACCTATTGAAATCCTCATACTAGTCCCTAGCTACCTCAAACACTATCAATTTGGCATTTGCATATGTATCACACTATTTCACAAAGCACATTAGGTGGGAGAACTACATATGGCTTGATCCCTCTTTAGAGTATTGGTATGTAGGAAACATGCCCACACAAGGGGTATGGATTGCACATTCAATACATATTTCACACTTACCACCCTCTTTACCAAGTGACTCAAATATTGTTTTATCAAGCATGATGGAGGGTTAGGGTTTGAAGACAAAATCAAATCCATAGTGAGTTCTCTCAATAACCAACACTCAATTTTTCATAGGCACACTCATAGGCATAACACAACTACTCAAATTTTTTTTAGGTCTACATGATTAGTTTGGACAATAATAGTATAAATGGAAAATAACACTAGACACCAAAGCATCCACTTTTTAGTGCACCTATCCTCTCACCCAATGAAATCCAAATTTAGGTTTATGACACCTTCCTAGTCTTGTACAACCATTTTCAACCTCTATTTCATTTGTCTCAATTTATTTTCCAAATAAGTTATATTTATTCTTATTTATTGCTATTTTTAGAAAGGTAAAAAAGACAAACTATATGCAATTAGAAGTACATGATGGATATGAATTAATCCTAGATCAGATAAGATAGAGCACACCTACACTTATGATTGGGTATACACTTATTAAGCAAGAACATGACCAATATAGGAATCTGCTAGACCCAATTAGGGGATTACTTGTATCACTTGTCACAACATATCATGCTAGAAAGGGTTCCAAAGACTGCAATCTAACATAATTTCACAACCCTAAAAGAGTCCTATGATTTTATATTTCACTTGTGATAATAAACAAGAAAGTAAACTATTCTAATAATAAGAAAAGTAAACTAATCTAGTGTGCACCAAATCTTGTGGCATAATGTGAAGGGTTAGATGCAAAGAAATAAGATATGTATAGGGAAAATCAAATAAAGTAAGTATGAGTAACACCCTAATACATAGAATATGAAAAGTAATATTATTTGAGCCAACACTTATGCTACTTATATCTACTAAAAGAGAGGAGAAAAAAGTTAGAAGATACTTAACTAAATGTGAATCCATCGTGACTCAATCTCTCCCTTGGCCAATGGGGCTTCAAAAGATGTTGTTATGGTTTGTAAAGATCACTTTGTTAGGCCAAAATATCCAAGACCTATCCAGAAGACAAGATTCTCCAATAAGAAACCTAAGCTAAGACTCCTCAAGTATAATGGTGGAAGAACATATTGTGAAGAAGCATGAGTGAATAATAACTCTTCATTGCATATTCTAATAATTACCAAAATGACCTTGTATATATAGGAGTATCTCAACCAAAAATCATTCAGACATGTCGACTATGCTAAGTCAACCTAGTTGACCTAGCACATTTTTAGGCTAATGCCTAAAGTATATATTAGGTCAACTAGAAGGCTAATAAACCTAAAGAGCATAAATGACCTAGAACATAGAAGGTTGACTAGGTTGACCTAGGTAATGGATGTGTCAAAAGGGTAGTGAGGAAGGAGAAAAAGGATAAAAAGAAGAAAAGACCAAAGGAATGTGCAAGGGAGGAGAAACAACTTAGGGAAAGGTTTTAAGAACTAGTTGGATTGGAAATAATGTGTAAATTAGGGAAAAAAATCTTACAAAGCACCAAAGGTCTACCCACCCCTTTCCCATGTACCCCTTAAGCCATGTACTTAGAGAGATTGAGTCATGATAAGTTATTGTAAGATATAAAGCATCAGTATTTGATAAAAGTTAAAAATATTATGTATATACATATGCCCCACTATAAGTTCATCATGTGTGACTAAGGTGTAATAGGGGATGGTGATTCAAGAAATAACATAAGGACACACATAATATGATGCTAAAAAAAATTGTAGTATTTTAAAAATCATAAAATAAATGAAAGTAAATGATAGAAAAGGAAACTAACTAAAAATTAAATAACTAAAAAGTAAATGATGCATACCTTGACTTACCTTTTATCATAGGATGATTATCACCTATGTTTTTATTTTTGATTGTGTAGGACACAGAGACTAATTTTGATAAACCCATAAATAAAAAACTAAGGAGAAAAAACAAACAAATGCAAGAAAAGCCAACATAACTGGTGTTATGTGGATGGGATGCACTTTGGAATTTGGCAAGTTGGGTGATAGGTGCTATGTTAGACCAAATGACCAAGTCAATAAGATTAAATCAAGTAACCAAAAATCCAAGGCTAATAAAGAATAAAAAAACTCAAACAAGCAGACCTAAAGTAATAAAATACAAACTCACCAATTCAAACCAAGGATACATGTTTAGAACGGAATGATAATCAAGACAAATCAATGGTAAAAAAAAAAAAAATGGTAAAATAACATTGATGAGTGAGTAGTAATAATCCAAATCTAAATCATCAATGGAAAAAGGTTCATAAAAGGAAAAACAACATTGATGAGTGAGCAATAACAATCCACATCTCACTCAACAATGGAAAGAGGGTATGAACTCATGTGCCTATAATAGCATGACAACAAAATCATGATAAATAGAAAAATTAAAGTAAAGTAAGTCTAGTAAATATAAAATTATATGAAGAATATGATCCAAAGTTGCTCAAACATGTTTTTTATGTCCAAAAATAGATAAAATTGAAACAAGGTAGTGCTAGCATGTTTTTAAGAAATGAAGAAGAAGGAATTTAAAGAAAAGGGAAAATAGATTTGGAATCATAATTTGTATGTCAAGGGGGAAAATGAAATGGGTGTAGGGGAGAATGAAGGAAAAACCAAGGTAGAGAAACTCTTTATTAAAGTCAAGATATTCAAATTTGGTTTGTCAAAACAAGATGACTATCTACCTTAGGGACTCTGAAGAACTTCTCTTAGATACACAAGTCTAAGGTTAATAAATGGAGTATATATATCATCCCATAAAGGCTATATGAATGAAAATTAAAATGGATCTACCTCCCATGATGTGTTCCTCTCTCTTTAGGCCCCCTTATAGATCCATCACTCTATTGTGAATATTAGGTACTTATGTGAGAAAGTAGGCAGCACTATTTATATTTTTGAATTCCCCTATTCTAATCTACTAGCCTATCACACCCCAAAGTACTTCGGCTCTATGTGAAGATGACTGTGGAGTTTGAGCTTCGATTAGAGATAGGAGATGTGTTTGTAATCACATATTTTAGTGTGAATTTGAATTTTGAAATATGTATGTTGCCTTTTATATATCATTGCCTTTTGTTTCACATGATTTGGATTTTAAATTTCTTTTGATGGATTTTTCTATTCCTCCTCCATACGGATTTGGAAAACCAAACATGGGTGCTAAAGATTACTTTCATTTGAAAACTTGGGACAAGGTTTCTAAGAGAGAGAACTTTTAATAGCATGGGATCTAAGAGTCTCATAAATCTAGATGAAATAAAAGTGCTATCTTGAATTTGACCTTATTTTATCCAATGTGGAGGTGAAAAAAGGGTAATATAATGACAACAAAGGGGTGATTCCTTATCATAAGACTGAGGGAAATAGAGGAAAACATGATAACATAGATTGTTTACAAATTCCATCTAGCAAAAGAAGCAAAAGCTAATGTATAATATCAAGGATCACAAAGAACATGAAAAGAATGGCAATTTTATGAGGAGGGTCAGGTCCTATCCATGGTTTTACAAAATAATTCATAAAAGAAAGACCCATGAGGGTGCTAATAAGCAAAATGTTAGGGAGCCTTTTGAAAAAGAACCTCATAAAGAAAAACTCAAGCGATGCCAAAACAACATTGACAAGCAGAAAAAAGAGAAATAAGATAAGTAAAATATGGTGGTTTTGTGAGGGATATCAGGTCCTATCCATTGTCTTACAAAGTAACTCACAAAATAAAAACCCAAGGGGCACCAAATCAAAATTGGTAAGCAAAAGGAGAATGAAAAATAAGATAATGAAGGCCATGGTACATCAGGAAACCAAAAGACCAAAAAGGGAGGACTAAAGGTTTGTGAATAAGAGGGAATTGTTGTAGAGGGAGAGAACCATGCTTAATCAACCAAAAAAAAGTATTATATGGATAGAGATATAAAATATGATAAGAATGAAATGATTAGGCAAAGTACTTTTTAAGGAATTGAGCATTGGTGGTCTCCTTAAAAACATGGCCTTTATTGGTTTAAAGGTGGTAAGTACTTGGACCAAGGATATATTTAACTAAGTATGGGCCCCACCATTTTTGGGTGTTTTTACCTTATTTATCATGGGTGTAGTCTAATTTAAGGACAAGATCAACAACATTAAATGTGAGGACTTTAACATGTTTGTTATGTTATCAGGAAATGCAAGAATTATATTGGTGGTTATGATGTAAGGTGAAGATACAATGTTCATCAAGTAGATCAAGGGAATTAATGTGAGCCTCACATAATTACTCATCAAGTATGATATCATGAAGAGATATGTATAGAGAAGGAAGCTCAAATTCAAGAGGAAGGATCGACTCAAAACCTTAGATTAGAAAAATGGAGTTACCCCAGTGGTAGTACGAATGCTAGTTTACTAGGCCTAAATTGTAGGATAAAGATGAAGATGCCAATCTATGTGGGTTTTACAAATTATCTTTGGGATAATTTTGTTGAGAATCTTTTTAGTGGCCTCAGCTTAACCATTGTACTATGGATTATAAGGAGTGGAAAACTTATGATTGATCTTGAATTTGGTGCAAAGTTATTTAACATGTTTATTTTTGAAATTACCACCATTGTTGGAAATGATGGTGTGAAGAATGCCAAAGCTACAAATGATTTGGTTAAGAATTAACTTAGATATGGTAGGACTAGTAACATTAACAAGGGGCATGGATTCAACTCACTTTGTAAAGTATTTGATAATGATGATAATAAAGATGTGTCTATCTTGGGAGTGAGGAATTTTACCAATGAGATTGAATCCCCATGTGGAAAATGGCCATAGAGATTCAATAGTTTGAATCTTGACAAGTGGTAAATGAATGAGATCATCATGAAGTTGATAAGGATTACACTTTTAAGCATATTAAATAGCATTATTTTCTATATTATGCCAATAGTAACCCATATGTAGGCATTTGTAGGCTATATCATGTTCTCTATAGTGACCACTGTAAATACCCCCATGTGCTTGTTTAAGTAGAGGAGGGACCTCATCTTTCATGACAAAATAGAGCAAGGCACCTTCAACATTATGATAATAAAGGATGTTATTTATAAATATGTACTTAAAATTTTATTTGTGAAGATGTGTCTTTTCACAAAAATCCAAGTCAGAAGGATAAGTTTCATATTCTAAGAATTGGATGATATCTTGATATCATGGCATTGTAATATGGTGACAGCCTCGATGTGGTAGATAAGTGAATTAAGAGGGTGGGTAAATGAAGGAGATTTGATTATTTGTATAATAAAATAAGGATAAAAAATAACTTGATGTGGATGAAAAAGATAAGTTGAAGAGGTAAGAGAATCAAAAATGGAATTTTGATCTCTAGGAATAGGCTTAATTATAAAAAAGACAAAATTCTTAGCAAGAGTGGTTATAATTTGATGATAGACGATAAGGTTTTCAATTTTAAATTGATATGTACCACTATCTTGATGGAAAATGAGTTAATAAATCATCTAAAGCATGAAGATATTTTATGTCTAAATCAAGAACAACTCTCATACCTAAGATAAGAGCTTTGTACTCAGCCATATTACTAGTGACATCAAATGTAAAAGGGAAAGCTAAGGGAATTATCTTGCCAAGAGGACTAGTGAGAATGTAACCTACCCTAGCTCCTTGAAGGCATTTGTCACCATCAAAGTGAAGGGTCCAAGTATCCTCATGGAAGTCAACATTAATATTAGGATCTTCGATAATTACCTTTGGTTTAGTAATATCGAAAGAAGCAAAAAAATCATCAAGTTGATTAGCTTCAAGATCGGTAGTAAAGATATGAGAATAATCTTTAAGAGAAATTTATTGATTAATACCTTCAATGTAAAGTATATTATCATCTGAAAGGTTATTTTGAAGGGAAGAAGTGGATGGAATAGGAGTGTAGACACTAGAAAACTACACACTTGCAGTTTTTAATGACTAAATGCCTTAGGATCCCCTAAACTTCTTAAACCTTACCAAAACCCCCCTTAACCAAACCAAATCATTATTCTCCTAGTCACATAATATCATTCAAAATCACTATTTGAAAGTACTATTCATATCACTATTCACTATGAGACCCACTATCACTATTCATGATGACATGGCATATGACATGGCAAATGACATGGAAAGTAACATAGAAAGTGACATGGCTCAAGAGTGATGTGGCTTGATGTGGGACACCATACCCCACTTGGGACCCTTTCTCAAAGTAATTAATGACCTCATTTCAACATCACAAAGGTCTCCCCTTGAAATGTGGTGAATTTCCCCTTTCCTTAACCCAACCAAATCATTATTCTCCCAATCACATAATGTCATTTAAAATCACTATTTGAAATTACTATTCATTATCACTATTCACTATGGGACCCACTATCACTATTCATGATGATATGGCATATGACATGGCATGTGACATGGCATGTGACATGGCAAGTGACATGACAAGTGACATGGCTCAGGAGTGATGTGGCTTGATGTGGGACACCATACCCTACTTGGGACCCTTTCCCAAAGTGCCTAATGACCTCATTTCAACATCATAAAATTCCCCCCTTGAAATATGGTGAAATTCCCCTTAAGGGGTTACCATTCAACATATATTTTGTCTTCCCACATAAAATTAGACTTTAAAATAGATACCTACCTCTTTAAGACTTTGGGAAAGACAAAGGACACCCATTTTTGACTTCTTAGCCCAAATTGGAAACTCTCCAACCTAAATGAGAATCTTCCACAACCTCACCTTGGAATTTTCATCCCCCATATAGAAAATGGTGCCAAATTTGGTGTGTCATCCCAAGTGCTTGTGTAAAAGCAAGAAAGGATGGGGAGAAGTCTTTGGTCTCATTTAAGCCCATGTGCATGATTCCCATTCAAAATTGGATTCATGTGAAAGGTGGGAGACACACCAATCCAAATGGGAGACTTATGATCAAGGTGAGAATCCCAAAAACCTCATCCTTGACTTATTTATGAGCTCCACTTGAAAAAATTTGAATTGCTTCACTATTTCACTCTTTTGGCATGTTTCCCAACATCAAATGCTATAAATACCCCCTCCTCTCCTTCACCAAAGGTGAAATTGGAAGTTAGTCTTTGGTTATCAATATTTTATTGTAGGTTTGTGAAGAAGGTTATCATCTTGCAGGTCATCATCATTTTAGAGGCCATCATCATCTTGGAAGAAGAAAGAGCCAAAGCACTAGAGTTCTACCTAAGTTTATTCAACAACAACACCAACATCTTCATCAACATTCTTCTTCAAGCTTGGAAGGTAACCTTGGTTTTATTTGTTGCAATTTAATTTCTTATCCCTATTGGCCTATTCTTTCTTAGATTCCAAACCCACCCTTTGGAATTTTTGTTCTCTCGACCTTCATATATTTTTCCCTTAGCCTCTTCATTTTCCTTTCCCCTTTATCCATTTACTTCTTCTCCCATTTCCCTCTTATCTTCACTCTCTTTATCCCCTTACCTTTTTTCCACCTTAATCATTTGTTGCCTTATCCTTTTCCAACCTTCACCCCTTAAACCTCTATCATATCAACTATTTTCCAACCCCAACCACATCACTCTTTTTTCCCTTGCCATTTCACCAAACCAAGAACCAAAATCTTGCTTTTAACTAATTTTTAGTAATTTTAATTATTCAGAGTATTTACTTTAGTTTAATCATCTTAATAAAGTATTTAGTTTTAATTAATTAAATTTGGGTTATTTATTGTATTTAATTTTATTTTGATATTTCAAATATATGTTTCCTTAATTTTTATCTATCAAACTTAAGTGCTAAAATCAAGTGAATTGATAGCCCCTGAGAAAGCTTTTACTTCTAGGATCTAGCTCACGCTAGGCAATCTACCCGTCTATTTGTCTAACAAAATATTTTATTTTAGTGTTTTATTATTTTTAGGTCATCCTCCCAAGCCAAATAGGATCTCTCCAAAATCATTTAGATTCAACACATACACATTCAACAAGTTTTTCTACACACATTATTCCTAGTTTCTTCTTTTTCAAAAAAATTAAGAAAAACAAAAAAATTGAGAGAAACATTTTGGCACACCCGATGGGACCCTTGAGTTTTATTGGGTCCATTATTTGTATTAATAAATTTATAAATGCATTAGTTAACATTTCATTTATTTTCATTAGTGAAAAAATTCATTTAGTTAAATTAGTAAAAAATAAATAAAATTCATTTAGTTGCATTTTTAATTGCATGTTTAGTTGCATATCTACTTACATTCTTAGTTGCATACTTTTTTGCATTATTATTTCATTTTTAGTTTCATTTTTAAGAAAATTAAGTTTTAATTCTTTCTTGATTTTTTTTTTTCATCCTAGGGATAGGGTTTCATTTTACATCTTGCATTTAAGTGCATTTTAGTTATTCCTTGTTTACATGAAAAGACATCAAACTCTTCATTTGGGTTAAAATTGAGTGCATTCATGGTATTGCCTACTTAATTATTACGTCACCTAGATTATTTAAATGCATTATGAATTAATCATATCACACATAAGTTACACTACCAAACCACACACACAAATTAATTATCAAAACTTATTTGAGACAAGGCCCATTAGGATTTCATCATCCTTTAGATCAGCTTGCCCTACCTAATGATCCCACTTGGATTTAATTACCAAGGAGAGGACCCAATCCATTATATAGTGGATTATAAACTCTATACAAATGGTATATATTGGCTAAATGCCCACACTATCTATAGGATCATGAAGTGAGGGGAGCAAGCCCCCAGTACTAGGCCACATACTCAATCTAGTGCAGATTATTTGAGCACCAAAATTTAACTTGAAAACATCCTTAGATGACTTTTCTAATACCTAATTTACAATCCAATATCCTCTCTCACATTATTTAAGGCATAATCCAAAAGTGATTTAAAATAAATCTTAGGATTAATTGCACTTTTCATGTGTGCTTTGTTTGCTTTGGGTTTTTCTTTATTTGCTCATTGTGTGATGAAAGAGGTTTGTTATCTATTTCTAAATTTCTCATATGGTCTTAAACAAATAATAAGTGAAAAACCAAAAAAACCCACCACCATAATCTCCTTCATCCTCATCCATGGATTATACCTCAAACATTGATACATCACCACATGCTTCACCACACCATTATCCCCCACCTACAATGCCTACAATAGTCCCTGAAGGTGATTTAAATTTTACCATCTTTCTAGACAACAATCTGATTGCTTTATAGCACTATCTTAATACCTTAGTCTACCATACTTTGATGGCATCAGTTCCTCCCATGGATCTACCCTATGGTATGCCACACCACCTTATGGTTAGTTTTGTATCATCCCACCCTTTTGTTAGCCAAGATTCATCTTCTACCATTGGTCCATCTACCACCACCACCCAAACACCTATTACCCCAACCAATACCTCTAATGTTGGTTAAAATTTACCCCTTGTCACTTCTACCCCTTTTGTTGATACAGTGTCTTCCACACCCATTTATACCACTCCCTTCAGCTTAACCAATATACAAATGTCATCCCCCTTCATAACTTGGTACTCTCCATACCACAAATACTTCCCCCTATAAGCACTTTGGTCACTACCCACCTTCAACCAACTAACCCACTAATCACTTTGATGCCATACATAAAACCCATAACATCAACCCTTAAACACATACCCATGACATCTTATCAGTGTATTCCTAGCACATAAGTATACATACCTTCACCTTCCACCCAACCTTATGTGACCTCACACACACATGTGCCATCATCCCAACCAACCACTAGTCGTTCCCATGTCACCCAACCCCAAAAAATCGTGTCATATACCTATCCAACTCAACAACACCAAATGGACTTGGTTAAGATGCTAATGGAGAAAATGACTACCCTTGAGTCATCCATCTTGGGGTCACATAACCTTTTCTCTTATGACCAAAATTGCAATGAACCCATCCATCCATTTGTCCCTCTTCGAACATATCCTCCATAATGAGAATTGCCAAAATTCTCTAAATTTTAAAGCAAGAGGACCCCCAACAACATTTAAAAGCATTTAGGCCCACATGTTACTTGATTTCTCATGATGATGCTCTTCTCCTCTATACCTTTCCTATGTCCTTATCTAGACTAGTATTAGATTGGTATAGTGCCATCCCAAAACACTCCATCTTCTCCTTCACCCAACTTGCCCAAACGTTTTTGGATCACTTTTCAATCAATATATCCAAAAAAGTTTCTATTAACAACCTCTACTCCATTTGAAAATTCAAAGATGAATCTATTGTCAATTTTTTGGCTCATTGGAGGAGCCTAATCAACTAGATTTCATTTTCATTGTCTTAACCTGAACTTATAGATCTCTTTGCTTAGGCATGTGTAAAACACATTTCATCCACATTGTGTGTCCAAAGCTTCTAGACATATGATCAAGATTTTACTATGGCTCACAAACGAGATAATAGAGACATTGATGAGAGAAGATTAAATTTGAAGAATAAGAACCCAACTTACAAACCCAATAAGCCCTCTTATTCCAAACTAAACAACCCAACCAATACCAATCCCAAGAGTAAAGCCACTTCCAATGTTATTATCCTTAAATCCACACCTCTGCTATCTACCAACCAATAGAACCCAAGGAACCAAACCTTTGACCCCTTCAACTATCCAAACTAAAACCAAAGGAACCAAACTTGGAATAACCATAGGCCATTAACTCCATAGGGGAATCCTTATCATTTATTTTGGAAAAGTTACTAAAAGCCAATATCATCCAACTTCCACCAATTAAACCACCCTAACAGTTTGATTCTTCTCATCACGTGCCCAATTGGTATAATGAGAATTATCATTGTGCTTTTCACCATGTCATAGGACATGACATAAACAAGTGTAATACCTTTAAATACCTTGTCCAATCCCTCATTGACAAGGAGGAGCTCACATTGGACAATCCTAATGCACCACTAAACCAAGCCTTTGACATATTTTGCAAGACTTTTGCTAATAATGCTCCTTCTACCCCTCATCATGAAAATAAACCTGAATCATCTCATGAGGTACATACTATTAATGTGGTTACTAGTGAACCTATTGATGGAGGAAATGCTACCTCAACTGCTTCTTTCCCCATTCCCCCAATGAAAGAAAAAATACTACCTTATATTCCTTTAGACACCCCGATAAAGGAAGAAACCATATCCACACCTCCATAAGAGGATACCACACCTACCTCCCCTATCATCGAACCATCCACCCCCTCTTTGGAAGCTATCTCATAAGAGAAGATGTCTCTATCCACCCAACCTCTAATTACAAAACCTTTTATCAAAGGTCAAGATAAAGGTAAGGAACCAAACTGTAACTTCTGACCCCTTCTTTGATAGACCAACCTAGCCCTTATAAACCAACTAAAACCTCTACCCAACCAACCAAAACTTCCTCTAAATTGATTGGCCCTCAAACACCTAAACCCACCAAGACAACTAAAGTGACCAAATCCATTCCAAAACCAATAACTAATACAACTAGAGAGGTAAAATCACCAAACGGCCCAAAACCTCAAATTTTACCTCCCTCAACCTTGCCCTCCATTCTAGGTCCCCATAATTCTACCTTAAAGTCCATTATTTTTACCAAAACCCTACCACTTTTATTTTCCACACCTTTACACTTGCTTTCTAAAACACCTTTCCCCACTACACCAACAACTCCTAAGTTACCTACCTTACCGTCCTCTACCACTAGCCCATCAACCATAGTGCATAAACCAAAATAATCAACCAAGCATACCACTTTATCCAAGACACCTACCACCAAACCTACATCTACACAACCTCCCACTTCAACACCTAAAGCAAAAACCACTAAACATCTACCACCTCTAGCTAAATCTTACTTAACCATTCTCCAATGATTGTTACAAACTTATTTCTTTATATTACCACCCATCAAGCCCTTTGACCCTTCACGTACCAAATCCTCTTAGTTTAATGATAACTTGATATGTGCATATCATAGGGCACTAGGATATGACATCAATAACTATAAAGCTCTCCAAGCACTTGTTCACAACTTATATGAAGATGATGATCTATTATCAAACAAACTTCCTTCATCCCCATTTCCAATCTAACCATTGACTCAACCCATATGATCTTTGATCTCACACAAAATTGAAAAGGAGGAACCAAAGCAACCATCCAATCTAGAGAACCCCCTTATCCAAATTATTCACATGATTACCCAATATCGAGCCCAAAAAAAAGATAAAGTGAAGACTAAGGCATCCATTCCTTTGATTTACCCCTCTTTGAACTCCCAAGCAAATAATACCCAACCTTATCCATCTTTAAACAAACCTAAGTTGTCTATCTTAGGTGCCTCCCCATTTAACCCTCCATACCCTAACTCATATGCAATATTCATCTGAAAAGCTATCCTTAGTAAACTTCACCAAAATCCAACAAAGATGAGCTTGTATGAGTTAATCTCTACCTCTCCCCATAACCATCAAGTACCCATAGAGGCTCTATAATCCATCAAGGTCTAACCTGATGACCCTCAACCTCTATCTGCTTTTGTTGGTACCCTTTTAACTTCTAACTGTGTCACCTTCAAGAATTCAAAAATACATTCTATTCATTCAAAAGACTCCAATACTCCCCTCTTCATTACAACATACATCAATAAAACCCACATCAAAAGATTGATAATTGATGGGGGAGATAGCATCAATATTATCTCCTCCCATGCTTATAACTAATTGTAGTTACCTAAAAATATCATGTCTAAAAGCTCATCGATCCTTCATTATGGCTACCATCTTGGGCACAGTTGTCCTCCACATTTATGTAGGGCCTCATACTATTCCCAAACTCTTTTATGTTATAGAAGGAGAGTTTTAATACAACATTTTAATCAGATGCCCGTGGATTCATGCCATGAGTTGTGTCCCTTCCACCCTACATCAATGTGTCAAGTTTGAACATGAAGCGTAAGTTGTGACTACCCAAGCTGACCCTAGTCCTTTTATATCTTGAAATATAACATATTGACCCAATGAAATCCTTCTTCCTCCTTTACCCACCACACAACCATCTATCAACAACACAACCTCACCAATTAAAACCCATAGCATTTCACACCTAATGTTGATGAAGCTTCCACTAGATCATCTATCCCCTCTTCCAAGATTTCTGTAGAAGACCCCATGATAACGACATTCCAACATTTTCTTTTAAGGAATATAAAATCTTAGCCTTAGATTCCCTCCTTACCCCCCAAGAATATGAGAATCTTAGACATTACCCTTCTTATGACCCTAACATTGGAACCATCATCCCCATTGGTTTGCCTAACCATCAAATGAATTTAATTTATGGGGGACTTGATCGGCCACTTCCAACCCCTACCACTACATCATCCATCTAACCATTTACCTCTATCTTTTCCTATCTTAGCAAACCAAAGTTTGCTAAGTTATATCTTCATAGATGTGCTTGGAAAGGATTTGGCCTTGGTCACTATGAATAAGGGCCTCATGAGCTATCCCATCTCAAAACTTTGTAACCTCATGAGTCATTTGAACTTGATTATGAACTACCTCAAGAATCCAATAATTCACCCAAACCAATTGGAGCCATAGAGGATGATATCCCATCCTTGCCAACCCAACCACTTTTTCCACCTAAAGACCTCAATATTATCCTTCCTAATTTTTTTTGATAAATATTATAAGTTTGGGCCCTCTCATCTACCAAAAGAGTGGCAAAAACAAAGCCCTTCCACTTGTACATCCTAAAATGGTAGAGAATGATTTTGCCACCATCTAACATCAAGATGATGATTCTATTCTTACCTACCTAGGTGTGGGGGATTCTTCTATCCACAAATTGCTTCTTCTTGAGGCCCTGACTATGTTGAATGAATCTACCATCAATATCAACTTAGGCACTCTAGATAATCTCTACATTTTCAAATTGGGCCAATCATTGAATATTGAGGAACTTCAAGATTTCTCCTCTTTCCTCCAATATCATAGCATAACATTTTCTTGGTATTACAATGATATGCCTGGGATTGAACCCACTATTGTTACCCATAACATAGTCACTCACCATGATGCCAAGCCCGTTAAACAAAAAATTTGATGCATGCATCCTTGCATAGCCCTTCTCATCAAAGAAGAGCTTCAACATCTCTTATCTGTAAACTTCATTCAACCCATTGACTACCCCTAATGGGTCTCAAAAAATATACCTATCACCAAAGTCACTCAGGGTTTATGCATTTGTGTGGAATTTCATTACCTTAACCTTTCTTGCCCCAAGGATGACTTCCCTCTACCCAGCATTGACTAGCTTATTGATCTTATAGTTGGTCATGAGATGTCATCTCTCATGGATGGGTTTTCAAGTTATAATTATATCTTGATTTCTCTTTAAGATTAACATAAAACTACCTTTACCACCCCTTGGGGGACCTTTTACTATAGAGTCCTGCCTTTCAGGTAAAAAAATGCTGGTGTAACCTACCAACATGCCATGACTTATATCTTCCATGATATCATCCATAAAATTATAGAAGACTATGTGGATGACCTTTTTGGGAAATCCAAACTCTGAACAGATCACTTGACTATTCTTACAATCATATTTGAGTGCCTCATCTGTTATCATGTTCACTTAATCCTAAGAAATGCATTTTTAGGGTCCTTTCAAGAAAGCTTCTTGGCTTTATCATCTCTCTTCATGGAATCAAAGTAGACCTTGTTAAAGTTAGAGAAGTTTTGGACATGCCTCCCCCAACCAACCTTAAGCAGTTTCATAGCCTTCATGGAAAACTTCAATCCATTCACCATTTTATTTCCCAACATTTAGATTGGTGCCAACCTTTCAATCACCTTCTAAAGAAGGATATCTTTTTCAAATGGAGTAATTATTGTCAAAATGCCTTGGATTCACTCAAATAGTACCTTTTATCACCACTTGGCCTCACCCCTCCTAAGGATGACCACCCCTTTTACCTATATATCTTTTCCATTGACCATTCCCTAGGGGCAATGTTGGCTCACCGAGATGAACAACACAAAGAATAAGCCATATATTACATTAGTTTTACTCTTGTATTATACGAGACTCAGTATACACACTTATAAACTCTACTTATCATTGACCTTCATGGTCACCAAACTCTACCACTACCTTCTTAACCATAAAACCTATGTCATCACTAATACCAACCTACTCAAATACATTCATTATAAACCATACCAAAATCAAAGTATGGTTAAGTGGATCATGCTCCTAGATAAATTTGACCTTGAATTCCTTTAATAAAAGTTGATTAAAGTTTAGGTCATTACTGATCAATTATCATAATCTCATTTAGCAAATAACCAACCACCTCCTCTTGCCTTTCCAGATGAGTCTATTGTGACTCTTTTTCAAGAAGATGACATAACCTACCAAATGACCATGTTCTTCAATGGATTGAAATGATAACAAGGAGGGGGTGATGGAGTTATTCTCATTCCTCTTGATGGTGAACCCCTTCCTCTCTCCTTCAAACTTGACTTTGAATGCACCAATAATATGGCTGGGTATAAAGCCCTAGTGATAGGCCTCCAAACTACTTAAAGCTTGGGAATTAAGACAATCCATGTCTTTGGTGATTCCCAACTTGTTGTCAACTAAGTAAATGGATCCTATCAATGTAAGAATGATGTCTTGATAAAATACAAACTTTTACTTGACAAAATATTAAAATCATTCAAACATTACTTAGTCTAATCTATTCCTCGATCTACCAATAAATTTGTAGATACAATGGGTTTCCTTGCTTCTCAAATCCCTTCTGAGCCTTCCGATTCCAAACTATTTTTCACCATTCATCATTTTACCACACCCTTTTATGGCAAATATAACATCCCTACCATTTTTAATGTAGAGGAATCCCCATCTGACATTTGGTATGACCAAACTTTCAACTACCTCAACCTAGGCATTGCTCCTCCCAACTTCTCTAATAATACTCAAAGAGTTTTTATTTAGAGTACCTCTCATTACACCATACTAGGGAAATCCTTTACAAACATGGTTTTGATGGTATCCTTCTTCATTTCCTATGTAGCCATGAAGATTCCCATGCCATCAATGATCCAAAACTTAGAAGTTTTTATTGAAAGATATTTCAAGAACATGAAAATAATATAGTAACAATGATTTCTCTGAGAAGATATGTTTTATTACTCAAGATTTCAATACACCATATGCTTATCTCTAGAAAGAGATGTCTAATTTCCATTTTGGGTTACATATTCATTTATACACATTTTGAAGGTAGGAGGAGGATGTGGAAGGTCACCAATATCAAAGGAGATTAAGTGGTATGACTTCCATGATTTACAGCAATATAGAATTCGAGGAACTACTAATCTTAGAAATTTGCTATTTTTTTACTACACTACTAAAATTAAAATTTGGGGAACTTTCGTTAGGTTTTTGGAGGTAAAAAACCATTAAGTAGAGTTAAGTTCCATCTCACTAGTTTTCCTCATTCTTAGCTTTCCAATGGTTCAAACAGGGATTCAATCAAAGCTATGGTGCAAAAGTTAGGGCTCCTAAAAGTTCCATCATCAATTGGGGTAGAACTATCACCCAAATTATTTCCTAAATTGTTACCCAGATCAATCAAATAAACACATGATGGGATCTATTGGGGAGACTTTAGTGGCCTAGTGATCACAAAATGTATCCTTCACCTTGGATACTATTGGCCCACCCTCAACCAAGATTATTGTGATTATGTAAAAAAGCATGTAAATGTCAACATCATGCTAATTTACATCATGTGCCAACCAATAGCCTTCAATTATCTAAGGAATTTTAGAATTTCTCTCAATGGGGGCTCAATCTCATTGGGGAAATTAACCTTGATTATTTGTAGTGGCATAGCTCCATCATCACAGCCACCAAATACTTCACTAAGTGGGTGGAAGTTATTCCTCTAATCTCTACCAAAGTAGAAAATATTGTCAACTTTATCAACCATCATACCATCTGATGCTTTGGTTTTCCTCATAATATCATCACCAATAATGGAAAATTCTTCAAAAATAAGCAATTCCAAGGTTTATGTGATGCATTTGGTATCAATTTAAGCTTTTCTTCGCCTTATCGACCACAAGCAAATGGACAAGTGGAAGCCTCTAATAAAACCCTCACCAAAATAGTAACCAAAGTTGTCAATGCTTTAGGTCAAGATTGGCACTTGCACATCCCATTAACCTTTTGGGCCTATCACAATAGAATTCAAGCCTCCACTGGTGTTACCCCTTTCTCTCTAATCTTTAGAGTAGAGGTAGTCTTGCCTCTTGAAGTCCAAATCTCCTCTCTTCACATATCTTTGAAGGAACTCATTTCTGAGGAAGATTTTTGTTAGCATCATTTATCTCAACTTGAGCTACTTGATGAGCATCATTTAATATCTCTCACATACCTTTGTATCTATCAAGAGCATATCACATGCACTTATAAATAATGCCTCAAACAATGAGAATTCAATATCAGAGATCTCATCCTAAAATAAAACCAACATGTGACCAATAAGGAGAGGAGTAAATGAGGCAAGTTTGATTTCAATTGGGTTGGACCCTACATCATCACTCATAAGTATGGATCAAGATATTATCGTTTGTCCTCTATCGAAGGCAAACTAGAACTTGAGCCTCTCAACAATTCACATCTGTGTCAATTTTTCTATTAAAGAAGGATCAAGCTCACCTATTTATCTAACTTAAGCTCATCCTTTGATTATGAGATTTAACTTTCACCCTCCTTCCTTCTCCCCTTTTGAGGATAATTCATTACAACATAGAACCATGTGATTAACCATCATAGTCATGGCCTAATCATATATATGGGTCCCATGGCTCTACCCATAACATGGTTCTCATCGATACTTTTCATCTCTAACAAGATGGAGTACCATGGTCATTGTCTCTCAAAATCACACCCTTTCACATATCATTGACCTTCTTGTGTAAATTTTGCCCTCGTAAAGGTAAATCTCTGAACCTAATTGGATTGGTCCTTGTCCAAACATATTTCATCTTGAAACAATTAATTGGGTCAATATCTTAAGCATTGCAGACTACTCTGTTGAAGGATAGCTTCCCAAAAACAAAATAAAAATTTCCACCTATAAGGTAGATTACTCCCTTGAAGGATAACTTTCAAGAAAATTAAAACAAAGCCAATAATCTTAGACCAATCCCATGACGGATGGCTAAGTTAACTTTGTCAAAAGTAGAGCAATTTCATGGAAGTTTCCCACATCAATCAAATTCCCATATACAATAATAAAGCAAAAAACCCACTATCACAAAAAAATCTAAAGCCATAATCAACTTTCACTTGTAGACTTCCTGCATTGATCAGTCTGCATCTAACATATGACATGGACTTGTTTATTACCATTCTTAGGCCACCTATAGAAGGGGTAAACTAATTCACATGAGGTTATCATACATATCACCTATTACCCTTCACACCACCTATCACCCATCCTCCTTTTGGACTATATGTAAATCAAGGGATTTAGAGCTTACTTGACACCCTATGATCAAGAAAACTCATTTATCAACTAATTTACACTCACACATAGTGTTTGAAGGGCTTATATTCATTAATTTGATCTCACTTCATGTCTATTTTTAGTCCTTGTCAAAAGGAAAGCATCATGCCCTCTTCTCATCTTAATGTGCTTGGCTGATGTTTTCATCACAACTTTTACCATCCAATATTACAACCTTAATAATCCTTTTTAAATTAATCAAGATTACAACAACCATCACCATACAAATCATAACCATAACCATAACATTCATAAATATCCACATAATCTTAAGCATGAAAACATTCAACCAATGATATTAAATACACTTTGGACATGTTTACAATAAATTGTGTAATATTTTATTTAGGGTGTGAGGAATTGCATGACACATACATAGTCATCATATTACACACACATTGCCTAACGCATATGCATATATTATTTTCCTACCTAAGCATTAGAATGATTATCTAGTGACTCTATATTTGTGTTCAACCATCCTTCTACTTGATTATTCCTTGAACTAACATCTGTAGCATTCCCTGTCTCAGCAATTGCTAAAGGGTATACTCTATTCTCCTCTCTAACATTCATCCCCATAGGATGAGAATCATATTTTGCTCTAGGTATTTCAACCTGCTCACATATCACAACCATTAGATCCCTCTAATCTAGTTTTTATGCTCACATAGGTACCATTGGTTTTTACCTCAGCACACATCCCCTTAGACAATGAGGGTTCCCTCAATAGACAGGCTAATGGTCATATTCTCTAACCATGCATCTTGCATAGTGAACCTCCTACCTTCTTCATTGCTATAGAGGTTAGAGTTCAAGATCAATCTTAGGTCCTAGATGCCTTTCCTCTTATTTTTGATCTAATGGTACTTTCATTATTACCATTACATGTAGTATCTAGTAGATCCACACATTCACCATATTGATTATTTTGGGTCACAGGGGTTATTGATCATCTCCACTATTGTTTCCATTATTCTCCATCATCAACCTTGTGTAGTTCTCTCCATTCTCTATAAACTACAAAACCAAATGACTCAATGATAAACATTCATCCTTATCATGATTATTTAAATATAATACCTGACCATTCTTCCTCACCAACATGATTCACCATTCACAGATGGGGAAGGTCATATGATGTTGTTGATTCTTTTGAAGAGTCCTCCCACTTGAAATGGTCATGTCTACTTACCTATTCATGTAGACACGTCACCCTTGATCTGATTGGTCACCTTAATAAATCCATTATGCACCATTAGGATATCTTTTTGTTAACCTTATCATCTGATCTGCATCTGATGTATTTTCTTTTTTTGTCACCTTGTGATCCTTGTGGGCTTGTTGGTCATTAGCATCATTATCACCATTAACTCAGTTAACGTAAATTATCTTCTAACCATGGGCTACTAAAATGATCATGCCTTCAAAATTGCCACTATTGTTGGTGGTGGCTCCCAAATCCTTAGTTCTATAGACACTCTTCTATTAGAGGTAGGTTGTCATGAACTCATAGCAATACATTCACCTTCTTACCCATTTTACCCTCCTATTCTTACCATTCCATTCCCATATGCTTTGAGCATCAGACCCTAACCATTGGTAGTGTCTACTCAAACATGGAAATCTTTTCTTTTGTGCTAGTTGAATGCTCATCCATGGTAAGGGAACCACCATCTTCTCCTAGCCACACATCTTCTTGTTGGTTAGGCTTAAACTAGAAAAACTAATAAGTCATTAGTTCCAAGGAGCTGGGATAAAGGATACAAACATGGTCACCACTTGTCTAGCCTACCCATGCAACTCTTGGGTTAAGGAAGGTCCATCCTCTATTGATCACCATGCGACTAACTTCCTTACTTGTAGAATCTACTTGAACATCAAAGAAATTCTTTACATGTCATCACTTTTCTACTTCCCTTAAAACTCAACTCATAGCGATAATGAACCTTGGCCACACTAAATTTGTAGATCCAAATAGACCCCCACCTCCTAAAACTTGGCTCATAGTGGTAAACATTATCTCTAAACTCCTAACCTCACATAATTTTAGAATGTGTAACCTCCTAACAAAGGCACCTCTTCTTTGGACTAGCTCCATTGAAGATCATTTGTGGTACTTAGCATTATGTTCCCTTCTAATTTATCCTACCTTGCCCATCTGTATCTCTCATCCTAATAAATATGGGATCATTATGGTAACTATTTACCAACCTACCCCATTCACTTTCATTAACACCTTCACCAAAACCCAAAATTATTGTTTTACCAAACCTTCTCCCTCAGCCCAAACCAACCCATGTGGTCTATCAAATTGGGGCACCCAATTTAAACTCAACTCACCCAAACCTTGTCAAACTATATTGGCCTAATGTCCATGGACTATGTAGGTGTTGCTCCACTTTTAGGGGTAGCTTGGCCACTAACAACTAATTCCCATCCCCTTTTTTTTCTCACTCATTTACATCACTAACAAAACCCTCTTACTTAGGGTGTCTTATATCAAGGAAGCCTTGAATTATTTCTAAAGCATCCTTATGTTTTAACACCATTTAATACTTCCTCTTAAGTTTTTCTCCCATTGTTGATAGAACTACATTACCCTGAGGTCTTTTTAGACTATGTAGGCAACACTAAGTTACTGAGGCTAGCTTGACCACATCCTTTACTTTATTCTCCCTTCTCACCTCATATCTTTTCCTCCACTTCTCTACCTATCTCCTAACCATCTCCCTACCTCTAGCTTATCAATATCTTTTAACCACTTTTCTATCTTGTCAATCTCTTTTAACACAAGGGTTGACAACATTCCCTATCGACCCCTATTACCTCCCATAAATCCACCTCCTACTCTACTTCATTAGCCTCCCCATCATCATTCCTTGTGCATGATTTTGAGCTTCCTTCCCCACCCACCTTTTACATTTTTTGAATCTCTTTCACCTTATTACCAACCTTCTGCTTTATCCCCTTCAACTTCATTCTATGTCCTCATCATCTTCCTTTGCCCTTCACTATTTGTTTTACCCCCTTTATCACTCTCTTTTCCTCATCCATTCCACATCATATTTCCCATCTTGTAATCTTTTTATTTCTTCTATTTCTTCACTTTTTATTTATGTGTACCACCACTCTCTAGCATTCCACCACTCTTTCCACCGTACCCATTTTCCATTCTTCTTGTTTGATTTTTTCCCATCCTTTTTATCTTCCTTTTTTTCCTCCATGACTAGTTTCTCGTTGGGTATTTATCCTTTGAGAGGCCTTACATAATTTCCTCTTTTCTTCTCCTCTTCTTGACCTTTTCCCTTTACATTCCCCTTTTCCTCTTTTAATCTCAGTACTCACTTATCTTTTGCATCTATGTGAGTATCTATGCTTTGTATCCTTGCTTCAATTATTCCTTTTTGTTCTTATCATCCATGATCCTCATCCCTTAGTTTCATCTCACCCCCTTTCATTATGTCCCCTATTTCTTCAACACCTCACCAATTTTTGGCATGACAATCTCTTCTAATCACTCCTTCAGCTTGTCAATCTCTTCTAACAAGGCAATTGACACCTACCTTCTCTCTTCACCTTTTTACCCACCCATCCTTTACTTCCCCTTGTTTTTCTTAACCCCTTTCCCATTTTCCATCCCATTCTCATCTTGAAAACCACCATCTACTTTGCTTGATTATCTATCATCATCCATGCTTACTTGGTCAAGATACCACTTGCTTCTTCACTCTCCTATCATCCTTTTTGTGTCCTCATTTCACTCCTTTTTCCTCCTATTTTATATTTATTTCTTTGTTTTTTTCATTTTCATCACCAAATTATTTTCTCCTTGGTCTACTTTTATACTTATTTTCAAACCCTTTATGGCCTCCCATATTTACCATCCTCCCCTTACCCTTCACAATTGTTACACTTCTCTCCCCATCCTTTTCAATCCTCTAATCTGTCATTCTTTAGTGCATCTCTCACCCCCATATTCTACCTTTTATTTTTCTCTTTTCTCTATTTCATTTCATTTTTTTGTCTCCCTTGATGCCCTTCCTTTCTCTTCTTGACCTATATGACCATGCCTAGCTTGTTCCATCCTTCTCCACCTTCATCCTTATCTACAATCTCATTATTTTCTCTTCTTGGTCCCCATTTACCTCTTCCCTTGTTGGATCTCCCTTATGTTATCCAATTCAACCTCCACCTCTTTAGAGTGCAGTCACCATTTGTATTGCTTCTATGTATTCCTTGTTTGCTTCTTTGTATCCTCCATGCCCTTGACTTAATGCACAAATTTTGGTCAGGTTCATTACTTTAGGATCATCCCTTTCTTCCTTATGCCTCTATATTTTTTGCTTAGGATCTCTTTTTTTTTCCTCTCTAACTACTCCCTTCACCTTCCCTATCACCTTTTTCAATTTAAACCCTCTAACCATTTTGAGCATGATACGGCCTCTAAGGTATTACACTCAATTTTGGTTTACTGTAAGATATATACCAATCCTATGGCTCTACATAATTGGTTAGGACTGTGGGCTCATATGACCAACAAACAAGCTTCAGCGTTGTTAAGCCATCAAAATGAAAATTTCTTCATTACCTCTTTTGGTCTTGCCTATTTTCAACCCCTTTTACTTTGGCCTTCAAATATGTTAGAATCAAAACTAAAACCACCTTCAAATGGAAGCTTTGGGATACCTGCATGGGGATGCTAGCTACACCCTCTCATGCACCCTACCTTCCAATAATTCCCCTTGATTATCCGTTTCTAGACTACATCTTCTTATGCCTTGAAATATCCCTTGATTTAATTCACAAAATCGACACCCTGGTCCCTCATTTAATTAATATTATTATTTTCCTCACTCCATATTCTAAAACCCCTTAACATCTTTCTCTAAATTCCCTCAAAACTCAATGCTTACTTATTTTGGGGCCCCACTGACTCAAGAGTCAAGCATTTTAATCTTTATCACTTCTCATTTGCCCACTCTACTACTTTGCTTCCTTGAACCATTGAATAATAACCTTCTATATCCTATTAACAACATTATTGTGGAATGTGCACAATGTTAGCTTATTTTGATGGTGATGAAAGAATCCGTCAGATCACCATCGTAATTTGAGTAGCTCTAAATTTTCCAAATCCTTGTAAAGCATATTACTCCTTTCCTTTTCTTTTCTTTAAAAAGGTGGCCATAATTTCATGCTTCAACCTATTTATCCATGGCTACATATTCCTTTTGCATAGCTGACATAATCATCTAATTACATCCTAGGTAATCTCATCCACCATTTCTACCACACCCATTAGAAACTATTTGATAGCCATATTTTCCACCCTTTGGCACTTCTATTTCTCTAACGTCCTTCAACCGGACCTAACTATATGATATCAAATTGGGGTAACCAAGTTAACCAACACCCTTCACCTCAAAATAACTACATTTGACTTGACATTCTTTTTAGATTCTTATCCATGGAACTATGCAGGGAATGTCCACTTGTCACATGCATTTGGAGTTAGCTCAACCATCCCCTTCCAACCCATACCCAATCCGCCCACACTTTCACCATGTCCACCTTGATGTCAGTTGCTTTTGACCCATAACATTGGTGTTTTTTGCAATAACTTTTGACCAAAATGACCAACCTTATTTTGTTGAAATTTTAAACATTTTCACCACCTCATGTAAAACTAGACCATTTGTGTTCTCTTAGGAGCACTTCCTACCCTGGATACCTAAGTCAACATTGACCCTGTCTAGGAGCCTTGATAAGATTAACTTGGTTAGTTTTGACCAATGTTGGGGAATGGTTACCTTATCATTTATCTTAGAACCTAAACTTTTTTTATCAACATTTTAACCTTAGTCTCTATATAATCTTGACTATTGCACTTCATCATATTTTGTGAACCCATTGTCATTTCACATACCTAGATACCTTGTGGCACCACCTAGTGCCTCCCCATAAACTTCTTATCAAACCTACACTTGATTCAACCTTTCCTCATTGACTCTTAGTTTGAGGGGGGACACCTCCTCCCATACTTATAGCACCCTAACCTTTGACTAAGTTATTTATTTTTGTTTTACATCTTGTTAATTCAAGGCTACATAACAAAAAAGTGCAAAATGTAAACAATAGAAAACTACACACTTACAATTTTTTATGACTAAATGCCTCAGGATCCCCTAAAACTTCTTAAACCTTCCCAAAACCCCCCTTAACCTAACAAAATCATTATTCTCCTAGTCACATAATATCATTTAAAATCACAATTTGAAAGTACTATTCACTATGGGACCCACTATTACTATTCATGATGACATGGCAAGTGACATGGCAAGTAACATGGAAGGTGATATGGAAAGTGACATGGATTAAGATTGATGTAGCTTGATGTGGGACACCATACCCCACTTGGGACCCTTTCTCAAAGTGCCTAATGACCTCATTTGAGCATCACAAAGTTCCCCCCTTGAAATGTGGTGAATTTACCCTTAAGGGGTCATCATTCAACATATATTTTGTCTTCACACATGAAATTAGACTTTAAAATAGATACCTACCTCTTTAAGACTTTCAAAAAGATAAAGGGCACCCATTTTTGACTTCTTATCCAAAATTGGAGACTCTCCAACCTAAATGGGAATCTTTCACAACCTCACCTTGGACTTTTCATCCCCCACATGCAAAATGGTTCCAAATTTGGTGTGTCACCCATTTAAGTGCTTGTGTGAAATCAAGAAAGGATGGGGAGAAGTCTTTGGTCTCATTTAAACCCATGTCTATGATTCCCATTCAAAATTGGATTCATATGCAAGATGGGAGACACAACAACCCAAATGGGAGATTTATGATCAAGGTGAGAATCCCAACAACCTCATCCTTGACTTATTTATGATCCCCATTTGGAAAATTTTGAATTGATTAACTATTCCACTCTTTTCTCATGTTTCCCAACATCAAATGCTATAAATACTCCCCCTCTCCTTCACCAAAGGTTAAGTTGGAAGTTAGTATTTGGTTATCAATATTTTGTTGTAGGTTTGTGAAGAAGGTTATCATGTTGGAAGTCATCATCATTTTAGAGGTCATTATTATCTTGGAAGAAGAAGAAAGAGCTAAAGCATCTGAGTTATATAAAATTTCTACTAAAATTACTTCAACAACATTAACACCAACATATTCATCAATATTCTTCTTCAAGCTTGGAAGGTAACCTTGGTTTTATTTGTTGCAATTTAATTTATTATCCCTCTTGGCCTATTATTTATTGGCTTCAAAACCCACCCTTTTCCCTTTTTATTCTCTTGGCCTCCATATATATTTCCCTTAGCCTCTTCATTTTCCTTTCCCCTTTATCTATTTACCTCTTCTCACATTTCCCTCTTTACCATGTTCACTCTCTTTATCCCCTTGCCCTTTTGCCACCTTAATCATTTGTTGCCTTATCCTTTTCCAACCTTCACCCCTTAAAACTTTGCCATATCAACCATTTTCCAACCCCAACCACACCACTCTTTTAACCCTTGTCATTTCACCAAAGCAAGAACCAAAACCTTGCTTTTAATTAATTTTCAACACTTTTAATTATTCAGACTATTTGCTTTAGTTTAATCATCTTAACAAAGTATTTAGTTTTAATTAATTAAATTTGGGTTATTTATTGTATTTAATTTTAGTTTTCTATTTTAAATACATTTTTATTTCATTTTTATCTATCAAATTTAAGTGTTAAAAGAAGGTGGATTGACAGCCTCCTAGAAAGCTTTCGCTTCTAGGATCTAGCTCATGCTAGGCAATCAACCCATCTACTTGTCTAACAAACAAGTTTATTTTAGTTTTTTCTTATTTGTAGGTCATCCTTCCAAACCAAAGAGGATCTCTCCATTATCATCAAGATTCAACATGTACATATTAAATAATTTTTTATACACAACCTATTCCTAGTTTCTATTTTTTTTTTTAAATTAAGAAAAGCAAAAAAAATGAGAGCAACAAGGAGCTACAACAAGTTGGTGAGTTATGACTTTCCCTTTCAAATATTTTTGCATAATGATGAAAAGATAAAAATTTATAAGTAATAACATCCATTTTTTAATTATGTCTCCTACAATAAATTCTTTGAGAAGAAATGATGAAGGGGTCAAAATGAACAATGAAATAAGTAGTTTGATAAAACATGTAGTGATGAATCTTTTCAGCTACACAATAGATAATGAGGAAATCATGCTCAACTTTGGCATAATGTGTTTCATAATAGATGAAGCTTTAGATAATATAGTATATGTCATACTTATTTCCCATATCATCTATTGGGAAAGTATTGCTCTAACTAAAATAGGTGTGGAATAAGTATAGAGAATTAATGGTCTATCATTAGAAGGAGGATGAATTGTAGGTGGATGAATTAATGGTCTTTCATATTTTCAAATGCTTTTTGACATGTATTTGTCCATTCCAAGGCTGTAATATTATTAATAATGGAATCAATAGAGTGAATTTAATAAGCCATCTTAGGAACAAATCATCTAATTTCCCCAAGTTTTCCTCATTAGGTATGAATATCAAGAATAGAATGAGGAATAGGTATGTTGATAATAACATTAATCTTGGATATATCAGCATCAATTCCATGGAGAGAGACTAAGAATCATAAAAAATTTCTATATGTAAATCTAAAGACACATTTGAAAGGATTAAGTTTTACTTTATATTTGATGAGGCCGTCAAGGATGATGAGAAGATCAGAAAGATGATTTGTATGGTCTTTGGATTTGGTGATAAGATCATCCACATATGTTTCAACAATTTTATAGATGAGATCATGAAAGATATGAGTCATTACATGTTGGTAAGTGGCCCTGACATTTTTAAGACCGAACGGAATTTTAACATAATAATAGGTGCCCCATTCTATGGTGAAAGTAGTCTTATGTTTGTCCTTGAGAGATATATGAATTTGATTGTATCCTGAAAAGCTATCCATAAGAGATAACATTTCATATCCAGTTGTGGAATCAAAAATGGCATATATTGAAGGCAAAGGAAAGTTATCTTTAGGATAAACAAGATTAATATTAAGGAAATCAATACAAATACTGATGACCATAGTGAACTTTTTTTGAATAGGAATAATATTGGAAACCCATTCAGAATAATCCATAGTTTTAATAAATTTAGCATCGAGTAGTTTGATGATCTCCTTATGTCATAAGTTGTTAACTTTAAAAGGAAATTTATGTTGATTCTGATGCACAAGTTTGGCATCAAGATAGGCAAAGATGTTATGGATCACTATGCTAGGGTCAATGTTAGGCATGTCTTGGAAAGACCAAGTGAATGCCTCTTGATACTTATCAAAAAATAGGTTGAGATTATCTATTCAAAGGGTGAAAGTTATTTAGAAACTATGATTGGTTGAGGGCATGAGGAAGTACCATATTTGATATGAGTTGTTTCTTTAATAATTTTGGCTAACAAATTTGTCCTTATATACAAATGTTTTATTTTGACTTCATACCCTTCTTATTTCAAGAACAAATAAGTTAAACAACAAATGGGTGAACTATTAAGACTAGTTCCCCTCTAGATTAAGGTACAAATCCTTTTAAGATTTTTATTGAATTCAAATATTTAGATACACTTTTAACTAGAAAGTGTTTTAAAGGTAAACTAACATCCACACATCATCATGTTATGAATGAAAGATTTTATAATAGTGATGGATAATAGAATACATAGATTCTATTTTCAATAATAATCAAATAGATAAACAAATATATTGTTGAACCAGTAAAGGATAAAACACATACAATGAATTGTCTAATGGGATAGTAATTACTATATGAAAGAAGATTTCACATAGAAAACCTAATTTCAAATAATCAAATGCATAGATCTAAGTATGCAGTAATTGACTCTCCTTTTCATTCACAGATGAAAAATGTTTCAAATAAACATCACATATATTGTCAACAATAGTGGTCTAGTTCTGAAATTTCTTAACTCCTTTTATTTTTTTATCTCTATCTCCATCATTTTGAAATATATATAGTTTCCCTCTTTAATCAATATTTCTAACTAAACTAGAGTTAAAGTAACTCTAACCCATACGGGATTTAGTTTTTTTACAAATTTACTTAAAGATCAAGTTTTGAATAGAAAAGTAACTGAATAACTGAATAAAAGAAACTATGTAAGCAAAATCATTACTAAAGTAATGGATTAGGATCTCCAGATTTGATGTGTTTGATTGGATAGACACATTGAGCTTTCCACTCCTGAAATATTATAACAAACTCCTAGATTTTTGAGATATTAGGAATACTGATATGTTTTATTCTTACTTTCCAAATGTTTTTTTCCCTTCAAAATTTTCCCATCTTCTCTGCATGCTCTAGGAATGTGTCGATGTAATGACAAAGAAGTGACTCTACCTTTAAAATTTGAGAGAAATTTTTAGTTAATAAATTAACACTTTCTTTAACAATGTTGATCTTTTCCTTAAAGGATTGAATCATAATATTTATGTATTTTTTTGGTTTTCCATCATCTTTTATGTATTTGTCATCAATAATCTATAGATCATGTTGTAATGACTAAATGAATTCACTTATTTCCTTAATCATTTTTGTGATTTTGATTCGCCCTTGTCAGGATACTAAATTTCTCCATTCAATATTTTTCTTACTTACATATAATGCATCTTGATCCAATCCTATTAAATTATTTTCTGACAAAAACTTTGTTATTCCATACTTTTGTACCTCATCAATCTGGTTCATCACACTCATCCATTTTCCTTCATCTTTTATCTACAAATTATTTTGAGTCTTCAAATCTTTAACAATAATTATGGTTAGATCATATATATTTTTTAATTTATGAATGTATTTCATATCTTTCTAAATGATGGCATCCAACCAATTATTAAATACCTTGGTAACCATTTTGATTATATGTATTTGGTCTAACATCCTTTGATTGACAGGGGATTTTGGGTCAAAAGACAGGGGTAGTTGGGCAATTGGTTGTGGATCTAGACTATGAATGGCATTGATGTACTCTGCCATTAACTGCATAGTCTATTTTAACTCCGTTTTATCTCTTTCATCCTTCCAAGTTTTGCTGACTATCCTTTTGGTGGATGCTTCAATGCACATCCACGACATGTGATGTAGTCCCAAGATCTATCTTTTCAATTGTAAAATCCTGAACTGTAGGATCTTGAACTTCCTCATTGGTTCTTAGCTAGGTTATTTGTGCATTCCAATTCCCTATATTAGGGTTGATGTCTACCGTATATGTTGTTTTTATCTTTTTAGATTTAGGATTTTTCCCTAAATACTTACTCACCATATCCTCCAAGGGTAAATAAAATGGTACTCTTTTCCTTTTGTTGCTGATTGAGATTTCCAACCACTTAGGTGCATAGACCAAGACTTTTTTATCATAATTTGGTTGATCAAAAGGTACATTTCAAATAATCATCAGTTTGGCAAAATCAGAAGGAATCACTGTCTATTGATCTACACTAACTTCTTCCACCATTGGTGAATCAAATTATTTATCACCTTTGGCTTCTCTTGAATCTTATTCAGAATTCAAATCCACAATTACTTTTTTAGAAATCTAACTCTTTCTCTTGCTTTGGGTCCTTGATCTAGTGGCACAAGGAGGTAGAGTAGTTATAAATGCCTTCTTAAATTCTTTGATGACTGGATCCCTTCTAGTTTTTGATATGGAAGTACCTACATCATAGATAGCAATAAGTTGGTTAGAGGAGCTTATTGGGGATGGTGATTCAATTATTGATGTATATTGTTAGGAAGCTATGTTTTGAGCTCTCCCTAGTTTTTTATCTCTCAACCATTTCTTAGTTCTCCTTATCACTGAGAGAGTCTTAACCTCAATTCTATCTTCTACATTTTTCTCCCAATCAATTTCTAGAATAGGTGATTTTTTTATCTATTTGAATTGTGGATCAATCACCTATTCTTCATTATCAAAGATTATAGAAATGTTCATATTTAAATTAAGAGTAATTATTTGTCTTAGGGAGAACCTGGACCACAGTCTTCTTCTGACCTCAAATTCATCTGAACAATCCTCCCAATAATCTTCCAATTGAGGAATATGTGAAAATGTCGTTCCAAGATCCAATTTATCCCTAACAAAACCTTTGCTATCAAATTGAGATCTGACTGTAAAGTACTAAAAATTGAATTTTTAAGATCTAGTTCTAAATTTAAAGCATCAGGTGTTGACTTGCATGAATAACATCCAAGTTTGACAAGAAAAGATATACCAAATTTCTTTTTCATTGGAATTTTTTTATCTAAATGTGTTAATTACCTGCAAACTTCTATTAACACAAATCAGTCAAAAACATACCTAGGTAAACTCAAAGGTTCACAGTAAAAACCCCCAACTCTAATATAAGTGAACTTGGAGAACTTAATGAAGAAACTACCATACGTGTTGATTAGTTGCATAGCTTCATCAAACAACCTTTTTTGATGTTGTTTGATAATTCAAAAGTTATTTTCCCATTAAAAACATCACTAACCCTCATGTAATCCTCATAGAAATTATGCATTTGTAACTATGAGTAATAATCATAAATTTTGCAATCTTAAGCCAAGGGCACATGAGGTAATACTATCCATTGTCTTATAGATGCCAGGCAATAGAAGAGGTATGAAGACATATAAAACTCTTTATTTACTAAATAATTAATTAAACCTAGATGCAAACATTTATCTATAATTTCTACCCAATCCAAATATTGCTCTCCTTAGAGGATCGCCTGTATGAAAAAGTACATCTAGTATTCCCAATAATATGCATGAGCATTGCCCTTTAGCCTGTGTAATAATATTATAATATCTTGTACTTCTATAATCATGTGATTTCTTGTTAATTGTCTGGGTAGTCTTGAACCCCCTTTTTTGGAATTTCAAAAGCTAATTCCTTCCAATCATGCTCTTGTAAATTACTTTCTTTAATGAAAAATAACCATAAGAAGAAGTGATACTGAGGTCAGAATATGGTTCCTTGGGAGTAATTCTCATCACAGACATTAGGGTTTGTCTATTGATATGTAGTAAAACATTACCATCTGTAGTCTTGATGCACCTATTCTAAGGTTCATATCTATTCATCCATTCAAGAACTAATTCAAGGCATTTATAACCATGGGAAAGGCCACAGCTTCAGTCAAACCACTTTCTATTATCTTCTACATCATAAGATTTGACATAAAATTTCTAGCACTTTCCTTAAAATCTTCCCAAGTCATATTAGACTAGAGAGGTGTCCCCAAATTTAGGAGGAGAACATATGAGACCAGGACCATGCTCATAATTGAGACATGTAGATTTCGTGGCTACAATTAGAGGATATGATGAAAATAAAAAGTTTTAAACTTCTTAAATAATAATGTGAACTTAAAATAATTATTCTTTCCAACCAAGTAATGGAAATAACTTATAGTAAGAATAAAAATCACCTTAAATTTATCTAAAATCACTATGAATTTGAGCAACATATATCTTATACCACCTGTGTTATTCTCCTTTGCATCATCTAGTATGCTTGTTTGCTAAATTTGAATTGTTCTCTCTTGACATAGATATTAACCAGATCAAATAATTAAAATGAAATAATATGTGCTAAACATTATTGATAAGACACACACTTTGACGTATACATTAATGGCAAGCATTTTTTTATGCATGATTTTGATGAGTAATGATTATCTGTATCCTTGTGAAAATTCAAAATTATCTACTTTATAATGAGTTTTAGATATATTCTCCTTTAAATATCCCATTAATTTTAACTTAGAGAAATTCTCAGCGCAAGATGAGAGTATAGTCATTGAACCATTGAACTTTTGAAAATGTGGTTCAATTTCAGGGTTCAATGATATGAGATAAACTACACAGACTGACCAATAGTCATATGATCTTTCTAGAAACTTGAACTTTGAAAAATTGAACCATTAAACTTTTGAAATCTACTATGTAGGTTCAAACATTAGGTTCAAGTGGTAGGTTCAATGATACATTAATTTATACAAGGGAATTGAGTGAACACAACTCTTTACAAAACATCAAGTATTGAACTTTTGAATCATTGAACTTTTGAACTCAAAGAAAGGGTTCAAGTTCAACCGAAAGGTTCAAAGTCATAATTTAAATACACAAAGGGATAAATATTTCACTTTAAAAAAAATTAAACCATTGAACCTATTAAACTTTTGACTTTTTCAACTCATAAACTCTGAGAAAGGTTCAAGTTCAAAGGTTCAATTCTTTTAAAAATTCATACACAAAAGGCGATAAGCGAGTGAACTTATTTTATGGAAAAATTCATGAAAAATTAAATAAGGGTGACTCAAAAGGTAAAAAATAATCATGGCATTACCATATTGAAAGTGTTATGGTGCATTGGTAAAGATAAAATTGGATTAGTTTTAAGATCAATGCTAGCGACAAAGTTGTTGAAGCAAGGAGTTTTAGTTTTAAAAATTACAAGTTTATGATGTTTCTATGGGAGTTGAGGTTCCCATGAATAAATTAACTCAAGAATAGCTTCATCACTAGGCCAATTAGAAATAGGACCACAATACTCAACATCTACTTCTAGATCTAAAATTTGGTTTCCATGGCAATCATATTTGAAATGTATTTGATGGGCATCGATTACCTTGGCATCAAGTGTGATTTCAAGATTAGAAAAAGTAGATGGAGTGTAAGAGGTAGATGGAGTATTGATGGGTTCTTTGATAGGATTAGTATTAGATTCAATGGGATGATTTAAAGGAGGTAATGAAGATGAAAGTACTTTTGAAAGTTCAAAAAGTGTGACTTGCTCTTCAACCCAAGGAGAATTGATGAGAGGAGGATTACTAGGAAGCACATAACCCTCAAGTTTTAGGTTAGTCTTTATAGAAATGGTATGCACATCCTAATTTTGGAATAATGTCTTTTAATAATTTAAGACATACAAGTCTCTAGATTGATCTTGGGATATGATATGGTTATCATTATATGTGGGAGAAAATATGCATGCTTGAGATCAGGAGGATTTTTAGAAGGCAAAATCCCAAGATTACTAAATGTTTGAGGAGACATGGTGAGAAGATCTTGAAACAATTTAGCCACTCCAAAATCATTGCATGGAGGGGGGAAATAGATAATCTAATTCATGAGAGGAATGGTATGTTCCCTTGGTAAAAGATAAGGAGGAAACCACTATGAAATATATGAAGGTAACTTGGTGGTGTTGCAAGTATGTTGTAATTCATTGGTCTTAGCATCATCAGAATCCACAAGAGTGAATTTTAAATAAGGATTCATATTTATGAACTCAGGTAAAGGAGCATTATTAATTTTAGGGATTGTAGGAACATGATATTGAGGTTTAGGATTAGGTAATTGGATACTCCATAGGTTGGGATTGGATTCATGCTTATAATTTTTTTTGTTATGCATAAATTTAATGGATTGACTGATGGAAGAAGCAATGGAACTCATTCGATGAGTCCATGGATGACCAAGGAGTATTTTATAAGATAAAGGAAGATCAAGAAACATGAGTTTAGTCTGAACAATCTTAGGACCAGTGGTTAAGGGAAGCCATATACAACCAAGTGGTTTTTGATTGGTCTTGAAAAAACCATGACAAGTAAGATGGTTATGTTTAAGATTAATTTTGTTATAACCAAGTTATTGTAGAAGCCATAAAAAGTTCACATTGATACAAGAACCCTCATCAACTATAAATTTTTGAATAAGGGTGATATTAATGTCTATTTTTATTAAGAGAGGTAGATCATCAACATGAAAGAGGATTTCATCATTAATCATGTCCTCTTCAAAGAATTCAAAGGAAGGCTTGGAACAGGGACACATAGATTCAATGGAATTAAGGTTAGTTGGTTGAGAATCAATAGAATATGGTTCTTCATCTAAATAAGATGGATCTTCGATCTCTCAGAGCTATTACATAAGGAATTTATGATGATAAGGTGAAGTGAGAACCAACTCCATAAGAGGAATATTACATGGCATAGGGTTTAAGTTATTCAACAAAATTCCAATGAGATTTTGAAGGAGAGCCATGGGGTTTAGAAGACAAATTAGACTTTGGAGGAATAGATGTGGTTAGAGGATCAAAAGGAGGAAGTTATTCCTCAGGTGCTCCCGATTCAATATTGGCAGTGGTAGTATCTTTAAGCAATTGTTCCTCCAAAGAAAGTTTCTTAGGTTTGGTAATAGGATATTTGTGAGTTGATTTTTGATGATATTTAACCTTAGCCATATTGACATATTGAGATTTGTTAAAGTATTGGTCATAATCAATATAAATTGCATAAACATCTTTGGAAGTTGATTGATTATGGGAAGAAGATTTTTGGTTATTAGATTTAGAAGATTTAGAGGATTGTCATTTTAGAGAAGAATTAGTGTATTCTTGGTGATGATGTTTGATCATGGTTTTATGGTTGAATAAATCACCAAGAATGTAGGAAATAACACATTTAGAAAACCCTCTACAAGATTCATGAGAATGTCTAATGTCAGTATGAAATCAAAAAAAGAGATTGGGATCATACCACTTAGGAGGAGCATTAGGATATATGAAAGGTTTAGGAGGTAAAAATTATTTCATTTGATGTACCAAAAGAGGTATGTGAGATGGTAAAGGAATATCATTTTTGGCAACTCTTGGTTTAGTTTGAGATGTTTTACTAGTCATAGAATTAAATGTTTGAAAAGATCCTTTAATAATTTTAGAACTAGGTTTGAATTTATTCATAAGAAAGTCTTTCCATTTAGCTTGGTCAAGAGCTTCATTAAGAGTTTGAGGAACAAAGGTTCAAACCTTGTATTGAAGAGTGGGAGTTAAATTAGTAATAAAGAGTTTGAATAGGTTATCATCAGACATATTATGATTAGATTTATGTGCCAAAGATTTCCATCTTTTAATAAAGTCATGAGCTGATTTGTTAGGATATTGATTAGCATTTATGAAATTGCTAAGACAATTTTCAGGAAGATCATTGTGTTGAAACTCTTTAACTAAAGGGTTGACCAAATATTCAAGTTTCCAAATAGAATGTTGGGGTAATGGATTATACCATTCTAATACATCACCAACGAAAGTTTTAACTAAGAGCTTAGTAGTACAAAATGTATTAGTTTGGATCCACTCTTTTTAGAGATTACCAAAGGCTTTAAGAAATAAGGTAGGGTCTTTACTCCCATCATATTTGATAGTTGGTGATATGTTACCAATGCCAATAGATACAATGAAGGTAGTTAAAGGATATTTTTGAATGGTTTGAAGCATCTTGTTATTCATTATTAGTTGAATAATAACATTACCTAAGGCATATCTAAGAGGTGGAGGAATATAGTTAGGATTAGCTTGAGGATGCATGATTATAGGTTGATTAGCCACATTAATCAAGTGTTGTTAAAGTTTCATCATTTGATTTGTATTAGAGTTTTGCCTAATGTTCATTTGTTGAATCACTTGGGATAATAATTGGGTTGTATCAAGTGGTGGATTGGTGTTAGAAGGAGAATTACTTGAATTGGTGTTGGGGGGAGGATTACTATAAGGAGGGTTATTAGTGGGATTGTTAAAGAGATTTGTATCAATCACTCTCACATTAGTTTGAATATTTTGAGAGGTTTCTTGGTGGGTGAAAAAAGGATTGGATCCATCAACTTCATCTTGAGGTGTTATTTGAACCATGTTACAGTTTGTAGATGAAGGAGGAGAAGAAATGCCCCAAGAGTGATGGTGCTCTTGGGAGGAAAATAAAGGGAGAAATGAACATCCCATATAGGATTTAAATGGCTTAAGACTATCCAAAAATATTCTGATAGGAGACCTCATTTTGACCAAAGGGGAAAGAACAAAATGCATATTGGAAGAGGTGAAGAATTAGGTTGATAAATAGGGAAAGCAAGAAATAAAATTGGGTTGACCAAGTTGACCTAGTGTAAAACTAGGACCTACAAATTGTACTAGGTTGACCTAGTGCAAAAATAGGGGTATCAAATAGGGTTTATGCTAGTACTAGGTCAACTAAGTTAACCTAGTACAACAAATAAGGAAAAATAAAATATTTATGATATAATAGGAAATAAAACAAGATAATTTTATAACTAATCTAGGAAAGTAAGAGCTGAAAGTAAATAGACACTCAATTGAATTGATGCTAACCAATTCAATTGATGCACACAAAGAAAAACCTTGTACCAATGCTAGCTAATGTAAGTTTTTACACACATAATTAAGCAAAGAGCAAGCAAATAACTTGGAAAGTAAAACTAGTTAATTGGTCAACCTATAATTTTAATTAGATTATTAAGAATAGTTATAAATGATAGGGAGTTGCCTTTAAGCAAGGTACTAGATAACAATTTATAGATGGTTTCAAGTGAGTTTAAGATGAGAGGGACTATAGTGGTAATGATATAGGATTGGTATTGGGACCTACCCCCTCACTTCACACACCATAATTATAAGGGTGTCAAGTGTTTAGTTAGAATATACTATTAACCATGCTTTACACTTGACTAAAGCATCAAGTCAGCTTCCCCCTTGGTGATGAAATTTAAGTAGGTTTTATTAGGTAGTCAAATGTTAAAAATATTTATTTATGTTATGTGATTTGGTCATGTGTGCATAAAATATAAATAGTGAAACTAAGTGGTTAATTAAAAATCCTCCTAATTTGACTATGTGAACTATTTTAAGCATGCAAACAACTGAAATAAAAGATGTGATTAGCATAAAAGGTGAATTATATCTTTAAAATAAGATATAATGAGAACACTACATTCAAACCATATAAAACTAGGTCGATAGGGTCAATCTAGTACTACTAAAGATAGGGCCTAGAAAACCTACTAGGTTAACTAGGTTGACCTAGTTGTTTTAGACAACACATAGAACATAAAACTATGTCAGCCAAGTCCATCTAGTTGACTATGTAATCACATACAAGGTGAATTCTATCTTTAAAATAAGGTATGGTGATAACACTACATGCAAAACATATAAAACTAGGTTGATAGGGTCAATCTAGTACTACTAAAGATAGGGCCTAGAAAACCTACTAGGTCAACTAGGTCGACCTAGTTGTTTTAGACAACACATAAAACATAAAACTATGTCAACCAAGTCCATCCAGATGACTATGTAGGGATAGTTTTGAAGATTACAAACTTGAAAGGAAAGTACAAAAAAGGAAATATATAGAGATATAGAAACTAACCTTGATGATTCAAAGATGAAAAAAAAAGAGATTGTTGATCTGAAACCTTAGATAAATCTAACATAATCTGTAAAAATGGGTGAAGGTGATCGAATAAGATATATAATAACCTAATACTAAAGATAAAAAAGTGTTGAAAATGCACTAGGTTGACCTGGTCAACCTAGTAGGTTAAACAAGATGTCTGAAAATGCACTAGGTCAAGATGGTCGACCTAGCAGGCTAATTTAAAAGTCTAGAAAACTAAAACCTATACTGGGTCAAGCTAATCGATCAAGTTGTATAGGAACCTACTGTAAAGTCACTAAAAATGTGATAGGTTAACTTAATTGACCTAGTAGGCCAAACCAAAAGTCTATAAAGTGCTAAAAACCTATACTGGGTCAAGCTAATCACTGTAGTTGCTTGTTCTTACACAGAAAATAAATTGGGTCAATAGAATTAAAATAGTGTGTCAAAATATATGATAAAAATGATGAAAAAATAAAGAGACAAGTGAAATAAATCTTTCAAGGGTTATTTTCACGTCGGGTTTACCAGAATGTATGCAATTATAATTATATGATGCACATGAATTAATCCTAGATCAGATAAGATAGAGCACACCTACACTTCTGATTGGGTATACACTTGTTAAGTGGGAGCATGACCAATATGGTAATTTTTTATACATAATTAGGGGATCACTTGTATCACTTATCACAACATATCATGCTAGGAAGGGTTCCAAATCCTATAGTCTAACATAATTGCACAGAAACCCTAAAAGAGTCCTATGATTTGATATTTCACTTATGTTAATAAAAAAGAAATTAAACTATTTTAATAACAATAAAATTAGACTAATCTAGTGCACACCAAATATTGTGTCACAATATGAGGGGTTATATGTAAAGCAATCAAATATGTATAGGTAACTTTAAATAAAGTAAGTATGAGTAACACCCTAATACATAGAATATGAAAAGTAATATTATTTGAGCCAACACTTATGCTACTTCTATATATTAAAAGAGAGGAGAACAAAGTTATAATATACTTACCTAAATGTCAACCCATCATGATTCAATCTATCCCTTAGCCAATGGGGCTTCACAAGAGGTTTTTTTGGTTCATAAGGATCACTTTGCTATGCCAAAGCATCTGATACCTATCCACAAGACTAGATTATCCAAAATAATAAACCTAAGCTAAGACTCCTTAAGTAGAATGGTGGAAGAGAAGATTGTAAAGAAGCATGAGATAATAATAATTCTTGATTTCATATCCTAATAATGACCAAAATGACCTTGTATTTATAGGATCATCTCACCCAAAAATCATTCATACATGTTGGTTGTGCTAGGTTGACCTAGTCGACCTAGCATATTTTTAGGATAATGCTTAAAGTATATGTTAGGTTGACCAAAAGGCTGATAAACATAAAGAGAATAAATGACCCCAAAACACACTAGGTTGACTAGGCCAACCTAGTGTACTAGATAAGTCAAAAGGGTAGCAATGAAGGAGAAGGATAGAAAGAGGAAAAGACCATAGGAATGTGCAAGGGAGGAGAAATAGCTTAGGAAAAGGTTATTAGAACTATTTGGATTGGAAATAATGTGGAAATAAGGGATAAAAATCATATGAAGCACCAAAGGTTTTCCTACCCCTTTCTTAATGCACCCCTTAAGGCATGCACTCAGAGAGATTTAGTCGCGATGGGTTCCTGTAAGATGTAAAGTGTCAATATTTGAGAAAAGTTAAAAATATTATGTGTATACACAAATAGTTTCACAAATATGGACTATATTTATTACTAATTTATTAATCCAGACCCTTAACTAAAATAGGAATAGAATTTCATTATTCCTAAATAAGTTAAATCAAATTTTCATTCATAACTATGTCTTTCTTTTGGACTTACATAGTCCCTTAGAGCACACGATCCATTGAGAGGATGAAGTGAATGGGGTATAGACAGTTAGGTATCAAATGCCTCAAAACTTTGGAGAAGGAAAATAAAAATTAAATCATGCACTCCAAAAATGTACCTACACTCCCATGATCAAATAATTGGTGGAAATAGTGACCGATAGGTCAATAGACTTGTAGGTTCATAAAACTTTCTTAAAATTGGCTTAAAGAAAAGGCTTATTAACCCTAAATTATAAGATTTATACCTAAACATTTCATGATAATGATATTAAATTTTACATATAATATGGTTTTTATCCTTCAAAATTCATGAACAATGATTACATATTTGCATTTGCTTAGGATACTTCACCCAGGCAACTAGCTTCAATAGTCTAACTATAGATGCATAGTTTCTTGTCTATCATGAAGTTTGTCACCCATTGATGTATTAAAGGAGTATGAGATAGATTTAAACATTGGAATCACTATAGAAAACTTTATTTCAATTATTTCATGCAACAAGACAACTTCAAACTCCTTGCACATAAGACTGTCATGCTCAAACTGCCAAAACAAGGCCATTTGACACTACAATGACCATGAAGATGAAGATAATTTAAAGGGAATGGTATTTTAGGGTCATAATAGTGATAAATAAACCATCCCCAACAATTTTCATCCATTCATTTGACCTCAAAAATCCACACTTGAGGAAAATTAACCCTGGTGGGTTTTGAAGCTCACTTTCTGTCCCTTAACTTCTTAAGGATTGTTCATAAAGTTAATGGGCTTAACCAGTTAACCAATACCACATAGTGGAAGAGAATTATATTCCTCTCCTATGTTTAAGATATTCATCTCTAACTTTATCTCTCCTAAAAGTACTAAGTACAAACTAGTTACCCTTATCAAAATTTATTTTTAGAAGATTGAAGGTGTTTTATATAGATATAAGATCTCTTTTTTTGGTTATTGACCAAGCCATATAGATCCTAGATTGTACCATTATGTACCTATTTTTATAGACCTATGTTTATGTTTGTTTTGGAAGCTTTTAAGCAATTTGTCCATATTTTTTTATGGTTTTAGGTCGTACATGCATCAAAATAAAAATATGAAAGCATAGGGTCATGTAAATATGAGTTTTACATCATCTAATTTTTTGTATAATCTCCAAATATTAGGTTATACTTCCCGTTTACTCTAAAAACTTGCTTGTTGGTCTATTGGCATATACCTACCACATGTATGGTTTTCTCTCACATAGGCAGTATGGATTTGATTTTCTAGATTTGAAACCTAGTTTAGTGAGATAATAGTCCCATATTTCCTCTCATACCATTTATAGTCATTTTATATCATTCCATATAACTCTTTTGTTAAATTGAAAATCATTGTAGCAGTATGTCTTCATCATCTAGATAGTGGTACAATTCTATGCTAGTATGAGGCCATACAATCTGAAAATTGAGATTTGATTCTTGGATAGGATAGTGTTTTACATATAATTTCATCATATGATATTAATTACCACTATACATCGGGATATACCACCTTTTGGGACATTCTAACATGACCCAAACAATTGGTTTTTTTAGATCTTGCAAAGATTCTTCTTGAAATTAAGTAACAAGTGAAGTAGTAAATAATTTTTTGGTGGACCATTATTACATGGGAGGTATTGGTATCAAATCCCACTAACAACATTTTAATTAAGAGTTTAATAATTTTTTGGTCCTTAGTGCATTTAAATTCAGTGTAATTGTTATTATTTTGACCCATTAATGGGAAATATATAAAGCCCATAACTTTTGAATTGTACCTCAAAATCGAGTTATGTCTTTTTCAAAAGTGTATGTTTTTTTATTTATCTATAAATTAGTGTCATTTAATGTAAAAAAACACTAATATTATAAAGTACCAAATTTGGGGGCTCAATACAAATCTTTTGGAGGGTTATTTTGATGTCAATTTTTGCACCCTTTTTATTATTATTTTGCTCTTTAGTGATTTAACAGCATGGCTTATTATTATGGTTTAGAAAATTATGAGCCTTTAACTACACATAATTACCATACATAGAGACCTATAATGGAAATAATCATTAAACACAAATGATTATGGGCCCTAATAATTAAAGTTCAACCACAATTCACTAGAGAATATGATTTTTTTTAGCACCAATGTAAATTTGATGAGTGTATGGGTTTGATAGGGACTTATATGAGTGATAGTATTTTATTTCATTTGGATGAATGTGAATTTTATCTAAAAATATATGTTAAACTAAAGGGTTTATTATGGAAAGTATATCACATGAGAGGCATGCATCCTAAAATAAAGATTACTTCTCTCAATCCTAAATATTTACCATATATTGTAGACTATCTTACTAAGTTCAAGCACTTATTGACACAATTGAAGGGGAGTGGATGAGATGAGAAAGATAAAGAATGTATTTACCTAATTCTCTCCATTTTTAAAGGACCATTACAAATATTTGCTTATACCTTTTTCTCTAGAATGGATGCCTTAGATGCCACATTCCGAATGCCTGACTTAGAGTTATTTTGTGCAAGACTTACTAGGGAAGAATCCAAAGTGCCTACCCTTGAATCTTCCACCTCTCAAAAATAATTAGTATCATCTAATCCTAAAGGCAATGGAAAATCAAAGATTAAATACAAGAACCCTCCTACATCACAAAGTGCCCTTAAACCCAATAACTCTAATTACAAAGAGTCTTCTAAATCCAAGAATAAGCCTAACCATTCATGCTTCATTTTTAGGGGGATTGGTTGTGAAGAATGTACGTGTTTTAGGAGAATACAAGCCTTGGATAATGCAATTATAAAACATAATATTTATATTTCCACTCCACCTCCTTCCAATGAATATGGAGAAACATTTAATGTTGTTGGAAGGTCCTAGTCATCTATTTTAGATAGTTGGATTATAGATTCTGGTGTTTCTCATATTTTGCATCTCTTGGTTTGAAATATTCTTCCATCATTAAGGTTGGAGATTATACCATTATTTTTGTTAAAGTAAATGGTGACATACATCTTGATAGTGGTCACATCAATGATGCACTATATGTTCCTAATATTACTACAAATTTGTTTTTTATATATCAGATTTGTCATTTTAGTCAGGGAAATATAGTGACTTTCACCCCACATAGGGTTGAAGTGTGAGCATTTTTAGAGCCTTATATACTTATTGATAAAGGTATTGTTGATCATAGTTCTCAACTCTATTACTTTTATGGTTTTGATGACACTTCCACTATAGGGACATATTTGGTTTCTCATGTAGATTATGAGAGTAAGATTTGGCATGAGATATTTGGACATTGTAATATTTGAAGAAGTTAAGACTCATGGTATGGTTGATGGTTTGCATATAGTTTCATGTCTTGATGGAGTTTTCCCTAGTTATGCATTAGGTAAATAACACCAATATCCATTTCCTAAGGGTATGTCCAAGAGAGCTTCTTCAACACTTGAGCTTGTGCACAGTGATTTGATGGTCTTTCCTACTCCTTTTTTTAATGGAGCCAAGTATGCACTTACTTTAATTTATAATTTATCAAGGTGTACTTGGGTTTATTTTCTTAAGTATAAGAGTGATTTATTTTCACACTTAAAATTATTTAAGTCTTTGGGTGAGAAATAATATTCTAGTTGTATAAATAATCTTCATACTAATAATGAGGGGAGTATTTTAGTAGAGATTTCTCTAATTTTTTGGTAGCTCATGGCATTATTCACCAACATTGTATTCCACATACTCCACAAAAAAATGGATTAGTATAAATGAAGAACCAACCTTTGAAGGAGATGACTAATTACATGATTCATTCATAGGATTTACCTCCCATATAAGGGTAGAAGTATCTAATTATGTGAATTATATTCAAAATCATACACCATATAGAACACTTGAGCATTTAACTCTATATGAGGCTTGGTTTTAAACTAAACATGATGTCTCATTTTTTAGAGTCTTTAGGAGCCATGTTTGAGATTTTATACTAAATAAGAAAAGGAAAGCCTTAGATAAGAAGATCAAACCCTTTATCTTTGTAGGGTACTATGAGGAAATCAGAGTTTATCACCTTTTAGATCCTGATACTCATGATGTTCATTTTTGAACACATGTTCAGTTTTATGAGCACTTCACTTCTCATGAATAGTAATCTTATTCCATGCCTTCTTCTTTTGCTTTTGATGATTCCTCACATCATCTTGAGGATTCCTTATTTGAGGATCTGGTTCATGAGGCCTATAAAGAGGTTATGGATGTTGGGTATCCTATTCCCACTAATATTGTCACTATGTCTATGTGGGCTCATACTATAGTTTTTGAGGTAACATATTTTATATAGGATATTCCACCCACTAGAAATCATAATGCACATTCTATAGGTTTGGACTTTTGTGTCAAGTATTTTATGGATACCCACAATATTTTTCATAGGTTCATGTGATACAAGAGTGGGATGATGTAATGATATATGTGTATTCTTCTTTGATGAAGAATCATATTTGAGATTTGGTCGCTCTTCCTAAGGGAAAAAAATTGGTTAGGTGAAAATGGATATAATGCACCAAGTATGCAATTGATGGGTCCATTAACAATTATAAGGCACATATTGTTGCAAAGGGTTTATCACAAGTCAAATGTATTAATTACTCATATAATTTTACACCCATTGCCAAGATGGATTTAGTGCACCTTGTACTTTCTCTTATTATATCATAGGGTTGGCCAGTGTACCAAATAGACATTAAGAGTGAATTTTACATGGATAGTTGTAGGAATAAATTCACGTGGAGTAGTCTATTATGTTTATTCATTATTCTTCTCTTGTTCATCAACTTTAGAGGTCTCTCTATGGTCTCATACAGGCCCCTTGGGCCTAATATGAGAAGATAGATTAATTTGTTCTCTATAATAGATTTGTTTGATTCTACTCAAATCCCATAGTATATATCCAACTTTTTGGAGAGGATATATTATTATATTGGTCTTTTATGTTGACAATCTACTTCTTAAAAGAAACTCTTCTTTTTTGATTCAGGCTATTCAACAAGCTCTTTCAGCATAATTTGATATGATAAATCTTTATTTTTTGCACTTTTTTCTTGGTTTATAGATTTCTCAATCAGATTTAGAGATTAATTTGAGTTAGAAAAAGTACATTCATGATCTTCTTAAATTTTTTGGCATGGTTGAATACAATCCAAATCCCTCTCCTTTCTAGTTTGGAGTCACTCTCATTTCCACTTGCACTACTCCTCTTTGTGATCCTATAATGTATAGGTAGAAGGTTGGGAATTTTATGTATTTGATCTATACTCACCTTGATATTTCATTTGTAGTTTGGCTTGAACCTCAATTTGTACATGATCCTCATGACAATCATTAGTAGGCTTATAACATTATTTTTAGATATCTATGGGACACTTCCCACTTTGGATTATACTACACCAGGGGTTTTACTCAAATGGTTTGAGTACACTGATTTAGATTGGTCAGGTTCTCTTGATGAAAGGTGTTCCACTTTTGGATACATATTTTTCATTTATTTTCCTCTAATTTTTTAGGAATGCAAGAAGAAACATGCCATTACACTTTCATCTACAAAGGCTAAGTACAAGGTAGAAGTTATAATGAGTGAACAGTACTTGGGCTTTACTAGTTATTGATAGAGTTTGGATTCATGTATAATTAACTTACTATACTTTGGTGTGCCTACTAGAGTTAAATTAAAATTTATCACAACTTAGTTGAACACTTATGGACCAATCACATTGAGATACACATGTACTTCATTCATCAACACATTGAGGATAGAGTTCTTTGCCAAGAGTACATTTTGACTGAGTAATAGGTTACCTACATATTTATAAAGTCTTTTTCATCACATCATTTCGTTGAGTTATGTGCCTTTGGTTTTCAAATGTTATATTTAGGGGGTGTTCATAAGGACATATTCTTTCTTCATTTCATGGATATATATTATACATGAGTACCTGATCAAACCTTGTTATCAGGACTCATACTATGGATATATCACTTTATTTTTTGGATATTTTTAGCACCTAACTTTACTTGTGGGGTGTTAGAGTAGGTTCTCATGTTTGCTAAGTTCTATAGCTATTTTTTGTCTTTTTCCTAATTTATTTTTTTATGGATTTATCTCACATTAGTTAGTTTGTCTTGCTTATTATCTTTCTTTGCCTATTTATGCAAGGATTTTCCTTTGTAATAAGCAAGTTATTTTTTGGATATTATATGATATTAGCTTTATCTTTGCATATCATATTTTTATCTTTTACAACTCTTATTGTGATGTTTTTATTGTTAATACCTCAAATCTTTGGCTTAGAATGATCTTGTTGCCATTCTTTTCAAGAAAAGGTTAGATTCACTTTCAAAACTAGTCTTAAGACATTTGTAAGAACTAATTCACAAAATCCCATAGTTTTACTTATAAGTAAACCAACCTTGGAATTCAATGTAGGAATTTTTATTACCTTATCTCTATACAATGGGTCCTCTAAACTTGAATACTATTTATTGACCCTATGATATGAAATTTCATGTTAAGGGACAGATTGTTGAAGATGTGAATAAGTGTGAGCTCATACAATCCTTAACAATCTGAGCTCTAGATTGCATTTGTAAGATGGATGTGAATTCCCTAGGTATTCAAAAATTTAATGATCTATTATTCATAGAATTCAAGATGAAGAAGTGGTCAAGTCAGAGCATTAAACATATTAGTAGATTCAATCGTGAAGTAGAGAATCAATATGGGAATATGATTAAAAAAGTTAAACATGATGAATAAGATTGATTTTATCATGGAAGACAAAGATAAGACTACTTAGTTTGTAAAAGGTTTACAATTAAGAATTAGATTTGCCATCATGCAGTCATAGTTTCTAACTAAGACTAATGCTCAAGTAACTATGCTCTAAGTAGAATAGATTGAGGATTATGGTAATGATCCATCAGCTAGATCTAAAATCAAGACAAAAATAAGTGTTTTTCTCATAAATATGGATGACCTTCATGAAATAAACAAACCCAAGTTAGGTCTTATGGTGTGTGATGTGTGGAATGTGTTATGAAAGGACATCATAGAAATGATTATCCTAAAATAAAAACTCAATTCTATGACATATTTAGAGTAGTAGGACATGTAAGAAGAAACATGCCATTACACTTTCATCTACAAAGGCTAAGTACAAGGTAGAAGTTATAATGAGTGAACAGTACTTGGGCTTTACTAGTTATTGATAGAGTTTGGATTCATGTATAATTAACTTACTATACTTTGGTGTGCCTACTAGAGTTAAATTAAAATTTATCACAACTTAGTTGAACACTTATGGACCAATCACATTGAGATACACATGTACTTCATTCATCAACACATTGAGGATAGAGTTATTTGCCAAGAGTACATTTTGACTGAGTAATAGGTTACCTACATATTTATAAAGTCTTTTTCATCACATCATTTCGTTGAGTTATGTGCCTTTGGTTTTCAAATGTTATATTTAGGGGGTGTTCATAAGGACATATTCTTTCTTCATTTCATGGATATATATTATACATGAGTACCTGATCAAACCTTGTTATCAGGACTCATACTATGGATATATCACTTTATTTTTTGGATATTTTTAGCACCTAACTTTACTTGTGGGGTGTTAGAGTAGGTTCTCATGTTTGCTAAGTTCTATAGCTATTTTTTGTCTTTTTCCTAATTTATTTTTTTATGGATTTATCTCACATTAGTTAGTTTGTCTTGCTTATTATCTTTCTTTGCCTATTTATGCAAGGATTTTCCTTTGTAATAAGCAAGTTATTTTTTGGATATTATATGATATTAGCTTTATCTTTGCATATCATATTTTTATCTTTTACAACTCTTATTGTGATGTTTTTATTGTTAATACCTCAAATCTTTGGCTTAGAATGATCTTGTTGCCATTCTTTTCAAGAAAAGGTTAGATTCACTTTCAAAACTAGTCTTAAGACATTTGTAAGAACTAATTCACAAAATCCCATAGTTTTACTTATAAGTAAACCAACCTTGGAATTCAATGTAGGAATTTTTATTACCTTATCTCTATACAATGGGTCCTCTAAACTTGAATACTATTTATTGACCCTATGATATGAAATTTCATGTTAAGGGACAGATTGTTGAAGATGTGAATAAGTGTGAGCTCATACAATCCTTAACAATCTGAGCTCTAGATTGCATTTGTAAGATGGATGTGAATTCCCTAGGTATTCAAAAATTTAATGATCTATTATTCATAGAATTCAAGATGAAGAAGTGGTCAAGTCAGAGCATTAAACATATTAGTAGATTCAATCGTGAAGTAGAGAATCAATATGGGAATATGATTAAAAAAGTTAAACATGATGAATAAGATTGATTTTATCATGGAAGACAAAGATAAGACTACTTAGTTTGTAAAAGGTTTACAATTAAGAATTAGATTTGCCATCATGCAGTCATAGTTTCTAACTAAGACTAATGCTCAAGTAACTATGCTCTAAGTAGAATAGATTGAGGATTATGGTAATGATCCATCAGCTAGATCTAAAATCAAGACAAAAATAAGTGTTTTTCTCATAAATATGGATGACCTTCATGAAATAAACAAACCCAAGTTAGGTCTTATGGTGTGTGATGTGTGGAATGTGTTATGAAAGGACATCATAGAAATGATTATCCTAAAATAAAAACTCAATTCTATGACATATTTAGAGTAGTAGGACATGTAAGAAGAAACATGCCATTACACTTTCATCTACAAAGGCTAAGTACAAGGTAGAAGTTATAATGAGTGAACAGTACTTGGGCTTTACTAGTTATTGATAGAGTTTGGATTCATGTATAATTAACTTACTATACTTTGGTGTGCCTACTAGAGTTAAATTAAAATTTATCACAACTTAGTTGAACACTTATGGACCAATCACATTGAGATACACATGTACTTCATTCATCAACACATTGAGGATAGAGTTATTTGCCAAGAGTACATTTTGACTGAGTAATAGGTTACCTACATATTTATAAAGTCTTTTTCATCACATCATTTCGTTGAGTTATGTGCCTTTGGTTTTCAAATGTTATATTTAGGGGGTGTTCATAAGGACATATTCTTTCTTCATTTCATGGATATATATTATACATGAGTACCTGATCAAACCTTGTTATCAGGACTCATACTATGGATATATCACTTTATTTTTTGGATATTTTTAGCACCTAACTTTACTTGTGGGGTGTTAGAGTAGGTTCTCATGTTTGCTAAGTTCTATAGCTATTTTTTGTCTTTTTCCTAATTTATTTTTTTATGGATTTATCTCACATTAGTTAGTTTGTCTTGCTTATTATCTTTCTTTGCCTATTTATGCAAGGATTTTCCTTTGTAATAAGCAAGTTATTTTTTGGATATTATATGATATTAGCTTTATCTTTGCATATCATATTTTTATCTTTTACAACTCTTATTGTGATGTTTTTATTGTTAATACCTCAAATCTTTGGCTTAGAATGATCTTGTTGCCATTCTTTTCAAGAAAAGGTTAGATTCACTTTCAAAACTAGTCTTAAGACATTTGTAAGAACTAATTCACAAAATCCCATAGTTTTACTTATAAGTAAACCAACCTTGGAATTCAATGTAGGAATTTTTATTACCTTATCTCTATACAATGGGTCCTCTAAACTTGAATACTATTTATTGACCCTATGATATGAAATTTCATGTTAAGGGACAGATTGTTGAAGATGTGAATAAGTGTGAGCTCATACAATCCTTAACAATCTGAGCTCTAGATTGCATTTGTAAGATGGATGTGAATTCCCTAGGTATTCAAAAATTTAATGATCTATTATTCATAGAATTCAAGATGAAGAAGTGGTCAAGTCAGAGCATTAAACATATTAGTAGATTCAATCGTGAAGTAGAGAATCAATATGGGAATATGATTAAAAAAGTTAAACATGATGAATAAGATTGATTTTATCATGGAAGACAAAGATAAGACTACTTAGTTTGTAAAAGGTTTACAATTAAGAATTAGATTTGCCATCATGCAGTCATAGTTTCTAACTAAGACTAATGCTCAAGTAACTATGCTCTAAGTAGAATAGATTGAGGATTATGGTAATGATCCATCAGCTAGATCTAAAATCAAGACAAAAATAAGTGTTTTTCTCATAAATATGGATGACCTTCATGAAATAAACAAACCCAAGTTAGGTCTTATGGTGTGTGATGTGTGGAATGTGTTATGAAAGGACATCATAGAAATGATTATCCTAAAATAAAAACTCAATTCTATGACATATTTAGAGT